>CM066033.1:1082910240-1083347326 GCA_033557465.1 Ichthyophis bannanicus | reverse complement strand
GGAGGACTTTAAACTTTCAAAATTGAGCGCCTTATCATAGTGTGGGAACCCTCACTAGCAAGCGAGCAATATTAAACGCAGACGAGTCTGGCAATCATAGAAGGGATCATAAGCAGGTAAGCCCAATCCCTTACTCCCCAACCAAACCCAAGTTCCTAGTACGGAAGCTGAAGAAGGCGAAATGATGACATTAAAAAGTGTTAAAGTGGAGAATGTAACCGTATCAAGTGTGCGCGGCTAAAATGCGTTGGAAATCATCACCTGAGGGCCAAAAAGTCACCAGAGGACCCTATTGGCTAGGCCCTCAAATAGGGAAATGCAGGGCAAAGTGAGGGAACCCCACATGAATTCCCTAAAAACCCAGCCCGGACTCAGACACCTATCGTGCCGCCCTGTACTGAAGCAAAGGCGCGCAATAAAACTGTTGCAGTCCGCCCTGGCACCATCCAAGAATCATCTTACCAACAAGTTGCACGAACTCCGTCGCACTGGATCCTCATTAGCCCCAATCCCGGACCCATAAGATTAGCAGACAGAACGTCACCAACGGGACTCTCTCTTACCACCGGACTGAGATACCCAGCCTTACTACCCCAATCCAAACGCAACATAAGGTGACAGAAGGCCTCCTACATTGTTTAAGTTACTAGCAAAAGCTACCACGCTTGCAACAAACAAATATAATCTCCAGTTTTGCTACCGGATATACACACATGACTAAAGCCTTCCTGTACCCTATGTCTCAAACCTCTGAGACCCTAGTTTCTCGTACCTGCCTCATATCCACTTTCATTACATCATTCATACACCTAATGGCCTCCATGCAAAACAAATCATCAGAGAAGCAGGATTGTATGAAGACCACAGAGGTTGTGAAGGATTGGTGGAAGACTCCTCAACAACCTTTCGGCTATGCTGATGATACCACATAACTGGAAACGGGCTGAAAGTGAAGATGACAAGCGAGATGAAACATTGCTTCTCCAAACAATAAGGCGACATCTAACGTCTCAACATGGGCCTGCACCTGTAATGTAAGGAAGCCAAAGATCATGACAACGTGAAGCAATCATCACCAACGAAAGAGAATTGCAACGTTGAAGGAGAAGAACATTGAAATGGTGGTGAACCAACTTTAACCTACTTGGATCAACAAATATCAATAAATAATACAAGCAAAACAAGCAGTCAAGAAATCATACGACGCCATATGGGCCTAAGGCAGAATGGCTATGAAAGCGCTAG
Source organism: Ichthyophis bannanicus (assembly GCA_033557465.1). Classification (NCBI taxonomy): domain Eukaryota; kingdom Metazoa; phylum Chordata; class Amphibia; order Gymnophiona; family Ichthyophiidae; genus Ichthyophis; species Ichthyophis bannanicus. The sequence goes on along the minus strand of CM066033.1, from coordinate 1,083,346,081 downwards.
ATAAGATGTCTCAGATCAAAGATGGTCTCTCGTCCATGACAAAGCTTCGACTTGTTCAAGCCCGGGTATATTCAATGAACATCATATGGATTTGAAAGCTTACAGTTAAACAGATAGACAGGAAGAAAAATTGATGCGTTAAGTGAATTATAAGGTGCTGTACGGGCGAATACTGTGTATACCCATGGACTACAACCAAAAAAAAAAATGGAACAAAAAACCATGCTAATACTAGAGGGGAAATCAAACCTAAGCTTTCTTTAGAATTTCATATGACAAGTACTTCAACTGTCATGAGCTTTTGGACAGCCTCATGGCGAAGAGGAGATCATTAGAGAAAGACAGGATCTATGGCAAGATAGAAGGTCTTGGCCAAAGAGTAAGGCCCGCAATGATATGGATTGATACAAAAAAAAAACAGCATCTACGGGTACCAGTCTGATCAAAAATGAGCCGACCTGACTGAAGACCGAAACAAACCTTAGGATAGCTATCCAGAGGGTCGCCATGAGTCACTCTGACGCGACGCGCACTTACAACCACAACCTGGCCTCCACATACGACTAGTTACAGCCTTAAATAACAAAGGAAACCTGAATAATCTAAGTCATCATAAACAATCTCCCCATCCCTGCAGACCAACTACAGCGCCAATAAACCCTACAACAGTGCCTAAGCCGTCAAATGGTGCTCTCTGATCAAGAATGCTCGTGAAGGGAAAATCCCGAATACCATACCATAACAATGACTCAGTAAAACATATCCCATTAAACGTTGACATCCTTTGCATCACTGAAACATGGCTCACAGAAACCAACACAGTGCTACTAACGCACGTAGAAACCACCAAACTCACATTAATATTTCACTGGAACCCACATATGTCCACCAGAGAGGGGGTGGAGTACGAACTAAAAAGCAAACCTCTCAACATTCAAAAATTTTGAAACCATGTGCCAACAAAAAGCACAGATAGAATCGGGACAACAAACCATCATGCGAATATCAACCAGGCATCTAACTTGCTGTCTCATCTACAGATCCCCCTCTAATTCGAAAGCGTGATGACTTGTCCAACTATACTGGGAATCATATTCGATAAAACTCACAACCTAGAAAAAAAAAAGACCCAAAAGGCCTCATGCTCCTTGGAAACTGGCACACCTTCCCTCAACCCCCCCAACCAAGCCACATTTTTCCTAGTGATTGCCAAATTTCTTCAATGGACTTTAACCAAATAGTAACAAATGCCAGTGCGATGAACACGGAAACACACTGGATCTCATTTATCGTGGTAGGGGCGTTCGAAGCCGCATCCATGCCATACCCCTCTCCCCCCAACCCTAGCTAGCGTCTAGACCCATGGAATCTAACCACATGCTTATCAATTTCCAACTCTTGGATGCTCACCATCAACCAACTAAGCAGATGCCTACCAGGAAAATCAAGAACCAAAGACGCTGTTAAACTTTTCGATAAAAAAGCACTTCATCCAATGAAGTTAATTCCCCTGCATAGACCAATTCTACTTCTGACCATTGATGTTCTATTAATGAACGGTGTGAACGCAGGTCAGGTGGTAGAAGCAGCGCGAACCAGAAACCTCAAAAAAAACCCCACCAATGGTACTCCACAGAACTCGCAATAAGAAAACTCAACGAGGCGAGCTGATAGAAGAACTTAACCACACATGTGAGAAAGACAAAATCAACAGATGATAAAAACACTCTTACATGCTACTTCTAACAGGAATAACACCAGGGAAACTGCAAGAGAACCTTCCACAGCAAAAGTCATAAACAAATCCTCGTTCATCCAGATAGTAAAGAGGTCTACTAAAGCAGCCCACAAAACTCAGCTGCCTTGCGAGCACACCCTGATCCTGGCCCCCACAATCTAGTAAACACTGGATAACGTGGAATAAAATAAGCGCTCCCCATGGGTGCCGTGTTCTATTTACAGATCCCGACTCCAACCAACACCTGAAAACACCTGCCCACCTTTAGTTTCCATCGAGCAATTATGATGTGACGTGACCACCTTGAGTGAAAGGAAAATGGTGGCATACAAATCTGGCTATATAAATAAACCAAAGAAACACCCTAGATGATTCACCATCACCACATTCAAGAACTCAACCCCACATACATCCCCACTCTGACCCATGTCCAGTGAGCTGGATAAAAGCAACCAAAGACAAGCTTAGTCTAACCCTATTGAGAATCCCCAGCTCTCCATCCTTCAAGGTAACATGCCCTAAACAGGCTCCAAATTCTCTACCTGGTACCCTCAGATCAACAAACGCGAACTGTCTACATTAGGAAACTTTTTAAGACTTATCTATTCAACAAACATTTTTGACCCCATTACATAACCCCTCCCATACCCAACTCCTCCTCCCCCCTACTGTAACAAAGAAAATAGCAGTTGTTTATGTATATAACCTATTGCTCCTCCCATCCAGGTAACTTGCATGTATATGAATTATACTATTCAATGTAACATTTATTGCAATATAGTTAAGTAGTCATAAATAAGTTCCATTTTTCTATGTAATACCAGTTTGTTGTAATGTACACCACTGTGCCCCAGTGAAAAATCGGTATAGAAAAGCAGTAAAGTAAATAAATAAATGCCTTTGACTATCAGGTCCAATGTGTTTTGGCAATACTGTCACCCCATAAATATTGCTGTTCCTCCTACGTAGGTGGTTGCAAGAAAGAAGCCGAGAAAGAGAGGGTGGAGATGATTTCGTGAATATGCAGGGACGCAGGGTGTTGAAAGGACCAGTGATGTGCTATCAATGTCATATCAATGTGCTATTCACCCAGCTGTGCACCACTCCATGAGGCACTGAATTTCAAAAAATAAATTAGAACGTCAGCCTCCCAAAGTGCTTCCAGGAAATTGCCACTACTGGGAAGGGTGTGGTGGGGCTTAGTGGAATGTGCAGCAATTTAAACATGTTGTTTCAGAATAGGTCAATGCAGGTCAAACAGCTGGTTTTTCGATCAACCTGGAGTCACCAAAAGCATTGGATTCTTTTTATTTACATTCCTCTGTTGATTTCTGTGGCATGTCCAAAGCATGGCTAGCTTGTGTATCTACCATGCAAGCCTTGTCACTCTCAACAGTCTACAGTGCAAGTGAGCAATGCTTTACTAAGACAGCCAGAACAGTGTCTGTTCTTTTCTTTGAAGTTCTCCAGATTGGCCGGGGACAGTTTTATCTCTACAGGGCAGTTAGGTGACGTTTTTTTTAAGGACTCCATTTTTTTTTCGTTTTGTTATTGAGTAGTTTGAGTTTTAAAGTTTTTTGTGAGTGTAATTGTAAGCACTCCTTTTTCGCCACTGTTCCTGAAAAATGATGGGATAAGGAAGTGGAAGCCACGGCTTAGGGTATCGCCTTGCAGTTGTGAACTTTTCTTGCAGGCATGTCTCATGTCTTTAAGATTCTACATATGATTTATTGATTGGTTTGTTTTCTCACGCCCGTGTAGAGCTTTCTCCGAAATAATTTGAGCAAACCAAGGTGTTGTAAATGGCTTAGGATGAGAGGCTTTCTGGCTCTTTCCCAGCTGCTCTGTGCTGGCGAGAAGGTACTCTTCACTCTACGCTCACAGATCCTCTGCTAGTCTTACACATTCGGATATGTTTTATTTATGAGGTGGCCCTACACAGGAAGAACAGCCAGGAAAGAGATGAAGAGGGGCACTAAGAGTCAGTAGGCAACTCTCCAGTACGCAAGTGCAATGGAGAATTCTGACTCCACTAAGGCAGTCAGAAAAATTGCAACCCTTGTCCATACTCCACCTTGAGAAGAGGGAAGAGGGGAAAATACTCCAGAAGTTAAACGATTAAGCTTGTCCAGATTAGGTTTCATGCGATGCATAGAACCCAGCATGATAGACATCGATTACTTCCAAAAATCCCATACAGACTAACAAACTGATTGAGCAGCACATTTAAACTTGTCCCAGGGAAGGTTTTAGAATGTTTCCTCCTTTTAGACCAGGCCCCTCCGCTAGGGACCCTGGATGAGAGAAGCGAAAGTTTGCATGGATTCTTTCTGTTTAAAACGAGAATGGTCAAGGTTCCTTCGATTTACGGCCCAATAGGGCGAAGATTGAGAGCAGTGTGAGGTTTGTAGGAAGAAAAAGCAATCCATTTTAAAAAGCATTTGGGCCTTCCCCTTGAACACTCACCATCTTGGCAATGTAACACCTTCTCTTTATCAAAATGGCTGTGCTTTTGGCTACAGAGTAAATGTATCAATCTGGTAAAGGTCCTATATACTTGCCATGCCATTCGCACGTACTGACTAATAGATCGTATGTAGGCCTTTTCTACTTATCTTGTGGCATGTGATAAAGTTATCCACTGTCCTCACTATTTTATTTAATATAGCCTTGACAGCCCTTCCATTCTCACAGGCAGACAGGAGAGGTCAATGCCCAAGGGACTTAGAGTGGGGGATGAGAGAATATAATATATTGGCTTAGGCTGGATGATGTTTTACTGACTGTTACTTCCTCCAATGGATTCAATCCCACCTTTATTAGGCTTAATGGATAGGTTTGCAGAGTATTCAGATTATAAAATTCAACAACATAAAACACAAAATGGAGGATTATGCCACCTAAATGATAGTTTTTACGAGCACGACACAATTGGGAACCCTGGTTTAGAGTGGTCACCTTGGGGAAATATTTAGGAATATCAAATGACACAAGGACCTGAAACGCAAAAATGGAAATGGAGCATGGTGAAGATCTTAGACCTGGTCTCCCACCATGTGACGGCTTGTCGAAGCCTGTTCTGATTGCCGTAGTAGGATACCCAACACAATGAAAAAACCCTTTCTCGAATTGCTATGTGATTAAGACAGTAGTTGCTCCAGGCAGCCAATTATATTCTGTCAATGTTGCAGAACTTCTGGCCATCTACTTTCTATAAGCAGTTGGACAAGTTGGGTTAGTAATGCTTCCTATAGAGAGGGAATAGATCTTCGAGAACGACACTTTGTCCTACGTGTGGGGATTGTTTTTTGAGAGGCGGCAAGAGCGGGTAGGAATGAGTGAACCTACCTGACTTCCAGGGTTTTCTTAAATATGGGGAATTTAGTCGGGAGCTGGTCGAGGATGATGAATTATTGAGATACCTCCTCTAGAGTGACTGACACGAGAGAGGGATTGCTCATGCACTTTTTCCCTCTCGTAAATTTAGTTATAGGAATGCAGCTACCAAAAAAAAACACAAATGTCACTCAGTTGTTTGCTGATTCAATAATGTGTACCCAGTTTCGGACGACATTATACTATCAGTGTCATATCAAGCTGCTCTCACCAACTATGCACCACTCCATGAGACATTCTGAATTAAAAAAAGATAAAATTAACAACAGTCTCACCCGAAAAGTGCTGGCCAGGATGCCAACCTACTGGGAGGTTTTGGATGTATCTTGGCAAACAGGATTAGCCCACTCCGTGGATCCTGGGCAGATAACTCCACGATATAGTTAGTGGTCAACATGATTGGCCACCCTTGCATTTTAGGTATGGTAATTCTATCTTTTATTTTATTTATTTAAACAGGGTCTTTTATACTGCTTATCATTTCAATTAAAGTGGTTTACATTGTAACTTAAAACTTTTGTAATGAACATTCAACAGGGACATTAATAACTTGGAATTTTCTGAGACAATGGAGGGTTTAAGTGACCTTTGTCCAAGGCCCATCAAGGTGTGTCAAGTAGAATTGTGAAAACCGTCCTGGTCTCTTGGTTCCCAAGCCATGTAACACAATCTATGTGGGTGATGGTTTACTAAAGCGCGCAGTAAAGTAGCATCTTCAGTAAATGTTTAACACGCTACTAACGTCACCCAGATTGGTAGATGGTGTACGCGCATTAACGTTACATCGAGTACATTGATGTGTTGTAATGTCACTGGAGGCCGCGGTAACTCCCACAGAAGGTGGAGAGGGAGTGCAGAGAGAAGGTGGTCAAATCATGGACGCGGGGCGGGTGAGTGGGCGGTGAGAGGCCCCTGCTCCACTAATGCTGGCACATGAAGGCCCGAACATTACTGCGAGTGAAAAGCTGTCATTAGATGCACATTTGCATGAGAGAGATGCCCTCCACTGAACCCGCAGCAGCTCTCCCAGTGGGGATTGAGCCAGTAACCTGGACTTCTCGCTCCAGCTCTGCCCAATGGGGCAGCCCACACAGCTCCAGCTCTGCCCAATTGGGGCAGCCCGCTCCTGGTTTAAAGAGAGCGCCATCGGGCACAGCATCAGAAGCCCTCCACTGACCCAGAAGCAGCTCTCCCGGAGGGGATTGAGCCAGCAACCCAAGACTTCCCGCTCCAGCTCTGCCCAATTGGGGCAGCCCACACAGCTCCAGCTCTGCCCAATCGGGGCAGCCTACACAGCTCCAGCTCTGCCCAATCGGGGCAGCCCGCTCCTGTTTTAAAGAGAGCGCTATCAGTGCAGCATCAGAAGCCCTCCACTGACCCAGCCGCAGCTCTCCCTGGAGGGGATTGAGCCCAGCAACCCGTCCCGTACTTCCCGCTCCAGCTCTGCCCAATCGGGGCAGCCCGCTCCGTTTTAAAGAGAGCGCCATCGGGCATGCCCGTACCCTGGCCTGGGGCCCGTGCCTGAGGGCCTTTGTGGCGTGGCCCGTAAGGCAGGACCTCAAAGAAGAAAACTCCCACATGAGCACAACAGAATCCATGCCTGCACATGGAACGAGCCATCAGGACACAGATCAACGTAGGCCCAAGCTTTTCCACCAGCTCCAGACATAGCTAAAGCTTCACAGAACACAAACTCCATCGGCAAAGTAGGTATGATAGAACACCATATTGAACACACAGGCAACCACCCTTACCTAGGGAGCTTACCCAGAACATAGTTGGTCTCGACCATGCATAAGATCCATAGATGTTTACACAAGTGATACTGTTACATGCCTATGTTACCGGTCTATGACGCTGCTCCTGTAGGCTTTAAATCTGTCAGTGTTACTGTGCCACCTAGTAGCTAGGTAACAGCCTATAAGATACTGTACCTGCCATACTACTGTGTTTGCCTGTAAGATACTGTGCCTGATATAATTTATTTTTATTATTTATATTCTCTTATATACCCGTGCTACTCTGCATCAGTGCGGTTTACATTGAACAAACTGAAATTACATTGTAACAGGGCATTATAACTTGGAGATAACTATTTTACAGGAACATTTATTTATTTTTTTATTTATCATATATTTATATACAGCTACTTACAGCGATAATGATAGTTTTGTTTAGTTAAACAGGTAGAGTCAGATCAATTGACAAATTTCAAAATTTACAGAGTGATTTACAAAGGTTGTCCTGATAGGTTGTCAGACCAATGCCAGGAATTTTCAATAAAACGGGGAAAATATGATTCAAGGGATATTCACCGCATACATGTATAGGTGGGGGAGAGGGAGATATTTACATATATACATTTTATGCTTGTTACATTCAGGAGCTAAGATTATTTTACATTTGATGAAATTTTGTTGGAGCAGATACTGGGTGGAGAGTGTTGTTGTTCAGGATATGTTGTAGGCCTGTTGAAATAAATATGTCTTCAGTTTTTTTCGGAAAGCCATCAGGTTGTTGATTGAGCGCAACTCAGGCGGGAGTTGGTTCCAGAGTGAGAGGGCAGTGTAGGAGTATGCCCTGTTGCTTGTGGTTGTTTTAGCTGATCTTATACTTATTGGTACCTGGAGGTTGTTTATGGTGGTAGTTCTCCTATTTCTGTTGGCAGGTTGCAAGTTGATTAGGTTGGTGAGGAAGGTTGTTGCCAGGTTATGGATGAGTTTTAAATGTAGTCACTAGGGTTGTAGTATTTTATCCGAGCTATAATGGGGAGCCAATGTAGTTCGACTAGTACTGGCGTGATGCTCTCTGCCACGCCTGTTTTAGTGATGATTATGGCTGCGACGTTCTGTGCCATCTGGAGTATATTTAGGGTTTTTTTTTGGAAGGCCTTGTAGTATTGCATTACAGTAGTCGAAATGGGGTATGATGAGGGCTTGAGCCACTGTCCTGAAATCGGTAGCTTCAATGATGTTCCTTAGTGGTTGTATGACCCGGAGTTTGTAGAAAATGGCCCTGTTTACTAAGCGGAGGTGTTTTGCCATCTTTAGTTCGTTCTCAAGTGTTACTCCGAGGTATTTTATTTCATTCTTTGTGTGGTAAGTATGTTCGCATAGGGAGATTGTAGCTGGTGGGTCGAACTCAGGTTTTCTTGAGATGTACATGACTTCGGTTTTGTATGGTTTATGGTCATGTTGTTTCGTTGAAGCCATGTCTGCATCTCTTTTATGCATTCTTCGTCCAGCTGGGCGTAGTTTGGGTTAGTTCGTCGAGTTTGTGTATATAGCATAATATCATCTGCGTATATGTGATAATGGATTTTTATCTTTTTTGAATATTCGCAGATTGGTTTCATGTACACATTGAAGAGAAGTGCGGATAGTGCTGAGCCTTGTGGAATGCCCTGAGTTTGTGGGAAAGCCTCCGCTTTTTCATTGTTAAACTGTACCTGTTGCATCCTGTTGGATATATACGATGAGAACCATTTTAGTGGGGTTCCTGTCTATTCCTATATCTTCTATTCTGGGCTATGGAGGGTTAAGTGGCTTGCCCAAGACCACAAGGAGCACCTGTGGGACTAGAAACCCCAGTCCCTTCCCGGCCCAAGGTTGCTGTCCTCTAGTGGGATTTGAACCCCCGACCTTCCGGCCTGAAGTACCTTGCCCCAACCACTAGGCCACTCCTCCTCCACTCCAATATTGTTGTGTGTGCCTGTAAGGATACTGTGCCTGCTATAATACTGTTGTCTGCCTGTAAGGAGAGGGTGCTTTAAAGAGAAGCACACTGGTGTTACCCTCTGGGATACTAGAGGCTATTACTTAGGGTAACTAAATACTCGCATAACAGCCTGTAAAAGAGCAGCGCTTCCGCTTACCCTCCGGCCAACCCAGAAGAGTCCCTTGAGACCACGCAAATAGGATAGATACCACAATGGCCCCATCCCTCACTGCCATAGTTAGCTGCCACTCCTCCTCGGATGGCTCAGTAACACATTGGCCCTAACACCCTACCCACAACCACATACCAGTACTACAAAGACACCAGAGGAGATGGTCCAGTACCTCTCATCACAGGTCATGGAAGTTACCCGTATGCCCCACCAGCACCTACTACACATCGCACTCCAACACATTAATAAAAACCAAGCCGAAGGAAAGCCCACAGCACCAAAACCTAAAATGTGCCCTCTTAAATGCACGCTCAATACGCAGGAAATGGCTGGTGATCTCTGACCTGATACCCCTCTATGACCTTGACATTACTCCTGATCATAGAGACATGGCTATCCAGTGATGACACAGTCCTCCTCAACCACCTCTTACCCACCAACTTCGCAACACATAGCTGCCATAGAGACAGCAAAAGGGGTGGAGGAGTACTCATCCTCTCCAAAACAGACCTCCAATTCCGTCTCATCAATGCAACCAGCACAATGAATCTCGATAGTTACCATAGCCAACAAATACTGCTCCATCAACCTAATGTACAGAGCACCATCAACCTCCCCTGGCGACCTCTCAACAATAATCAACCTTGCTTGCAATGCCGTGGACCCTCACACCCCAACCTGGCTACTAGGTGACTTTAATCTACCAACCCTGCAGGACACACAAGCTGTAGCCTCCTCAAAGCCCTCAAGGAACTAGGTTTCCAGCAACTAATCAATGAACCCACTCACGTAAAAGGAAACATATTGGACCTGATATTTGCCCCACAAGCAGCCTTTGAAAAAATGCTCACGTTCCTATGCCGTCCTTCACCGCGTTACCATGGTCCGATCACACAGCTAATCAATTTCCAGATACCAGTATCGGGCCGCCACCAGAAGTACTCCAGAGGTCCGAGTAGCACCACCAGGACACCATCATGGAGTTTCCGACCTTTCGACAAGGAAAACTATACTGACCCAATCCCCGCTCACTCATTGCCCTGCTACACCCACCCTCGACGAGCTGATCTCCAGCTGGAATAACAGCCTCAGTACCATTGCTCACTGCCCTCCATCAACCAAGCCTCCAAGGAAACGAGCCACTGCGTCCTGGTACTCCACTGAGTTAAGAACATCTCTTCTCTGCCTAAGGAAGCGCGAAAAGATGCTGGCAACATTCACGTTCCTCAGCAGACCAGAAAGCATATAATCTTCACCTGGCAAAAAACACCATGAGGCAATCACAGGGAAAATAAGGCAATTCCACACCGGTACTCTGAAACGCTCACAAAACAAACCACATTGACTTATTCAACCTTGTCAAGAACCTAACAAAAGAACCGGGACCGGAACAAACAAGTATGATTCACCCTCAAGAATTTGCAGATTTCCTGCAATCAAAACTATGCCAGACCAACAAGTCCTCAGTACCTACCACCGCCCAAGAACCAACATACACAACACCACTGACCACCTTCTCCACCCCTTCCAAGCAGCACATCGAAGACACAATTGACTCGATCAACACCTCCACGGCACAGACGGACCCCTGTCCTGCCTTCTGGATAAAAGAGCTACGTAGCGAATTCAGCCCATTCATAGCCAGACTCATGGACCTGTCTTTCGCAACCGGCTCGTTCCCCCAAAGCCTCAAACACACATCCATCAGGCCATTGTTGAAAAATAACAAGCCCGACCCTCAAAAGGTTGAATCGTACAGACCTATATCGAGCCATACCACTACTAGCCAAAATAATTGAAAAAGAAGTACAACGCCAGATTCAACGCCACATTGATGACACTGCCTGCCCCGCTGGACCCCTGCCAACATGGATTCAGGGAATCCCATTGTATAGAAACCCTACTCACTACCCTCTTCAGCAACATAATTACCGGAATCGATAACACCCGCCAAGGGTTTGTCCTCGTCTTCTTGGATATAGCCGCCGCATTCAACTTGGTAGGCCATGAGATCCTCCTGAAGCAGCTCGAAGAGAAGGGTATCTGTGACACAGCTCTAAACTGGTGCAAATCATACCTGTCTGACAGATGGCAGCACATACACTCAGAAACCTCAACATCGGAAACCTTTCCACCAGAAGCAGGGCGTCCCACAGGGCTCCTCCCTCTCTGCCCTGATGTTCAACCTTTACATGCAGCCAATCTGTAACCTCATCCGATCTTTCAAGGTGAACTGCCTGATATATGCCGATGATGTACTACTCTACATGCCTTTCTTAACTGACCATCCAGACTTTTCCCCACTGACAGACTGCTTCGACGCAGTGGCCAACTGGCTCCAGACCCAAAACCTACGAATACAGCACAAGAAAACAGAAGTTCTGTTTGTCACAAAGAGCCAAGAATTCACCCCTCCAGCCTGCCTAAAAGTCAAGGAAGCGGAGCTACAAACCAAGTCCACAATCCGATACCTTGGGGTCTCCTTAGACCAACGCTTAGACATGAAAGCACACATTAGCAACATGGTAAAAGCAGTCTACCATAAGATCCGGACTCTCAGACACTTACGCTCCTTGCTAGAACCAGACGACTTCCGGACAATCTATCAAGCACTGATCATCCCACATTTCGATTACGCCAATGTGATCCTACAAGGGCTTCCACGAGCCACACTGTGTCCACTCCAGCTAGCAATGAATACTGCAGCCAGAGTGCTATATGGTGCCTCCAGGCGTGACCATGTGGCGCCCATCTTGAAACAGCTCCACTGGCTCCCTATCCATAGCAGACTCACCTTAAAGACCCTACTGCTGACCTTCAAGACCATCAACGGGCTCTCCTCTGCCTCACTCACGGAGCTCACCCACTTGACTCCCCCCCCCAACAGGGCCAGAAGATCTGCAGCAATAAACACACTGTTAATCCCTAAGACAGTAACCCAATGCACCCAGGCAACAGTAAACAGGACATTTAGATTCTGCGCACCCAGATGATGGAATGCCCTACCACCTGACATCCAGGCAATCCCTGACCTAACACAATTCAGGAAGGCTTTAAAACACCACCTCTTCCTAAAACACTACCTAGACGTAGGTGTACCAACAACCATCCCACCTACACCAACACACCATCATTAATCTACGATAGGACATGATATGAAGTCTAGATGTAAATAGTTACCCCCAGTTTATCCAAGTTTTATGCACCTGTTTATTGTAAATATGGAACAGTCCCCTGCACCGTATAAGTTTCTGTTTCATGTAAACCACACTGATGTCAAATAGCACGGTATAAAAAAAAGACTGTAAATAAATAAATAAATAAATTTCAGTGTCAGCAATGTATAGCACAGGCAGAGAGCCCAAGAAGTCTCCAATTGCAGCAACAGCATAGTGCCCAAGAACAAAAAGCCACTATGGTGATGGTGCAAATGGGGCATAGGGGGCTGCAGGTGGAACATGCAGTGGAGGCAGCTGGGGCACAGGGTGGACTAGGCAGTCACCCAGGTGGCACATAGGAGCACAGAAACTGGAAATCAGCAAGACATGCCCAGTAGTCTGTGTACCACAGTGTCCCATCCAAGGGACATTATCCAGCAGGTACCTCTATGCCTGTAATAGGACAATCAGTGCACATCTGGGGACCACTCTAAAAAGGGTCCACAGACCTTCCCCAGGATGCATACCAAACAGTTCATAAACCCAGCTAAATGAACAGCCTTTACTGCAGCCCCTAGTAAGGCATTGCAGGGTGTGACCAAATGTCATCGGAAACTGGGTACACAGTACCTGAGTTGCATGCCCTAGCCTGTCCACAGTCTGATGTCATAACACAATCTACCTATATCTACCTGGTCCACCCTAGCCAATAGCTGCTAGAGCACCGATCTGACATCCCCCAGCCATCTCCCCCCCCTGTAGAAGGGCAAGAACATTGGTAGGTGGTGATGGGAGAATGTGTGGATGTCCATGTATGCCTCCCCACCCCATACCCTGCACCCTAGCCACCCGCCTACCTGCACAGTGGATGGCCTGGGACTGCACACTACCAGCATTGACAGCATATAGGCATGTCAGCATGGCAGGGGGGTGATGTTGGTGCTGGAGGGGGCAATGGCACCTACCTGCAGTGGACCTAGGCCATGCCCTGTTCCAGTACATGGTGTGCAGTGCAACTTAAAAGGTCTGTCTGATGAAAAGTAAAGGTAGGTGAGGTGCCACAGATGCACAGGGACTACTATGCATCTGTGGCAACAGCATGATGCAGTACAGAAAGCAAGTGTATCCTGGAGCACAGGGTAACAGATTCAGGTCCCAGTTGTAGGTCCTGCAGTGCATGTCCCAATATTTTACCCTACAATGCAGATACAACATCAAAATGTGCAATCCCCAAAGCAGCGGCCAACAGGAGTACAAACACCCACTCAGACAGGCTGCACTATCCAAAGCTACATGGAGAGTCAGGCTGTTGGCTCCAGCATGCAGCTGCAGTTATCACCAGAGCACTACTACTAGCTCCTGCACACCTTAGCAATGCCGGCACTGTGAGCAGGACCAGTGTGGTGGGCAGGGCTGCCAACCACCCCTATCACTGCACAATGCTGCAATAGGAGTGTGTGTGTGTGTATGTCTAACCATGGTTTTGTGGCTGCCCAGTCCTCACTGAGCCCATAATGCTCACACTGTTTCCAGTATCAGCCTGCAAATGTGCATAATGAGGAGCACGGTATTGTGGGTATGGCCCAGACAGGGTGGACTGGGTAGGATGCATATGCACAGGGTGTAGGGCAATGGCTGGGACATTGTAGTGCCCAACCACCACCTGCATGGACAAGGTGGCCACATCACGTATTGCTGGGAGGACACTCTCACTCTGACCCAGCAGTGACCATGGCACAACTATGTTCCCACATAGTGCTACATAGAATCTGTCTCAAGTAATGTATGTGTGCCCCCATTTTCTGGAGGACAAATCACTGAGGCACCTGCTGGGTGTCTGTGTTATACAACCCAGATCTGGGTGCGCATAGTGCCTCTGTGAACATGCAACATAGACTGGCTAGCAGAGTTTCTGCAGTTAGTTTGTGCATGGCTGGAACACCTGGAGTGGTGCAGCAGGTACAGTCTGACTGTGCCTGATGCTGGTGAATGTCAAGCCATGCTTGGAGGCAGCAGAGGCTCCCAGTACTACTGTTGGTTTGCCAGTGCCCTAGCAACAGGTCAGATCTGGCTAACGCCCATGATGACATCCACAATCTAAGGTGCCTTTGTTTAAAGTACCGTAAAGACAGTAAGATGCATCATATTGACAGGCGGGAGCTGTAAGGCAGAACACCAGATGTAACACTGGAGAGAGCAAAAAGGAATGACAATGAACAGGTAGTAAGTTGCCTCATCCTGTCAACTTTAGTGTGTACGTTACATCAAGATGCAGTACTCTGGCGCTATGCACGGTGCAGTGCCAAAGACGCGCAGCACACACGATAACATGTGTGAAAAGAAAGTAATGCGTGTTATTGTATGCGGTAAGGGTGTGTTGTGATCCAGTGTGTGCAGTAACATGCATTACTACGCATAGGCGACCGTCCGGCATCATCAGGCCCCGCTCTAAACAGAGCAAAGAAAATGGGGGCGCGGTCACGAAAACCACTATTCATGCTAGCAGAGCATATTCAGTATTTAGTAGTATACTGTAGAGGTACATGGCCCACCTTTTTCTCACATCCGTGAATGGTGGCAGCTGTTGTGCACCCTAACGTGCAATGAAACGGCCACGGCGCACCAACATGCATAACTCGCCGTCAGAGCTGTATAGCACCACGTGCAATGTGCGTGATATATGGACTATGCATTAAACAGTGTGCACATAGAGAGAACATTGAAATGCGCACGTAGTGTACAACACGCGCTGCGTGCAAAGTGGTAGACGCACCACGCGTTATCACAGCAATGTAAAGTACATATGCACCAAATTACCAGAAACAGCCAAACGCCCATTACTACGCATGCTACGAGTCTGGACAACGCACGCAGTAACACGCATTACCAAGCCTTACAGCGCATATGCGATGTCACCGCATTATGAGGCCCCGCACGATACACTAGACAAAACGGCGGCGAGGTCCAGGAAACCTGCGTTTACCCCAACGGACATTCAGTTTCTTGGAAAGCTCATCTGCTGCAGACAGAGGCACTTTTTCCCTGGATCATCCAGGAGACAGGACCTCAATAGGGTTAGGAGGGCCTGGGAGTGCTTGACCAGGTGCTTCAATGCGGCCGCAGCATACCCACGTGAGGTAAGTGCATGGGGGCAGGTCACACAAAACAAGGAGTGCAGCACAGTAGCCAACAATCATCACACATATCATAGGGGCACAGCAGGGGAAAAGGAGAGGTCCGTGGCGTAACCTGGGAGCAATGCAGCTGTGCCTCTTCATCTGCACAGGTCTGCCGTATCCCAGATGGCCTCAGGCCCATTTATAGAGGCCTGTTAGTAATCCTGGAGGTATGGGAGGTGTGTCTGCTGATGTGCGCAGGTCTGCCCTATCCCCGGGTGGCCTCAAGCTGAATTACAGAGGTCTGTGTTTAACCCTGGTGCGATGGTACTTCCACCAGTTGATGTGCACAGGTCTACCCTATCTCCAGGTGGCCTCAGGCCTATTTAGAGAGGTCTGTGTATACACCTGGTGCTATGGTCGGTGCGTCTGATGATGTGCGCAGGTCTGCCCTATCCCCAGGTGGCCTCAGGCCTATTCACAGAGGTCTGTGTTTAACCCTGGTGCTATGGTGCTATGGTAGTTACGCCTGTTGATGTGCACAGGTCTGCCCTATCCCCAGGTGGCCTCAGGCCTATTTAGAGAGGTCTGTGTTTACACCTGGTGCTATAGTCGGTGCGGCATTTGATGTGCGCAGGTCTTCCCTATCCCCAGGTGGGCCCAAGCCTATTTACAGAGGTCTGTGATTGATCCTGATGGTATGGTAGGTGCGCCTGCTGATGTGCGTTGGTCTGCCTTATCCCTAGGTGGCCCCTGGACCTTAAAGAGAGGTCTGTGATGCATCCCTTTACCCATGCAGGTGCATCTGCTGCTGTGTGCATGCCACAATGGCTACCCACATGTGCAGCCCTGTTGCCACTGTGTACTGTGGTACGAGCATATGCAGTCAAAGCAAAAAGTGGACTGTTGTAGTTGTTGTTTATTTATTTATTTATTTATTTAACAGTATTTCTAAACCGCCTTATCATGATAATCAAGGTGGTATCACAGCAAACAATCTGGTAGTGTGAGTGTGTTATACATGCAGTGAGGGTGGAAATTTAGTTGGATAGTGGAGTGTTGTGAGCTAGATTGGTTTGAGCTATGTACAATGTGGGCTATATACAGTGGTGCTAAAAACATTTTATATATACATATAGTGTTAGTCGGTAACGTGTGCTGCTATACAGTTACTTAGTTTATGTGCTGTGTCCATAGTGTTCTCTGAATAGCATGGTTTTCAGCTGTTTTCTGAAGTCCTTGAGGTCTGTAGTTGCTCTCAAATCGTCCGGTAGTTTGTTCCATATTGTTGGAGCAGCCATGGAGAGTGCTCTGTCTGTTGTGTCCTTGCGTGTGTGTTTGTATTCACTTGGGGTGCTGACTCGGTTGTGTGTTTTGTTTTCTTCTAGGCCGTGTGCTGGTGTCTGGTTGTATGAGGGCGTGCAGGCTGTTGGCTGATGTTTGCTGTTTTATCTTAAATAGGTTTATGATGGTTTTGTATCTGATGCGTGCATCGATTGGAAGCCAGTGTAAGTCCTTTAAGGTGGGTGTGATGTGTTCTTGTCTTGCAGTTCCGGATATGATTCGTGCTGCGGTGTTTTGTGCCAGTTGGAGTGGTTTGATAGCTTGTTTCGGTAGTCCAAGGTATATCAGATTGCAAAAGTCCAGTAGAGGGGTTATCAGTGCTTGACAGACGGTACGGAAGTGTTCTGGGGTGAGGAGTGGTTTCAGTCTCCTGATGATTCGCATCTTGTAGTAGGCTTTTTGTATTGTTTTGTTTATGTGTGTCTTGAGATTGAGTTTATTGTCCAGCGTAACCCCGAGGTATCTCACTTCTGACCTTATTGGTATAGTAATGTTTTGTATCTTTATATTTGGTGGGTGTATGAAGCTTTGGTTCCGAGTGATGATTAAAGCTTCAGTCTTGTTGTAGTTTATTGCGAGGTTGTTGTTTTGACACCAACTGGTCATTTGTGTAAGGCAGTCTGTTATCCTAGAGAAGTCCGGGTTGTCGATTGATATCGGGGTGTATATCATGATGTCGTCCGCATAGATTGTGTATTGAATGTTGTTCTTTTTCCATGATGTTGCATATTGGTTGGATGTAGATGTTAAATAGGAGTGCTGAGAGCGCAGAACCTTGAGGTACTCCTTGACGGACTTTGATGGGTCGGGATGTGATGTGTCCCACCTTGACCTGTAGCTGTCTTTCTGTTAGGTATGAGTGGAACCATTTCAGTGTGATACCGTGTATGCCAGTGTTCTGTAGTCTTTCCAGGAGCGTGTTGTGTCCACTGTGTCGAAGGCTGAGGAGATGTCGATGAATATCATTATGATTCCGTTCCTGGTGTTGTCAATTGTTCTAAGGATGCTGTCGAAGAGGTAGATCAGTAGCGTCTCGACACCGTGGTTGGGACGAAATCCGTGTTGGTTGTCGTCGAGTGTTTCGTGTTTGTCGATGTGGTCCTGAAGTTGTAGTTGAACCGTCTTTTCGATGATTTTTGCGAGGAAAGGTATGCTGGAGATTGGTCGGTATGCTGCTGGGTCTTCTTTGTCGAGAGTTGTTTTCTTTGTGATTGGTCTCACTGAGGCAAGTTTTAGTTGCTTTGGCATGAGTCCTTGAGTGAGTGAGTTGTGTACCATTTTATGTATGGTGGGGATGAGACTTGATTTGGTGGCTTTGACCCATGACACTGGGCATGGGTCTGTAGGAGCGGTGCTTGTGTTGATTGTAGAAATGATGTGTGATATCTGTTCTGTGGAGGGTGAGGCGAATGTGCCCCAGGTTTTGGAGTGTGGATCCGTCCTTGTGGTTCTGCTCGGCGTTGTTTTGTTCTGTGGAGTGAAATTTGTCTTTGATGTGGTCGGCGAATTTCTGAGGATCTATTTGTGCTTCCCCTTCTGTTGTTTGCTCTTTTGTGAGGATTTTCACTATTTCGAAAAGCTCTCTGGGTTTGTTGATGGAGGTATTTATCATGTTTGTGTGGAATTCCTTCTTTGATTGGTTGATGTGTTCATTGTAATTGTTTTTGCTTCGTTAGATAAAGATGCTGGTCGGCAGTTGTTTTGTTTTTTCTCCATCTCCGTTCGATCTTCCTGAGTTCCCTCTTCTCCTGTCGTATTTTTGCTGAGTACCATGGTTTGCTTTGTCTCTTGTTGTGGTGTTGTTTCGCGGTCCCGTCATCGGGTGGTTTGGCGGCGTTGGCTAAAATGCTGTTCCAGCTGGAAACTTGTTCCTCCAGGTCGTCCGTGGTAATGTTCAGGTGTTGTATTGTGTCCTGTAGGAATTCATCCCTGTCGAAACACTTAAATCGTCTTTGTGTGTGTGAGGTGTTTGCTCTTTCGTTTGTCTGGTCCTCTTGTAACCGCAGCCTTATCTCTATTAAGTAGTGGTCAGACCATGGCACTGGGGTAATGGTTGGTGGAGATATCAGGTCTCTTGATGTTAGGTAATTGGATGCGAATATGAGGTCTGGCGATGATCCATGTCTGTGTTGGAGCATTGATGATTTGTGTGAACTGTAGTGAGGACATTGCTTGCAGGAAGGCCTCTGCGTCTTTTACATTGGTTGACTTTAGGTTGAAGTCTCCTATCATCAGCGCTGGTTTGTTGTTTGTTGTTATGGCACAGGCTTCTTCTTCGAGTGTGAAGGCTAGTTCGTCGGGTGGAGCTCTGGGTGCTCTGTATGTCAGGCAGATTGCAATGTTCTTGTTCTTGATGCTAATTGTGTTACATTGCTGTGTTTCAGTGAGGCTCTGTGTCTTGAACTTCAGTTTTGTTTTTGCTATTATCAGGACTCCTCCTCCACGCCTGTGGGTGCGTGGGCAGTTGTGTGCTGAATAGTTGTTTGGTACTAGTTGGTTGAGTAGAACATTGTCAGTCGGGTTGAGCCATGTCTCTGTGATGCAAATTATGTCGGGCTGTCGCTCTTCAATGTGGTCTACAAGCGTGTGTATCTTGTTGCAGACGGATCTGTTGTCTTTGTTGATGAGGTTGCTGTTACATGTGCTTCCTTTGTGCAGGTGTGGGAGTTTGATTTGTGTCTGTTTGTTCGCTTTGCCTTGGAGGTTCCGAGTGTCTCTTTGTTTGGGTGCTGTGGTTCTAAATATGGCAAAACAGTTGGAGGTGCCATGTTGTGTTTGCTTGTGGGTGGTGGAGGTGTGTGGTTGGTGGGAGGAGTTGTGTAACGAGTAAGTAGAGTGGGAGGAGGTATGTCGGGTGCATGTTGTTTTTTTGTGGTGGTCTGTTAAGGTGGTGCTTGTTTTCTTAAGTCTTCGTCTTGTTGGCTGTTTGGAGAGAGCTGTAGATTGTGTGATAGCCTGTCTCGTGGAGGGAGAGCCTGGTCTGTGTAGGCTGTCTTGTTGCGTGAGCCTGTCCCTTGGAGGGAGCCTGTCCCTTGGAGGGCGATCCGGATCTGCGTAGGGTGTCCTGGTGCGGGAGCCTATCCCGTGGAGGGAGC
This sequence comes from Ichthyophis bannanicus, assembly GCA_033557465.1. Taxonomy (NCBI): domain Eukaryota; kingdom Metazoa; phylum Chordata; class Amphibia; order Gymnophiona; family Ichthyophiidae; genus Ichthyophis; species Ichthyophis bannanicus. The sequence continues at coordinate 1,083,326,345 of CM066033.1, read as the reverse complement.
CTGTCCCGTGGCGGGTGGGTCGGATCTGCGTAGGGTGTCCTGGTGCGGGAGCCTGTCCCGTGGAGGGAGCCTGTCCCGTGGCGGGTGGGTCGGATCTGCGTAGTGTGAACTGGTGCGGGAGCCTGTCCCGTGGAGGGAGCCTGTCCCGTGGCGGGTGGGTCGGATCTGCGTAGTGTGTCCTGGTGCGGGAGCCTGTCCCGTGGAGGGAGCCTGTCCCATGGAGGAGGCCGGATCTGTTTGGGTGTGTGTAGTGTAAGTGCGAGCTTGGTGATGTGGAATGTGTGATGTACTGTAAGAGTTCTACTTGCGGTTCTGACGTCCTTCGCCTCGGTCTGCTCTTTGCTGTGTTCTCCTGTGATGCCATCGGTGCTGTTGTTTCTTTTAGTTGTTTCCTGCTGCTTGGCTTCGGGCCTCGCCTGGGGTTCCGGAGTGGTGGGGTTTTTTCCTCGCAGAGTCGTTGTGGTCGTTGATCTTCATTCGGTGGTGGAGGGGTCTGTTGTACAAAGCGTGTCTTTTCGGGGAGGAGTGGAAGTTAGTTGGTTTTTTTTTTTTGTGCGCCTCTGTGCCGCGCCTAAGGGCCACGCCAAAGGGCCCTCTGGCGAGGCCCTCAGGCGCGGGCGCGCCCGCGAGGGACGCCGCTTTTATTTCGGCGGGCCGCCTTCTCCCTGCTCTCCCACTGCCCGGATTGGGCAGGAGCACAGTGGGGGGAGTTGCTCTTCTTGGCGGCAGCAGCGGCTCCCTCCGGGGGCGAGGGACGCCGCTTTTATTTCGGCGGGCCGCCTTCTCCCTGCTCTCCCACTGCCTGGATTGGGCAGGAGCACAGTGGGGGGAGTTGCTCTTCTTGGCGGCAGCAGCGGCTCCCTCCGGGGGCGAGGGACGCCGCTTTTATTTCGGCGGGCCGCCTTCTCCCTGCTCTCCCACTGCCCGGATTGGGCAGGAGCACAGTGGGGGGAGTTGCTCTTCTTGGCGGCAGCAGCGGCTCCCTCCGGGGGCGAGGGACGCCGCTTTTATTTCGGCGGGCCGCCTTCTCCCTGCTCTCCCACTGCCCGGATTGGCCTCTATAAATTGTTATGGAAGGACAGACTAGATAGGCCATGTGGTCTTTTTCTGTCATCATGTTTCTATGTTTCTATGATAGCAACATGTTGTTATCATGCTAAATGGTGGAGCGGGCAAGCAGATTCAGTGCATATGTGTAGGTTGTGGTCCATTCCCCAACTCCCCCTTGCCATCCCATCACACGGATAATGGTGCCATACAGCACTGCCGGTGTGATGCACATGATCTGCAACATGACATTGCCACATATGCAATGGGGAGACCATGTCACGCAAGGGAAAGCCATCAGGTAGGCATGAGGTACTCATGTGGACGCACACAGGAAACGAAGGGGGCAGTCCAAACATGCCAAGGCCCACACCACACATAGTTGTTATGCATTGTTTTATTGCTTTTATCATTTATTATTATTATTACTTTTACGATATATTACAAGCTAATTTTATTAGTTGATCACTGTTTTTATTGTTTTAATTCTGTTTTTATACCTTATCCAACCTTATTATTGTGTATTTATTGTTATCATTTTTATCTTTAATTATTTATTTATTATCTGTTTATCTTTTAAGTTGCATACTCCCTGAGGAAGGCGTTTGCCGAAACATGTTGGGGATCAATTAATAAAGACACCTGTGACCTCTGCATGCCTCTCACTTTTTAATCTCTTTCCTCTGGCCATCATAGCTATCTCTGTCCATTGACCATCATACCTGGTATGTGTCAGCTTTGGAATTTGTGCATCGTGGACATCTACGCTATGTGTCAGTACTGTGTGGCTCACCAGCTACAGTGGTGTTGTACCTCCCATGTTTGGCCCTTGTGATCTCCATGTAATATACTTGTCCTCCTGGGTCTATATTGTGCTTCATTGTTTGGTGATGGTCTGTGGTCTGCATGTCCAGTTTGAGCTGTGTTATGCTGTTACTGTGGAAAGTGGTTCTCACTGCTACCTGTTCACCTCCCCCAATAGGCCATGTGTTGTCATTCTCTGCAATGGTTTGGTCTGCTATTTGCACCGCTACCCTCTGAGCAGTCTGGTATGGTGCATTCTGTGCACTGGTAGTGCTGTCATGGTATGTCGGGTTTGCTGAGGGTTCTACGTGGCCTGTGTTTGCATTTCCTCCTACTCATGATGCCAGTTGGCACTGGCATGTGGTACTGTGGATATCTGGTACCCCTTCCATGTCCATGCACTTACTGTGGGGCATGTCTGACATCATTTGAGGTAACCTTACGGAATGCAGGTCTTGATGCATCTGTGGCCTTTGCTGGACATGTTGCCACACACTGAGTCCCAGGATATGGCCCCGCACCCCCCTGAGGCAGCCCCTGTTTGTGCTGGGTTGTTAGCTTTCCCTGTACCACATATCACAGTCTTACCTGCCTGTTGATGCGCTGTGTCCAGCACTGGGGACAGACTGTGGAGGTATATGGGCCCCAGATGTTCAGCGAGCTGCTGCTCCATGGGTGTTAGGGCAGGTCTGCTTGGTCCCCTGCCACCAGTGGCCATTGCATGGCATCTCTCACGTGTCATGTGCACATGGACCCCCTGCCTGATATCATTACATCGCTTGTGTATGCTCTCAATGTCTCTGTGTGGGCCACCTGCCTCTGCGACTTCTGCCTGAATGACCTCCCAGGCCATGGGTGTCCACCAAAAAACAGCAAACCGCCACGTAGGCGACTAGGAACCAATAAGAGACATGGCAGGAGGTTCTAAAATTGCCTTTATTTGTTCCACGAATAAGGTGTGCCGAACCCAACACAGGCCGTGTTTCGTATACCACTTCTTCAGGGGTTAAGGGCTCACTAAAAAAGTATTCGTATACACATTAAATACAACCATTAAAAAGCAGCAAATAACACATATATGCAAATACATAATAAAACATATTCCATCACAACAAGTAAAACAATAAATACATAAATAATTATAATGTGATAACTCATTGATAAAATACATATGATACAATAAATACTATGAACTACATTAATAAATCAACATAGAAAGACCAAACTTAAAATACCAGTACCAGAAATGTCAGTTAAAAGAACAACGAATAAAAATTGAAAAAAGAAGAAGAAGAAGGGGAGAGATGAGGAGGATAAGAGGGATGTGCCATGGGCACTTACCATTACATGATTGTAAAAAACTAACTATTACATAGAAAATAAAAATGATATGGGAAAGGAGTGAATCAGTAAAGGCACCTGAACATCAATGGGCATCTACAAGGCCACTGTAAAAATGTTAATAAATAAACAATACTAAAATCTAAAACACTCATGAAATATAAATGAACCTACCACTACGGCTTGCCAATGTGAAACAAACCTCTCCTTGATTGGCAGAGCGTAGAAACCACTGCCTCCAACTTGTGATGTGATACACACTATATAAACAAATAAAACACATAGGATAAAACCAAGCAAACCAAAAGGCATAACCTTTCTCAAAACAAATGTTATACATGCTAAACCAACCCAAAAGAACTAGCTTTAATAGGGTACAAAGCGCACTTATAGCAAGAACATTGTGGAAGAAAGAGTGAACCCATTAATGGATTGCTGTATACTTCATCACCTTACAATTAAAAATATATATATGCACGCCGAAAAAACGAAATAGAATAAGTATTAAAGATAAGAAGAACTACTTATCTCCAATTAAGAGATCACCAACAATAAAATAAAAACAATTGCCAACCATAGATTGTCTGAAAAATGCATGAAAAAATAAACGAGCCAGGCCCATCGTAACATTAAAGGAGGAACATGAATAATTAAATGAACGGCCCGAACTCCGTGAGCTGAAAAACTTAGCAAAGTATTTTATAATCACCGAATGAAGAAAAACTTCTCAGGACAATGAAAGCTTAATAATCCATCAAACGAAAAAGCAAAAAAGCAAAACATACTGTGTATTAAAAACAGATTAAAAAAGGTGAAAAAAACGCTGCATACAATCCTCAAAAAACTTAAAACCATCGCCAAGCGATGAACGCATTGCTCATGCTGGAGCCGTCTGGATGTGTGTTACAATCCTGAGAGACTGTGGCACATCCCTCTTATCCTCCTCATCTCTCCCCTTCTTCTTCTTCTTTTTTCAATTTTTATTCGTTGTTCTTTTAACTGACATTTTCTGGTACAAGTATTTTAAGTTTGGTCTTTCTATGTTGATTTATTATTAATGTAGTTCATAGTATTTATTGTATCATATGTATTTTATCAATGAGTTATCACATTATAATTATTTATGTATTTATTGTTTTACTTGTTGTGATGGAATATGTTTTATTATGTATTTGCATATATGTGTTATTTGCTGCTTTTTAATGGTTGTATTTAATGTGTATATGAATGTTTTTTTAGTGAGCCCTTAACCCCTGAGGAAGTGGTATACGAAACACGGCCTGTGTTGGGTTCGGCACACCTTATTCGTGGAACAAATAAAGGCAATTTTAGAACCTCCTGCCACGTCTCTTATTGGCTCCCAGGCCATGGTCCATGCACTCTGTGGCAAGGTGGAGCTGAGGCGCCCATACAGTACCTCGTACTGGTCGAGCACACTGGCCAGCAGGTTGTCATTCTCTGCCTGACTGAATCTTAGAGCCCTCTTTCGTGCCTCCTGTGGCACAGGCCATCTCCAACACTTCCCTCCTGTTGCCCCTACTGGCTGTAACCATGGGGGATGGGACACCCCTGAGGGCCCTGCTGCCTCCATCTCAGCCCTATGCATTTCTGGGGAATGCTGGCTGGGTGTTCTGCCATTAGTGTCCTTGCCATGCGTCTCCCTCTCCTGGCTTTGCCTCTTGGACTTATTGGTGCCTATGTTTACTCCACAGTCTGTGTACTATACACCCTCGCAATTCTGCGCATGTGTGACATGCCTTATACATGCGTCTGGCGCGGTCTTGTGTGCCCTGCACATGGGAAGGGCATACTTATGCATAACATGCATTTTGCAGCAAGGCATGTTATGTGACTGCGCATACCACTGCACGCAACGGGTGCAGTGCATCCATACGCCCTTCCCATGTGCAGCCACGTAACACACCTTGCTGCAAAATGCAGGTTGTGCATGCACATGCAGCATATTTCCCCGTACACGCACTACGCTTACATAGGGCATGTTATACACACAGGGCGTGGATTGCATTGATACGCCACTGCTGATGTCTGCTGCTGCATGTACAGGTGTGTTGTGTTTGTTCTGATCGTTTGCCACTCCCCACACCATATTTAGCGTGTGTCTTTGCTGTATCTGATGTCCATGATGGCTCATTGTGTCTCTATGCTGCATGTGCTGTCGAGACATTGGATGGAGGGACAGAGCTGCGGTTGCCTGAAGGGGGAGATGGTGTCCTTGGGGCTGTGGCACAGGGCATGGGTGCAGTCCTGCTGCAACATGGACCTGCAGCTGTGGAGGCTCCACAGACCAGGGTTGTGCCAGCATGGCACCATAAGCATGTCCTTGCCAGCCTCGCCTCTACAGGCCCAGGGCCATGCTCCAGGGCATGCGTGAGGACAAGGTCATCTCCCTCTACCATTTGAGCACACGGGCTATTAGGGAGCTTTTTGAAGATCTAAGACCTGATCTCGAGTCCCGGACCGGCCGGTCACATGCCATACCGGGTATGGTCAAGCTCCTGGGTGCCCTGCATTTCTTTGCCTCTGGCTGTTTCCAGTCATCGGTGGCCGCTGTGGGTGGGATGAGCCAGCCCACCTTCTCACGCTGTCTCCACCAGGTACTGCAGGCCATTGTGAGCCAGGTAAGGAATTACATTGCAATTCCTAACAATAGGCAACAGTGGGGGACCCTGAACCTAGCCTTTGAGCAAATTGAAGGGATCCCACACGTGATGGGAGTTATTGATTGCACACATGTTGCCCTGGTCCCGCCCAGAGACAGGGAGGTAGTGTTCCGCAACTGCAAACACTACCAATCCCTGAATGTGCAGGTTGTATGTGATGCAAATATGCGTATTCTGAATATGGTTCCCAGGTTTCCAGGGTCCACCCATGACTCCTATATCCTGCATCACTTGGCACTATTTGACCTATTTGAGAGTGGACAATATGAGGACTGTGTCCTGCTGGGTGGGTATTTCTCATCTCTTACATGCACATGGTGTTCCTCTGTCCTGAAAAACTGTCAACTCTCACAGGTGGGCCAGGGTCACCTGTGGTTTGTTGTTGGACTTTTATGACTGCATATTCCCTGTGACACACATGACATGCCCTGATGCAGATCCTACCTATTTTCTGGGAACATTCAGGACACTGGCTGTCAGGCAGTGGCATATCACTGGCCAGCCAGTGTATGATTTACCTGGTCCCTTTGGCAATTATGTCCCCTACATCCCTTGCTTTGTGTTGTGGTGGTGGAGCACTGACCTTGTATGGTGGCATGCCCAATATCACACCATGTCACTGTCTCCGGGGATGTGTTCACATACCTTTGTTGTTTTCTACAGTGACATATGTCTACCATATGTATGTCATGGCTCCTCTGGGTGTCTCTGCACACATGTGGTTTCCTTTGACCTTTCCACATTTCTTTCTGCAGGTGATGCTGGATATGGGTGTTGTGCCTGGTTGTTAACCCCTGTGCATCTTCCATGGACATGTGCAGAGATGAGGTACAATGAGGCCCATGCCTTCAGCCGCTCAGACATCAAGTGCCCCTTTGGCGTTTTGAAGAGTTGCTTCAGGTGTCTGGATAAGACCGGTGGGGCATTACAATACCGACCCTTGATTGTGGCACAGATCATTCTGGCCTGTTGCATCCTGCACAACATTGCTCTCAGGCATAACATCCAAGTCAAAATTGATCCGTATCTGGAAGATAATCCTACGTGCCGTCCTGTACGTGCCCGTGGTGACACACATGAGGGCACAGCAATCAAGCAACATCTGATTGATGAGCTCTTCTCATGTAAGTCCTGCATATACGGGGAAATGCATATAGGTATACATTGTCATCAGGCCATCCTACTGCCTAGGGCGAGTAGGGTTGGTCTGCCTTGATATTCTATCTTCAGGGAGTATGACACTGCATTTGCTCCTGCAATGACTTGTGGGAATGGTAGTTCCCTTTCTACCCTCTGATTCAAGAAGGAGTTGCAGTCGAGTGTTAAAGGCAAAAATGACAAGGATTTTATTTCCCCTCCCAACAGAACTTAAGTGCAGATGAAATTAGGACAACTTTCCATATATTTGGTAGGAGGAATGCATACAAGAACTAAGGTAAATGTGCCTCTTCATTCTCAGGCTTCCAAATGTGCAGTGCTCGTCACAAGAACAAAAGCAAACAAACAGCATCTGATAGCAAAGGAAAATGTTCCCCTTTTCTTTGCCACTTTATCAGCACTCTTATAGTAGTGCTCAGCACAGGGATTCAATATGCTCAGCTATACATAGGGTGCAATACATCTGTATATCAGCTGCGTCATAAACATCAGAGTCTATCTGCATCTCTTCCAGCTCAGCATTAGCTGGGTGTGTCTGTAAGCTGATATCATGGATTTTAAAGCAACCTTCTTCTAGGCATTCAGGGATCTTCCCTTTATACCCTTCTAAACAGCAGGGCTTGAAACTACCCTGCACTCTGGAGTTGCTTCCTGGGCTGTTTCCTATTTCTTGGCAACAACAAGGAAATACTTTTAAACTAGATTCATAGCTGGGCAAACTTTGAAGCCTACCTTCTGGCTTTAAGGAGGGAGGAATTCTCTGCTCGCTTGGCTCAGGCAGGTTTCCAAACACCGGCTGTATTTTCTTTCCTCTTAGCTTGCTGGCTTCTGCCTCAGACCGATAAGTATTTTCCTGCCACCGTCTCTCTCTGGAGCCTCCAAGCTTTTCCAAGCCTGCCTCCCAGGAGGTCTCTCCTTTCTCCTGAAATTCCTGAACGGCACCTCTCTTGTGCTGCTTCCTTCAGGTTCTTGGGCTTTGGCTTCCTTGGCTCTTGCTACGGCTCTCTCTTGACCTGGTCTCTGACTGGGACCTTCACCCGGTCTCTCTCTTCCTTGCCTCTGTGTTTCTCTCGGTCTCCCTTTTAAAGCTAATGACCAATTATTATAGTCCTGTTTCTCAGGGCTTAGCTCTGCCCTTCCCCTGAACAGGTGTTTCTCATTAACCCCTAAGCTTGGTGATACGTCACAGCTTGGGCGTGTCCATTTGGCTCCTGACTTTCTCTGTTTACTTGCTTCTTGTAAACATTGAGCCATGTGCTCAGACTGCCTGTCAAATTCTAAGGTGGAATCTTCTACTATCCCTATCTCCATGGGCTCAGTAGGGGCTTCTTCATTACAACATGCACATGCTGCCATGTGTGTTCCAACAGTACATCATGACATATGTATGTTTCGTTTGTGTTTCTGACTCCACAGAATATGCTGTTGGACATGCCTGGTGCTGGGGTGCAGTGTGGACTGTGTGTATGTCATTCAATCTGCAAGAGACTGGGGTAGGTAGACAATCAGGTAGCTGTACTCTAGGGACAGTGCAGCATTGCACATGTATGATGTTAGCTGTCCACTGCACATATGTTGTTGTACACCTCTTTGACATGCGCCCCCATACTCCATATATTCATGTCGGCGTACATATGCCCATGTGTTCCTCACCAATTCATGTGTTTCAACACTCTATTTGGGAACCATCCAACCGAACTGGGTGCGTCTACAGGTCCTAGGTATTGTGACGGTGAATGGCATGTACACCCTTCCCTGACATTGTTGCGTTAACCAACATCAGTGTATCGTAGCATGGACTGTTATAATTATCTCCACTGAGCTCGGATTGTGGACTGATGGGCCGTATGCTACTGGAGGCATGCTTACCTTGTCATACTGTGTGTGTGTGTGTGTGTGTTTTGGGCATGTCCATGTGATGATACACTGTGCTGCCATAGCGCATTATCTTGTGATGGGATGTGTCTGGACACCTGTGGAGTGGTGTTCACTGCGCTATTCATACCTGTCTGATGTTGCCCTTGTGAACATTGTGGGTATGTGTTCTGTGTTGTTGTGTGACCTATCTCTTGTGTGCTGACAGACCCACTATGCATCAACATGTCAGTTTCACACATGTCACCATACTTTGGACATGTGGCACTGATGGCTGCACATGCAGATATGGTCATTCAACACATTTGAGTGACATATTCTGCCTTTACTATGATGTCCTGTGTACATTGACTGCCTCTGACTGTCACTATCAGACACTTGCTGCACACAGTTGGTAGTTTGCACCTTGGATCATTTGTGAATGACATCAACCTTTATGTGTTTGTGTGTGGCTGTTTGTTTCATTGTGCTTTATTGTGGGATCTATGTGCACAAACACTGCTGGACATGATGTGGACCTCAGAGATGCATGTGGGGGAGGGGCATAGCCATGCCCATTTAGAGATGACAACCTGGTCTGCAGTGTCATTTTTTAATGTGGTCGACATGCAATGTGCTCTGTGTTGTGCTCGTGTACTGTTTGCATGTGTGTCATTTCATTCTGTACATATTGATAGTTCACTCGCTGCAATGTGACCTAATGTTGTGTGATGCATACCATAACGGTGTTTCTCTTCCTTTTACCACAGGGCACAGACAACACACCCAGCACGTCTAGTACATTGCATTTGCAGTCACTATCACCAACTTGTTGGTGGACACAGCAACACCATGCAACGATCCCTGGGAGATGGTGCCATATTGCAGCAGCTGATAAGCATGCAATAAATAATACCAGGAGTCAGTTCAAAGATCCAAGCCAATTTATTGTGCACAAGGCTCAGAGAGTCAAGCTTCAAAAAGGACTGAGCAATGGAGAACAGGAACAACTTCCTTATATACAAGTTTCACAGTTTGATATAGGCAAACTTTCTATTGGTCCCAACGCCCCCTGCATCTATCCAATCAGGGACCCTCTCTGGGCCTAACACCCTGTTACCCCTTCTCAGGCTATTCTAACAAGGCTCAGTTTCTAGACATAAATACATTCCTACTACAAGGTCATTTCTAGGCTCAGAGAATGTGAGAATGCAAAACACTGGAACATATCTTTCATCAGCATAAAAGAATTGAATAAGGATTAACGCAAACTTATCAAAAGCAGTTTAGAGCGGTTTAAGGCAGATCCTCAGACCTTCACTGACTTTGATCTTTCTCAGCACTACTATTTCTAAGTGGGGGTGGGGACTCAGGCCTAGCTTGCAGGCCTCTCATACATGTACAGGCTATTATATAGGCCATGGCCTACCACAATATAGGTGATGGACCTATGCGAGTGGGACACATGCCTATGATGGACATTATTGTTGGACTGGTACTTTGAGTGTCACAAGGCTGACCGACACACTGTTGCTACCATGCTCTGGCTGGGTGTCGTGTTCATCACAGGAGACACACATCACCTTTGACATACTGTGGCACATTGAGATGTCACATGTGACTATGCATGTCCAGGGATTCAGGGACAATCTTAACAGGACATGTAGGGTTTCAGGCAACATTTGCACTGTGGACACTGTGTACTGGTCCCTACATGTGCAGCAGGAACCCACATACTTGCTGTATGTTGTGTTCCATCTGACATTGAGTTCGTGTGTGTGCCCATGTGTGTGATTTGCATCGCAGGATATCCTCATATATTTGGATCAACAGGAGCATACAGTCATATATGTGGCACAGAAGGAACATTGTGTAGGTCCTGTTTTATTTGTCTGGCTACCTTACACTTGGACATGACACGCTGTTTGCCACCACACCACTGTGATGCACGCCAACATCTTGGATTGCTATTTGACCCTCACCTGGGGTGTTACAGTGCATCTGGGGCAGCACTGTGTCATGGTTCAACGTACATGGTGCATGTGCCACTGTGGGGTTTGGGTAGGTTAGGGGACCATTGTTGACCTTTCTTTCTACCTCCACGTACATGGTATTGTGTTTGCATATTGTACAGATGTGGCGCTCTACATTGACTTACAAACAAATCATTACATGTCTGCACAGTCCTATTTGTCGCATGACATTGTGCCACTCACATTGCACCTTTCACTTTGCTGTGTGGCAGTAGGTGGGTCCATTTTCTAACTGCATTTGTGCATTCTACGTACCTTGACATATGTGTGATAATCATGTATCCACAGTACCCATTGCAGCAGGCTTTCTGCATGGTGCTATCTCTGCATGTCTGTAAGGTTCTGCTATCTTTGTTCTTTGGCAACATGTGCCTCTCTTACCTGTTACCATGTCCTCATTTTGCATTGTGTCACTGTTTTTTGTCCCATTTGTGCATTAAAGGTGTGTATTTGCCTGGGTACCTGACTTCTGTCTTTTCTCGGCACATCACATACTGTTTTCTGGCCATCTACACTGCTGTATGACCCACTGATACACACACATATGGTCTACACAGTTGTGGGGTTGTGCTGGGGCATTGAGACATGACATCATTGTCATGTTTGTGCATTTGCCTGTGCACTGCACATCCACATCTCTGCATGCCAGCATGGCATTACATCTCTGTATCTTCGTTTCTTACCTTATCGCCTTGTGGTTGTGGGGTCAACTTGGTGTACCTGCCTAGACCATGCTCCCTGTCAGTTGTGTGGCCTGACACATATTTCATGGCTGACCCACCTATCAGTGTACTCACATGGTCATGGTACAGTTGGTGGACATTGGACACATGTTACGATCACTTTGTCCTGTCCATCTTGCCATGACTCGTGCACAGGTGTTTGACACTGACAGTTATACATGTGCAGACATTCCGCCAGTGTGTGTTGGAATTTCAACCATGCACCATGTGTTCTCTTGCTATTGCAGTAATGATGCAGACGACGTACTTTGATGCCGTCTGGATCACTCACAGCACAATAACCCCAGACCACCTCTGACATCATTGACCAGTGTAGGTGTTTTATCGTCCACAGGATATGTGAGGTGTATCCAACATTGTGATGCTGCATTCCTGCCCACAGATGGTTTCACTGATATCCACATAGATATTAAATTCTAACACAGCTACATTCTTCACACCCATGTGCCTGGCTATTTGCATGTCAGCTCATTCTGACCATTGTGGCTTCTTTTGTGTGGGGGTTTCTAGTACTTGGCCACATGCATGGTCAGACTGGTGCCAGTACATCCCCACCTGGGAGGTGTATCAGGGACATAGCTGCCATTGGTGTACATTGGCACTGGTGCTGACAGTGGCGGAGGGGCGGGTTACAGATGCACCTGCCTCCTTATCTACACATCATCGACGGCAGAGCTATTCATGTCAGGGGGTGGCCTAATGGTTTGCACACTGCCTTGGAAATCAGGTGACCAGGATTCAATTCCCCCTTGAACACCATGTGGCCTTGGCCAGGTCACTTTATCCTCCTTTGCTCAGACAGGATCCAGGTTGTCAATGTCCCTCTTTAATGTACATTACCAGGTTTAGGTTACAATGTCATCCGACTTGATTGCTTTGATAAAGCAGTATAGGAGACCTGATAAATAAATATGTCTGTACACTTTCAGACACACTGCTGTGTATGCTTTTTCACGCTTGTGTGTCCTGTATTGACAGGCAGGTATGTTTTGTGTACATTTCATATGTGATGTGTGTTGGGTCCTCATCATGCACCACCTACTGTCTATATGCACGCAGATGTGACTACAGCATTTGGGGCATGCAGCTGCATGGGGGGGGGGGGCTACTGAGCAGTATACACCATGCAGCTCCTGGACATGATCTGTCCTGCTCATCATCTGTGGACGGGCCGGTGACTGTGTGACATGTTGGACACACATTTGTCTCTGCTGCTGCATCACTGCACTGACCAATGTATTTAGTGGTATACTGCTGATGTACATGGCCCACCTGAGCTCAAATCCTTGAACGGTGGCAGCTGTCTGTGTCCAGCCATCTGCCACCTCACAGGGAGCTACGGGTTTCCATACATACATTTCCTTTGGTGAAGCATATTTGCATCATGGCTATTTGGGATAGTGGTTACAGATGTGCCTTGTGCCACCCTAGGTTGTGGGTTTAATTCCCACATGTTCTTTTCCTTTTCTTTTCTTGTGTTCTGCTAACCTTACCATACATTGGCTCCGGCTTCGTCACTTCTCCACACACCCTTCCTTCTCTTCACTGTGCACTGCAGTGTGCCCTCCCTGCAGCCTATCCATCACATATTGGCTGTTACATATGGTCCCTTTCTTTGGGCTGTCTGAATGGGCAATTGGCTCAATGGTTTGGTATTGGTGTTGGTGAGTTGTGTTTGGACTCTTCAGTGTACCAGATCAAATCTCTCATGCTCCTTTTTGGGTCTCTTGCCCCTTTTGCCCTTGTACACACACCATCCACACAGCTGGCCCTTCAGACCGGCCCCCGATGCCCTTTCGGTTTCATTCGTTTACTCTTCTGCATGCTGTTTTCACTGCACACCATTTCATGGTGTGTTTTGTGTTTATCTGTGGCTCACGTCCCCATTACAGACTGTGATATCAGCTGCCTGTGGTCTCCGGCCTTCCAGCTACGGCTCCATTCTTCATATGACACCATGTCTGCACATCCCTCAGTGCATCTTCTACTGTCTGCATGCCTTTGATTGAATCCCCTTTGGACGCACTGCTACTTTCCCTCGGCGGTGACGTTAAGCGCGGTAATTGTCCAGGGCACCCTATACCGCATGTTACATGGCCAGGGCGCCTTGTACCACACGCTACCGGTCCATGCTTACCTTAACGCCATACTGACCACTTCCTTATTTTGCATCGGTAACATTGTCACTGCACTTAACGCTGGTAACATTAGCGCACCTTAGTAAACATACCCCTATGTTATATACAATATCTTGAGAAATAATTGGAAATATTCCAGCTGTATGTCATCATAATATTTTAATAGTATGTTCAAAGGTATACAACAAAAAAAGAGATGTCTGGGTAACTTGGAGTGGAGGAGTGGCCCAGTGGTTGGGGCAAGGTACTTCAGGCCAGAAGGTCAGGGGTTCAAATCCCACTAGAGGACAGCAACCTCGGGCCGGAAGGACTGGGGTTTCTAGTCCCACAGGTGCTCCTTGTGGTCTTGGGCAAGCCACTTAACCCTCCATAGCCCATGTTCCCTGTAAAATAGTTATCTCCAAGTTATAATGCCCTGTTCAATGTAATTTCAGTTTGTTCAATGTAAACCACACTGATGCAGAATAGCATGGTATATAAGAGAAAATAAATAAAATAAATAAACTTAGACGTACTAATTGCTGAGAAAAAATACAAAATATAACCTGGACAGTATTAATGGCATTCTTCACTAATATTAGGTTGCACAACTCTTGGCAGTGATGACGGCCTCCAAATGTTTCTTATAGCCATCTATAAAGTTCATACATCTGTCTACTATTGGTTTCTCCTACTCTTCAACTGTGATTTGTTCCAGCTTATGAATGTTTCCAGGATTCCTTTTACCAATGGCAGGTTTCAGCTTTTTAAAGGTTCCCATTGGACTGAGATCAAGAGTCATTGCTGGCCAAAGAGTCCACCTGTACATTTTTAACCATTGTTTGTACTTTTGGATGTTTGTTTTGGGTCATTGTCCTGCTGGAAGACCCATGACCTTTGACCTAGACCTAGCTTTCTGACACTAGGTAGCACATTTTACTCCAAAATACCTTTGTATTCCTCTGACTTCATGATTCTTTTAATACATTCTAGGCCTCCATTAGCTGAGGCAGCAAAACAGCCCCACAACGTTATGGAACCTCCACCATGTTTTTTTTTTCCTTATAAGCTTCATTACTTTGCCTGTAGATGTACTGTATTGTTAGTCTGCATTGCCAAAGAGTTCAAATTTTGTTTCATCTGTCCACAGAACATTTTTCCAAAAGGATTATGGTTTCTCAAGGTGGGTTTGGGCAAAGATCAAGCATACCTTTTTATGTCTGTCTTTGAGCAGTAGGGTCCTCTTTGGCCTTCGCCCATGAAGTTCTTCTTTGTTTACTGCATGACATATGGTGCGGGTTGAAACCACCACTCCAGATTTCTCCAGGTCAGCCTAAACTCTATGGCTGTTGTGTATGGTGTTTTTCCAACAGTTTGTACTACTATTTGAAGGCATCTTGGATTAATTTTTCTCTTCTCATCACGTCCTGGGAGGTTCTTGACAGTTCCATGAGTAGAAAGCTTCTTAATAGCATCATGAACTGTAGACACTAGAATCCCAAGGTCTTTGGATATGGCCTTCGTACCCCTTTGAAGTTCGGTGTTTGGTGATAATTGCTTTTCTGATGGTCTCAGGAAGCTCTCTTGTCTTCACTATTGAAAAAGAAAATGGAACAGGGAGTGAATGTGGCCATTTTAAACATTAGAGCCATACTTCATTGGTTGATTCAAGTCATGTGAGTACTGACAATGAATCACAGGTATGTTTAATTTTACTGCAATGGGAATGTGGTTCTTCTGTTCAAACAGGTTTGAAAAGATATAAGGGAACCAATAATCATGTTCTGGCAATGTCCCAGTTTTTATACTATTTCCTACTATTTCCTTTTTTAATTGGTCCTGTTTTATTTGATTCTTTTATGTGTCAAATATGTGTGCATATATAGTTCAAAATCATTTCCCAGGCCTCTTTTTTTAGGAGATATTGGACATTAAAGGGTGGAGGAGTAGCCTAGTGGTTAGAGCACTGGCTTGGGAAACACAAGACCAGGCTTCAATTCCCACTAGCACTCCTTGTGGCCTTGGGCAAGTTGCTTAACCCTCCATTGCTCAGAAAAATCCAAGTTATCAATGTCCCTGTTTAATGTACATTTACCATGCTTAAGTTACAATGTAAACCACTTTGATTGAAATGATAAAGCAGTATAAATAACTGCAAGGGTGTTGACCACAACTTGTATGCATCTGGTTTAAATCCCCTCATTAAAATAAACAGTAGAAAGATCTGCTGGGAAGGCTAGGTCAAGTAGTGGTGGGGTAAGGGGGAGAGTTGTACTCTGGGAGACACTGCAGGGTTCAGCTGTCTCTCTGCAAGGCAGGGCTGAGGGAGACAATGACAGGAATACTCCAACTTCTTGGAATTGGCACAAGTTGTACCTTGGGGCAGGGAGCTTCCAAGTGCTATAAGATCCTGAAGGACCATAAATATTTAGAGCCTGAGGAGGTTCAGAACACTTTGGAAAAGGAAGTTGGTCTGCAGGAGGAAGGCATGGACTGGAATAAGGCCCACTGTACCACCATGACAGCAGATTTGAGTCAGTCTATTTTATTTGCCCATCAGGTACCATGGACACCATATGTGTAGGGCCAGTTTATTATAGACAGATATTTGCTGGCAATGTAATGGCCATTTGAGAATGCTGGAACATGATTTTTGAGTGCTTGTTTTTGGGTAGCAGTTGAAGGAGTTCTTTCAAAGATCTTCCACTATCTGGCTTAATTATCATTTAAAGATGTGGTCCTTAGGTCTGCAGTTTTGGAGGATGTTGCGGTTATGAGCTATTCTCATGTTTGAGACCTGGAAGGCGCAGAATGTGAGTTACTGGTAGAGCTCAGTGTTGATGACATATCGCTTTGAAAACAATTACTGGAGTCTCTAATCCCACAGCTGCCTCTTGTGGCCTTGGGCAAGCCATTTAACCCTCCATTGCCTCAGATATGCTTACATTGTGAGCCTTTCGGAGACGAGGAAATAAAAACTGCCTGCCTAAACCATAAACCATAAGAACATAAAAAATGCCATACTGAGCCAGACCAAGTATCCTGTTTCCAACAGTGGCCAATCCACGTCACAAGTACCTGGCACTCAGAAAGGCACTCATGTTCCTCAATGCTTGTCCCAGGGCAAGCAATAGATTTCGTGAGTCCTCTTTAATGGAACTTGTCCAAACCTTTTTTTAAAAAACAGCTACACTAACAGCCTTCACCACAGTTTGATTACACTTTGAGTGAAAAAATATTTTCTCTTATTGGTCCACTGTAGCTTCATTGCTTGTCCCCCTAGTCTTTCTACTTTTAGATGGTGTAAACAACCGAATTATGTTTACTCGTTCCATTCCGTTCATTAATTTGTAGACCTCTATCATATCTCCCTTCAGCTATCTCTTTTCCAAGTTGAAAAGCACTAATCTTTTAAGCCTTTCCTCATAAGGGTATCGTTCCATCCCTTGCTGGCTCTTGTCTGTACATTCTCTAATTCCACTAGATGCTTTTTAGGATATAGCAACCAGAATTCCACACAATATTCAAGCTGTGGTAGCACCATGGAACGATACAGAGGCATTATAAGAACATAAGATATGCCATACTGGGTCAGACCAATGTCCATCAAGCCAGTATCCTGTTTCCAAAAGTGACCAATCTAGGTAACAAGTACCTAGCAGTTTCTCTAAAAAACCCAGGTTCCAAAATGCTTGTAATGGGGCAAGCAGTGGTTATCTCGGGTCCCTTTTAATAATGGTTTATGGATCTTTCCTCCAGGAATTTGTCCAAACCTTTTTTAAACCTGGCTACACTAACAACTTTTACTATATCCTCCGGTAATGAATTCTAGAGTTTGATTACACGTTGAGTGAAAAAATATTTTCTCTTATTAGTCTTAAATAGGTTACCCTGTAGCTTAAATAGGTGTCCCCTAGGGGCATGTTTACTAACAGGCCGGTAAAGTGCGGGTCGCGGTAGAGTGAGTGTGCCGTATAAGGAGTGGGCGTTCCGTCCTGAAGAAGAAAAGCCGTGATTGACAGATGCGCTAAGGTGCGCGGCGCCCGTGTGCGCTCCGCACCTTACCGCAAATGAGAGCCGAACGGGAGGCATATGTGTCGCGCTGATCAAACAGAAGGACAGAGCCACAGCACAATGGTTGAAGCACTGACCAATGGTGCAGGGAGCAGGGGTTTGAAACCACACAATGCGCAATGGCTTGCTGAGGTGTTAGTTTATGAGGCAGAGGAATACTGGGCCAAATAAAGCAGCCCGCTGAGTTTTGTTTTGGCTCACATCAAAACTGGACGGGATAAGGAGGCGCGCTGATGTTTTTATGCGACATTTGAATACTGGGCGGCATAAAGCGTCGCGCTGATGTTATCTGGCGGCATATTACTACTGGGCGGCATAAGGCGGTGCGCCGGTTACGGCGGCAATCGCATAATGGAAGGTATAAGTGGGGCGCTGATGTGCAAACAGAAACACAGAGCCACAGCACAATGGTTATAGCTCCCACCAATGCTGCAGGGATCAGGGGTTCAATCCCCACAGTGACTAATGCAGACTGCTGTTTGCTGTGTAATGTTAGGAGGCTGATATATAATGGGTGGCATAAGGCGGTGGTATGCTGGGCAGAGAGCGTTGCGCTACTGTTTTCTGAGTCATGTCAATACTGAAAGGCATAAGCGACGTGCTGATGTGCAAATCAGAGAGCAAAGCTGCAGCACAATGGTTACCACACCAACCAATGCTGCAGGGATCAGGGGTATGATACCCAACAGTGCAAAATGAAGATAGCTGGCTGAGGCAGTAGCTGTTAGGGGTAATATTGTTTTAGGAGTACCGTATTGTATATATGTAGAATCATAACTGATAGCAAATACACTCGCAAAGCAGTGTAACAGAACGTCGCCCATAGGTTAATGCAGAGGGCACATGTGAAAATGCAATGTCCGCCATGGCACCCTACAATGTTGGTGAAAGTGTAGCCAAGTGTGCTATATGAGGCAGGGTAAGGTGAGAGCACTGTCCCAGATGGCAGCAGTGTGCATTGTAACGTATGGGAAATGTAAGTCGGTGTGTTGACCAAGGTCTGCCATACCTGATTTGGCAGGGAGGGGCTGCAGACAGGGGCAGGCGACTGATATGAACAGGGGATTAGAGTGTATCTTATCTTGTAAACTGCCCTATTCCCGTTGGAGTACTACAGCTCCATTAAACTCATGCTCTGGGGAAGAAGCCAATACTCCTCTGTTGTGAATGCTGACAACTTGTGCAGATAGTGAATGATGGAGGGGTGTGCATGGTTTGAATGTTCCAGTGAATAAGGTTGGCAGAGGTATGTCAACTGTCTGTGTGCAACTGTACAGCAATCTGTGATGCTGTCTCAAAAGAACTACCCCCTTGTGCCAGATATTAATGCACCTTTTATGGTGTTTCAGAAGGCACACACGTTGCTAGGAAATGAAAACCTCATTCTCCACAAAGGCCATGTGGAAAGGCTGTCAACTCCCAAGACACTATTGTATGTAACCCATAAGCTGTGTCAATCAAAGGCATGGCAAAAGATGCCCCAAGGATGTAGAGATGAACCCAGAAACGTAACCCACTAGCACTAACATCCCTCAGTTGGAATGGCAAAGGAGGTATGTGGCAAACCCACACGTAACACAAGCACTGCACAGAGCTAAAACACAAAAACAATACAAAATTAAAAGAGGGATGAAGATCAGTTGCTGAACTGCAGAAATCATCCCCAACCCATGTGGCACCCATTAAAATGGACAACCCAGTTGAGGGTACAATATGTTCACAGCACACATCAGTACATATATGACCCTCAAACAAATGTTAAACACCTTTTATGGAAAAGCATACAAATATAAGACACCACAGAGGAAGCACACTAATGACCACTACCACAAATCACAATGGCTAAACCGGCATGCCACACCAACAATGTGAGCTCCTTAGCAAAGACTGCAGAAAGAAAGAGTGCAGTCCATTAAACAAACCGCCTGCTGACTGTCAGGACAAGCAAACACCAAAAAGTAAGCATGATGAAATGCACATGCAGAGCTGCTAATTACTCATACAATTGCAGTCTGTATTTGTGATGTGGTGCACATGTGCACACACAATGAAATGTTCTGCAGTGGATACAGCATGCAAAAGAGGGGAAAAATATACCACAAGGGCAACAGAGGACGGTATGTGGATCATGTTAATAATTTGGATCAGGACATGAGAAAGTTCCACATGTAATCAGGTGTAACACACAACACCTGAATCACAGAAAACCAAAACCCCCTGCTGTGTTGCCATGTAAACACCCTAAAGTGGGACACCTCTGAAAAAAAATAATATGTGATGGCTAAGCAGCACACAGGATGCACCTTGACGTACAGTGAGGAGAGAGAAGGGTGTATGTAGAGGTGAGGAACCTGCTGTTACCTCATGGTACAGTCAGCAGATTAGAAAACAAAGGATATAGCACATGTGCTAATCAAAACAAAAAAATACAGAGTAGAAACACATGACTGTAGCCACTCCCAGAAACAGTACACTGAGTACACAGTAACACACTGAGCACACTGAGCCAAGCATACTAAGCACACTGTGTGGCAACCGTGAATACCCAGTGAGGTTACATGTGTCTGCCAGATACACAGCTGTCACTGTACAAGGATGCGAGCACAGGTGGCACATGTACATGTGTGGCAAATGGCCCCAGACAAGTGTTAATGTGATCAAAGAGAGAAGGACTAACCTACTGTTAACAAAATGGCCTTGGACCCAAGCAAACACTGATCAATTCCCACTAGCACCCCATGTGGCCTAGGTCAAGTCATGTAACCCCTCATTACCGTGGAACAAAGACCAGTTAATCCTCATCCAATGATATTGACAAAATAAACAATGCAGTCCCTGGGTCACAAAGACGCAGGACTGAGAAACAGGCAATGCAATGTGTGCCTTTGTATCACCCTGCTCAATCACCAAAAGAGCCACATGTATGTGGAATAAATATCTTTATTTGGTATACACATCACAAATAGTGTAGTCAGTGCCATCATAATATGAAGGTGAGTGCATCTCTGATGGAATATTGAAACCCCTCTAATAGGGCATAAATCTAACTCACACAGAAAAGTTAATTCATCCACCACAAATGAAGAGCATGAGATATAATGTGCAGCCACTGCATACAATGCACTGGGCAGCAGACCCCCAGCCCCTACCTGATTCTGCATGCTGCAAAGGTGTAATGCACATATGAGTGCATGTAGAGAGTTGGCGCTGCATATTGAGGACACAACACACATCATGTGTCCCTCAAACCATATCCATCTTGCAACACAGGAGACAACCAAACCAAAAAAGCCTATGTTGAGAAAATGTTTTATTGTGAAAATCACGCTGGGAAAGTAATGTGTGAGGTCTCACATAATGTCTGAGCTAGGAATCAAAGCTGCAACAATGTAGACACAAACTCTCCTCAAAATCACAATGAGTATATGCAACAGGTAGGAAAGGCACATGAACACAAACAAAATACAAACTCAACTACCTTCCCATACCTATACATATACCACCATGAAGGAGGTGGCCCTGCAACCTTTTCAGAGTAGACAGTGTTTGGCCACATATAACATAATACATGGAATGCACAATTGACGAAGTGCAACGGTGACCCACATTGCCACACTGCAAACATCATGTCGCAATGTGAGTGTCCCTACCACAGGGCATAGCCTGGACTGTGCACATGGGAAATGCAAGGTGTTGACATACATGCAGACTGTCACGTCTGCACATCCAACAAACACAATAAGCAGCATCTGAACAAGGAAATGAGGGCCAAACATCCTATACGGAGCCACAAAGAAGTCTGAGGTCCACATGTTTTGTCTCACAAACATAGTCCGTCATATGCAAAAGCACCATCCACAGTGCAACATGAGACAGTGATGCCACACATGCACGTAAACACCCTTGTCACATTGACCACATTAATTAAAGATGGTCGTGTGTCCAAAATCATTGTTGAGGTAACACTTGTAGCATGTGCATGTGGAAAGCAGGTGGACATACACAATAGGAGTGCTCCATCGTTGGCTGTATGGCGCAAACATGGGTGTATGCTTGATTAGGAAGAAAAAGATGAGGGTATCCTGGGTGGCATGTCACACCCAGGGCCAAAACTTAACAATACTAAAACTGTGTTCGAATGGATCAGCTGCACTATCCATGTCATTTGCTGCTGCACACGGGGGGAACACTGCCAAAAGTAACAATACTATGTGCAATCCAACAGGTGAGGTTAATAGTGTTCCACCAAATATGGCTAGGAATAGTCAAGCGTGACATGTCAACATTCCACTGTCTTTGAAAGTTCATGTGTGTTCTCAACAATGAGCAGGACTCCCTGCAGAAACATCACACAAACAGTGCAGAGAACACCTCTGTAATGGAGAATTAAGTAGCTTAATAGTAATACTGTCCATCGCAGTCATATGTCTCACTCGCAGAGGTAAAACATCCAATGGGCCACTTTCTGGTGTAAAATGTCTATGGTGTTGTTTCTTCAAAAGGTGGGTGATGGTGACACCAGATGCACTGTAATAGATGTGTCCGGTATGTACTCAGCCCTGTGTCATGAGAGGATACGTATGTTCTTGTTAGCCACCTATGAAAAACACCACACAATGCACACCGTTACACCTTTGCAAATGCACAAGAAAGGTATGTGAAACCACACAGTACATTACTCAACAAAACATTGGTGATGACATCATTAATCCTAAACACACACATGGGTAAAACATGGGTATGGTCATGTCCATGCTCGTGTCACACAGGTGTGTCACAGCTACACACGACATGCATCTGTTTATGTGCACATAGAGGAAACATTATATGCATATAAGACAATTATGAATCATCAACAGGTAAACATAGATACAAATCTGCAATTAACAAATGTGCAACTTACCTTGTGTGTGCATCAGGTGTATGTCAGCAATCCCATGAACCACTACACAGCAATAAGAGGTGACAGTGAAGGCAGAGAATCTCAGCAGTCCGTGTACAAACAAAAGGTCAAGCCGCTGCTGATGCATGTCCACATTATGGTCATATCTGAAAATAAATAAAGGTGAACATCAGTGGTGACTCAGAACACAAGACACATTTTGTCGCACACCACACAACACATGTTGATAATACGCATAAGGTAAACAGCACTACGGAACACATACCACAGTCACAACTGCCCCCAGGTGCACAGTCCCCTCACAGTACATGATAATGTACTATGCCTGAAGAGTGTCTCATCACACAGGCAACCTGTAATCACCCACACACAAAGTATGCATATTTCTGCATTCCAGCTGCAACACATGGCCTGTATGTGTCCAAGTGGACCTTTAGACATATAAAGGCCCCGTGAACCGGCAATAATACCCTGTTGTTGGCTTATGGTACAATGTTGGGGTAGGGAGCAAGTGCAGGCAAACCAAATACAAACCTTAAATACACACACATGCAGATATGCTGTAACTGTCACATATACAGTGTGGCACAGGACATGCTGAACACAAACACATGGGGATATGTGTGACAACAGCAAGGGATGGGTGATGGAGCCTGAAGTGAAACACAAAACAACACACCATCTGCCCAATATGATGGAGCAATGAAGATATGTTTTCCACATGACCCCAGGCACACACAATCTCCCTGTACATCCACCTACCCCAACGCAAAGCATATTGGGTGATGTTCAGTCACATGCCAATCCAACACATCAACAGCATCTGAATAAACTATGTCCTGTGCATTGGGAAACACAACAGTAACAAACATGTCATGTTCTACAAGAGTATCACACACTGCACCTTCCTGTCCACAACTCTCATACCCCACACCATCACCTAATGTCTGACTGCTCCCTATCACAATGTATAGATCTCTCACATGTGAGAGGCAGCACAGAGTTGTAGGAGGCTATCCTCAGGTGTCCATAATCAATCCTGTCCCCATCGTACCTCTGTGTTGTTGTACAGAAAGATCAACAGACATGTCAGAAACCACC
This sequence comes from Ichthyophis bannanicus, assembly GCA_033557465.1. Classification (NCBI taxonomy): domain Eukaryota; kingdom Metazoa; phylum Chordata; class Amphibia; order Gymnophiona; family Ichthyophiidae; genus Ichthyophis; species Ichthyophis bannanicus. The sequence continues at coordinate 1,083,302,489 of CM066033.1, read as the reverse complement.
ATGTTTGCACCTCATCACAAAGTACAGACGAGTCACACAGATCCACTATATTGGCAACAATGCCCCTATCTTTGTGTAGGGGTGTGTCAATGTTGAATGCAAAGTCGCTTACAATTCTGGAAACACATATGGAATATGCACGAGTGTCTCATGTATGCAGGGACCAAATACATATCCTGGTGTGTAGATGTCATACCTTGAATCATAGTGACAGCTATTTGCTGATGATCTCCACAGATAGCTGTCAATGTGTGCGTCATGTCATTAAAACACCAATGGCATGTATATTTTTTACGCAAACCATGATGGCTGCATGCCATCACACTGTGTGTCATTGAGAATGTCAACGCATGGATAGCCAATATGTGTACCTCAGAGAAACAACTCTCACATATGTCTGGTTTTCCTTGCCAACATAATCCTCCCCTTCCCTGTCCGACTATCTATGCAATCTATGTAATGTGGACTGTACTATCCTACACTGCTCACATACCCAGCCTGTAGCTGAGGCATGATGGCATATGTTGAGAATTTATCAGCAAGATATGCCATGTACTCCCTGAGAATTCTGCACAACCATAAGCCACCAACACATTCTGTGCTCATCCTGCCCACTGTAACGCACCCCTCGCTGATATGGGGTAGGTTATCCTCTGTATCTGTGTACATATGTAGCACTGTACTTAAGGAGTGGAGGAGTAGCCTAGTGGTTAGAACACTGGCTTGGTAACCAAGCAACCAGGGTTCGAATCCCACTAGCACTCCTTGTGGCCTTGGGCAAGTCACTTAACCCTCCATTGCCTCGGAAGAAAGGCCTGGCAATCTACTTCCGGTGACACTGCCAAGAAAACCCAGGAGCTTCTGGGTCGCCAGGGGTCAGGACTGACTTGAAGGCACACATTGCATTACTTAAGGTCAATTCGCCTACATGTAAATGTGGCAATACTACCTCTCTGGCTGGACAATGCTCAGATCCCCATCCTATAACATGTCCATGTCATGGCTTTCTGGTGCAGTATACATTCCGACACACTGTAGGGTGACATTAACACCCTACACATAGATACCCTAATATCCGCAGAAACTACTACTAAGCATCTGTCCTGTGATATGTATGTCCTGATACGGCCATAATAACAAAGCAACACATAGCCAGCTGACAGGAGTGTAAGAACCAAATGTACACCCCAAAGGTGAAACATATAAATTCAACCCACTGGACTAATGTCCCCAAACGTGGACTGGTCTCACACTGTGAACATCTCACCATATGGCTAACACTGTTATCCACCCATATCATCACAAAACATCATTTGTGCTCAACAACAACAACAGGTGCTAACACAGGCAGCCACTAACTGTAATTTTAACCTTAAAAATCACACACAGCCGTATGAGCAACCACCCACATCATCTGGCACCAAATGCTGTTGTGTACTGGCCACATTGTTTGTGCCTCACACATGCCTATATGTGAGTTGTGAATTAGCACTAAAATACTAATGTGGTGTCGCATACAAATCATATCCTGACATAAACTGTAACTGCTGTAAGCATAACACACATAGGATTAAAAAGCTGTGTGGGTAGGTAATACGCACATGAGAAGATCTCTCCAATCAACCTCCGTCTGACTGCTGTGCCATCCTGTGTGTCACCACTGGCACGTACAGGGGGGCACATTGGATCTTGCTCCAGATCCTCATTAATCTCTGCAGGGATATTGTGCCTGAGAGCAATGTTGTGCAGGATGCAACAGGCTATGATTATCTCTGCAACAGTCCTTGGCTTATACTGTAAGGCCCCGCCTGACCTATCCAGACACCTGAAGTGACTTTTCAACACGCCAAAGGTACGCTCGATGACTGAGCGGCTGGAGGCATGGGCCTCATTGTACCTCCGCTCTGCACGTGTCCGTGGCTGACGTACAGGGGTCAGCAGCCAGGGGCGACACCCATATCCTGCATCACCTTGGAAATAAAAAGAAATGTGCGTGTCAATATTCAACATAACTGACATATGTTAAGATGTAGTAACCCTACACAAAACAAATCCTGACATCAACATATAACTGAACAATTAATGAGCTGTAAAAAACACATATGCTGTTAGAAAAGGAACACATAGCCTAGAAAGTAAGTACACTCATGGGAAATACCCCAACAGTTCCATCTATACTGTAACATATTGTGTGTGTGTGTGCGCGACATGGGTATTGTAATGCATTTACTGTCCACATTGGCACCCCTGCCAATGAGAGACGATAGTAACGATTCACGTGTCACATGTTCATATTGTATGTCTGAACAGTAACCTAGGTAAAATATGCTGCCATGAGAGGGTGGGAAAAAAACAGAACATGTATGCCATGGAGGCTGGTGATAATGTGAACCATATCACCTAGATGCATCCTGTCCTGTACGGGCAACATATCTAGATCTCATACTCTGTGTCCTTATGCTGTATATTGCTAAACATAAATTGTTTAAATACCAATCCTGTGCACTGTGTCTATCCTGGGAACATCCCACTGAAGGTGGGGTCTGCAAACCTGCACACTGTACTACTCATGTCTTAACCTCATAGAGATACACATCGGTACATTACCGTCATGTGTAGCTGAAAACAATACAACTCTGTATGCACACACATAGCCCACAGCTTCAGGCATCCCCTTTCCAATATGTTAAACTACATGAGGATCACTGGCCAATATGTGGCTAAATCATGATCATCTACAGTAGGCCAAGGTACTAGCACCAAATATACTTCGTTACACCCCTGCTGTGACATAGGCCAAATGCGTGACCATACATATCCACACGAGTGCTGCTAGCTGGAAAGGGCAAAAGCATACATCAGATATTCCCAAACACCCCCTCATATTATATACTGGCTCCTGGGTAGCAACAACAGTCCAGAGTGAGTGTGTGAACCCAACACACACATGAGAAGGGTTACCTGTATGGATGAGCAATTATCACAAGGTTAAATGACATACAAGCATTATTTGGCAATGACCCATCATGATACGTGCATATGAGGGCCAAACCCCCCCCCCCTCAGAATGTGTGCAGTTGATATTACCACACACTATGAGGGATTGTGCAACAGCCTAGCCACATGCACAGGGGTGTTGTCACCTGCACACCCTGTGAATGTCAGGATCATATAATGCTAGGAGTCTGATGGTCTATGTTTGTTTGTAGCTGCTGTATGTGTACGTCTATACCCCTGTAATAATCTAAACATACAACAGTCCCCAAACAAACATTGCTCATATGTTGATCTAAGTTTATGGTTTTAAACGAGTTTGCTAGCTATGTGAGTAGACATAAAGAAAGTTACAAACACATACATACATTACGACACATGACATACTCACCCAGCAAAATACAGTCCCCATAACGTCCGCCCTCAAATTGTGTGAAGATTGCCGAGTGATGCAGGATATAGGAGTCATGGGTGGACCCTGGAAACCTAGGGACCACATTCAGAATATGCAGATTAGCATCACAGACAACCTGAACATTCAGGGAATGGTAGTGTTTGCGGTTGCGAAACGCCACCTCCCTGTCTCTAGGCGGGACCAGGGCAACATGTGTGCAATCAATAGCTCCCATCACGTGTGGTATCCCTGCTAATGTCTCAAAGGCCTGGTTCAGGGTCCCCCATTGTTGCCTAGTGTGGGGAATGGCTATGTAATTCCCCACCCGGCTGACCATGGCACGCAGTACGTGGTGGAGACATCGTGAGAAGGATGGGCGGCTCATGCCACCCACTGCAGCCACAGATGACTGGAAACAGCCAGAGGCAAAAAAATGTAAAGCAGCAAGGAGCTTGACTAAACCTGGTATTGCATGGGACCGATCAGTCAGGGGCTCGAGGTCAGGTCTTAAATCCTCATAAAGCTCCCTAATAGCCCTTGTGCTCAGTCGGTACAGGGAGATGACCTGGTCCTCACGCATGCCCTGGAGCTGTGCCCTGGGCCTGTAGAGGCGTGGCTGCCGAGCCTGCACCTCGGCACGCCGTCTGTGCCGTGAACGCACAGCACATGGCTGGACCACCTCCACAGCTGCAGGTCTGAGTTGCTGCGGGACTACACCCATGCCCTGTGCTGCAGCCCCGTGGACACCATCTCCCCTGTCCGGCAACCGCAGCATCTGCCCACCACTCAGGACACATGCATAAGCATATATTGCTGCCATAAACTCCTCCCGTCCCACTACCGAAACACACTCTAACAACCACACAAACTCTAACAAACACACAAAACACACTATACAGTATCCAAAAGTAAAAACAACAACTGACAATACACACACAACACAATATAATAAGCAATACAAACACCAATACAATCCGCTAGTACAACTGCATAGACGTTCGTTCTTCTCCACACCAACCACACTCCTCCTGCTCTTCCTCTACAACCCTCAACGTGGGTAATGTTGTGATGGTAATATATGTTATTCTGGGGTGTGTGGTTTGCGCACACTGCGCATGCGCAGTTGATCGCATGCGATGCCCGTTGGTGGCGCGCGTGCGCCACTCTACGCATGGGCGTCGGTCAGTGCGTGCCCACACGTATGTGCGCCGGCGTGAACATGCGCACAAAACACAGACACCCATGCGGTAGTCGTTGTAGTGCGCATGCGTACTGCGACACATGCGCAGTACAGTGTCTCAGGGCGCATGTGCGTTTGTCCGCGTACGGCCACCCATGCGTTGGCGAGCACGCGCCCAACGCACGAGCGTCACGCCCGCCCAATTGCGCATGTGCAATGGAAGACACATGGCAATACACTATAAATAGGCCTGCACACGTGCATCACGTTGAGGGTTGAGAAAGGAGTCACAGAGAGAGAGGGTGTCATAGATAAAGTCTGAAACAGAGACAGTGGTGGGACTACTGCACAGGAAAGAAGCACAGTGAGGGATAACAAAATCTATAGGTAGAGAGGCTGTGGTGGGAGTAGTCCAGAGGAAGGAGGGAGAGAGTCAGTCCAGGGAGTACGGCAGCGGAGAGAGGCAGTGTAAGATAGTCAGGAGCAGAGTAGATTCCTCACCTTGTGCTAAGATAATATTTCTGTTCCCTTTGTTATTGTGTCCTTTACTGTGTCCTGTACTGTAACATTCTGTAAGTCTGTATTGCATGCTGTGTATTGTTCTGTTTTGTTTAAGTGAGTGCTGTTCTGTTGAAAGGAGCATTTAAAACATACAGAGATGGAGAGAGAGAGGGAGAGAGAGAGACGGTGAGGGTGAGGGTGAGGGTGTGGAGGATGTGTCCCAACCTGTGGTGGGTGATACACCGACGCTACAGACTGCACATCCTAGGGAGGGACATGCAGGACCATCTTTTGGGCCACAGCCTGCACAATATGTCCAAACTGGGAAGAGAAAAAGGGTACCTGTGCCTGGTCCACAGCGAAAAAGAGCTCTACGCTTCAGTGATAGAGAGAACTATATCCTACTCTCGCATGTAATTGAAAACTATGACCTCTTATTTGGCAGGCTCAGCAGTCGCACAACAGTGGCCACCCGAATGGCAGTATGGGAGGAGGTGCGTGCTGCAATTGCAGAGGCAGGGGGCCCCACAAGGGATGTTGAAAGCCTCAAAAAGAGGTACTCGGATATAAAAAGAGGGGTGCGCCAGCACATGGTGGCTGAAAGACAACATGCGCATGGCACAGGTGATGGGGGCCCTTTTATCCCATCACTCACACCATTGGAACAAGAGCTGGCAACACGTTTGGGCCACATCTATCTCCGTGGACTGCCGGAGGCCCTTGACACGGCACATCCTGACGCAGGTATGTATAGTAATTGCCAGGTTCACAATGTCCCTTCAGTACACATCATTCAGCTGCACAGACACTCCCATACCTGTGACCCAATCCACACCATGTTTAAAAAGTGGTGTCACATGTGTGTGTTATGGCCATGCACAAACTGTGTTGTTGCCATGCCCTGTCACAATATTACATATGTGTCCCTCGAAAACAGCAACCTCCCCATCTGTTTCCAAAACTACACACAACAATTCCTATCCAACCTGCACATCTGTGATTGCAAAGCACCATATGATTTTGTGGCATACTAATCAGGTAACGTGTGTGTGACATACTATTTGCACAGTGCTACATGTGCTTCTCAGTGGGCCACAGGTGCTGGCTACATGGGATCCACGGCACAATGGGTCACAGCCAAACATATCCAACAATGAGCATATAGTATGTCTAGAGACAATATTTCAAATGCATAATTAAACATAAACAGGCAATGTATGGTCAAAAAAAGTGTAAGGGTGATGTATTCTCACACATGTGTGGACATATGTTGTACAGATAGGGGAAGGGATGTGATGGGGGACACATGTGGCATGGCACTCCAAATATACACATGGAAAATATGCAACATGTGCATGGCCACACGACACACATGTGCCCCAGAAACAGCTGAATGACGTAGACAAACATGTATGGGAGGGTGTCATGGGTCGGGTACGCAGCACACACGCACATACCCACCCCATCATCTCTGTGGTGTCTGTGCCACACATATATAGATATGATTATGTTGAAACATATGTGTTTTCCTTGTTATTGTTCAATATGCAGGTGACTACAGTAAAATGGGAGAGGAAGAGGAGGAGGAGGAGGAGGAGGAGGAGGAGGAGGTGGAGGAAGAGGGTGACTTTGACATCACAGTGCCAATGAGTGTGTTGGAGGATGAACCTGCTGTCTCAGGGGGCAGCACAAGTGCTGTTGATGAGCCCATAGAGCCACCTGTACCCAGTATATCACCACTAGGGGCAGCATCAAGGGAGAACATCCAAGGACCCAGGCCGCAAGTATACACCGAGAGCCCTGACCCTCAGGTGATGATGGCGGAGTTTAAGGTCCCATGGCGTATCTGCACGTCGCGATGCTGAAGGTGGGTGACATACGACAGTCATAATTCCAAAATAAACACCAATAGTCACTAGTTGGTGTTTGTGTGGTGAATGTTGCAACATAACCACCACATATATCACATGTATGGCTCATGTTGGTGGGATATTGTTTCGTGAAAGAATGGTGTGGGGTATAATATATGGTGTTACTATGACGCAAAACAGAATCACCGAAGGTCAGTTGACACCCACAGATGCAGGCCTAAAAGGAATGTTGTATAAGGGCCACCATGTTGTTGTCATGAGAAAGATCAACACTTGCCCTTGCAACAGTCTACCTCATTGCAGACACCCAGATGTCTGGTAAACCACAGCATGACATCTAAATGATAGTTAAAGAAACAAACATACCATATATATAGCAATGCAACCCTCCTCTGTGCTGTAACAGCACAAAGACCGCATTCCCCACAGTCTGCATCTGCAGGTGTCAAATTACATAGCATATGGAGAGAGGTGCGAAAATATGTCAGGTCAACCATAGATACGGATCTACAGAGGGGTCTCAAACGTACAGTATGAACCTGATGGCTTGTTTGGAGAGAACATTCCTCAATTTCCTCTGTACAGAAAGACATAACATAGACTGTAATCCAGACAGAAAAGGAAAACACCATGTCCCCTTACTGTAAGGCCAACAATCCCTCAACAGATTGCATAGGCTGTGAGCATGTGTGTCCCAGTTAAATTGTGGGCCTATGTCCCCATACCGTGTGATGGTCCCCAGTATCATACGTGTCATACCTGCAATATGTGTTGTATGCAACCATACAGTAATGAGTATGACGCATGTCTATTTCTCAACAAATGGTTAAACAAGGACCAAAACCGTGAACAATTACTGTGCTGCAAAATAAACCTAAACACATATGACTAACTACAACATAAGCTTGCCATGTTGAGACCATATCATACACCACGTATCCACACAACATTACCAGAATTGGCACATCACCCCACCCCTCCTTTCCGAATGCAAACATTAGAGCATTACACAAAGACCTCACATAACATACTGGTGTATGATAGCAATTGTCAAGCCCAATGAGAAATAACATAAACTGAAGACCTCATCTCCTTTACAAAATAACCAGATACATCATCATAGAGCAAGCAACCAAAGAAAAACATTACCTAGTCGAAATGTGTTATTGGAGACACAAAAGGCAACTAGGGAATTTGACACAACACTGTATAGGTACTGGCCAGTGGGTAGATAGAGATATCTGACCAATCTGTACTGTCATACATACATTATCCCTTACAGCAAGGTAAAAAATAAACATACTGAAGCTCAGCCTGTAAGGATCCATATGCTATGTCAAATGAGAAAGGGGAAAACATATGTTGTCTAGTTGTTATGACTGTTTTCCATGTCCTAATTGCTGCATCCACGTTCACAATACCTGTGCAAGAGTTCTGCTCACTCACCATAGTCTGATGTTTATGTGTCCAGACAGCTCTATTGTACTGTTTTATCCACTCTACATTGTCACATTTGCTTTAACATAACCATTTATTCCGTGTAGTAGGTCTCTGACATCCCACACTATCAATGACGTATTCAGCATGCCAATGTCTATCCTCAACTACACTCACATAAGCAGCTATGTTCATAAGGTATCACCCACTCCCACAAAACACGTAAATGCTTCACGGGATTAACGTCTGTCAGCACCATCACATTCTAGTCATTCCCCAACATCAGCTCACGTACATTTTGTACACCACCAAGCATACATATCAGTGTAGTCCTTGCACCAGGCAATTCCAAGGACCAGCACATACGGATAATGTGTACATCCCCACATCCAGCCCTTATACTGACAATGTAACCCATCAGACCATACATTGTCATGTCATAAAACAATCATTAGGGCAGGCCAAACCTGATTTGCCGTCACACAGTCTTACACAAATATATGGCATCCCATGAGGCTACATCCAGTACAAACATCTCATGGAGAATAGCAAATTCCATAAACACATAACACACAGTTCCTGTCATAACATGCCCCAACAGCTCATGTGCATCTCTATGCCACATATAGCAAAACCCTGGACCCATACATGACCTGTGCAGACATTCCCAAACACACCTCGGTACAACAATGCTTCTGGCCATCTGAGGTGTTTATGGCTGCTGCATGCTGCACCTGACCTAAATAATGGATATGAGATGACTGTCCTTGCCCAATTCTGTTGCCACGTCAGTAGTATGTGGGTGTGTATGCAGAAGCTATTGTATGACTGTTGTGTTGTCCTCCCACATCTTCTTCCTGTATAGTGTTCTCTGTGTTTCTATTAGTTGTAGTACACTGCGATATATGTGTTATACCCCTAACCATGTTCCCATATGACTCAGCACTATCACATTAGCATTAGTGTGGTATGTGTATGACATGTTGCTTTATGAAGGTGTTTTCGTGGAGAGGTAGTTCATTGACCACCCTGTGTCCCATTCACAGCCAATCGACGTGTTCTGGAGCGGATTCGCTGTGCTGTGGAGCGGAACACCAGGGATGTTTGTGCTGCGCTCCGGACATTACATGAGGGGGTCGTAGCCATGCCACTAACTCGCATGTGTGAGGCCCTTGAGGGCATACGTGATGTTCTGATCCGAGCTGCACCTGCACCACCAATGTATCCGGAGGAGGATATAGCCTTGCCAGGGAGAGGGGCCCGACGTGGCAGGCGTGGCCGACCACGCCGTCAGTAACCTATGATAATATAGAAATGTACAGCACGAAACCAAAGGTTTCTCTCTGTTGCACTGTTCATTTTTAGCAACTATGTACATAGTATTTTCTGTTATTGCGGCTTGGTTTGGGTTATATGTGAAAGTAGACATATGTGATTAGTATGTTGTGTTTGTGTTATGTAATTGGCTTGGGGGGATCTTTGATATGTCTTACACACATGTTTGTAACAATAGTTTTATATGAGAGAATTGCTGCTGTGATAATAAACAGCTGTCCAAAAATAGATACATTGTCTCTTTCCAAAGAGTGTCCATTTGGTCCCATGTGTATCTCTGAGAGGGGGGTGGGAGGACCATAGGATCTGCAACCATGTCCACTGCATAAGCTACTTTGCCACACACATATACTATTTCCATGATCCACACATATGTGATGTTTCACTAGCACAATGTGTCACCACAGCCTCTGCGCTGCAGCGGCACAGTGTGCACAGACATCCATGTACGACATGGGTGTGGAACCGTGATACTGTGGAGCCGCAGACCAGTCAGGTTCTGAGCATATCCCTAATGTATATGCTGGCGATATATATCTCACCATTACAATTATCATGACCACCTTACTGGTTTGTGTCCCTCCAAGACTGGATTTTGAGAGCGCTGCCTTACACCTCTGTCATGTACGATTTATTTTGGGCTGGGTGCAGATGTCACAGACATCGGATGGTTATTTGGAATGCGTAACATTGCTCCCTGTTTCTCACCAGCAGTAACGGGTGGTGGCAATGGCAATATGTTGGTGGTGGGGAGAGGTGAGGAGGAATATGACACACTCTAGGTAACATGTTTGATGTCGGGGACATCTGCGCCTTGCCCACTCACATTCCAAAATGGCAGAGGTGTAATCCAGGTCTCTCAATAGCGAGCCCTGGAGGGCCGAAATTTCAGTGACGCTGACAGGATATCTCCAATTCATATATATCTCTGCCACACTCATTAGGAATATTTCCAACACCTGACTGCCCTGCGGCTCTACAGAACCACGGTCCTCCACCCTTGATGTGGACACAGGGGTACTGTGTTATAAATGGCCTGTTTATGTTCCATACACATCACCATCTGCAACCCGTCATACACGACACATTGGTGCCATATGTGTGACCTGTGCCCTCACCTATATAAGTGGTCACATGCACCCCAACCCACCATAGGGATGCATGTTACAGAGGCAGACATTTGTGAGCCGCATATTTTGCCGGCTCATATATGTGAGAACATGTGGGTCATGTATATGCATCCCTGTGGCAAGTACGTCTGTGGGGCAGCCACTACATGGTAACATGTAATGCAGCACCCTGCTATCACACACCTACACACATGAGTTTCCCGACACACTGCATGTGGTGCCAATTGAGGTATCACACGCATGTTTACCCGTCAGGAATGTATGTGGCTGCACACATATGACATGCTGGCATCTATAGTCATATGCTACGTGAGACACGTGACCATTACAGGGTTCAGAAAAAATACTTTAATATGTACAAACAAAATTACAACTATATACATATCTAGGGTAGGGGGAAAATGCCATCACCCACCCAAAAAAAAAAAAACCCTCCCCACCCCCGCACACACACACCCGCAATAAAAACACTCCCACACACTAACCCCGAACCCCCACATGACCCCCCCCTCCCTCAGCCTGCCCCGTGATGGCGGACAGGGCAGCACAGGGCACATGTGTGGACGTCACAGGCACCATCAATGATGCCTGTGACGCCCTTCAGGGGGTGGCTGCCGACATGGCAGATGCTCACTGTCAGCAACCACCCTCTCCATGGCTCCCGCCATCCATTCCTGCAGGTGCACCAACCGGTGCACCCGCTGCTCCAGTGCATCCAGAGCCTCACACAGATGTACAACACATCTGCCACCACACACACACATTGTTCCTGGTGTTTGTGTGGTGGCATCTGCATGCACTGTGTGTGGGGCCCTGGATGTTGGAGCCACCTGCCCTTGATGGCGGGAGCCAACAGTGCCCTGTGCTGCACTGTCCTCTATGTCACTTTCCCAGACACCCTGTGGCCACTCTTCCCCCCCTGACTCCTCCCCAACACCCCCACCACCTCCCCCCCACCCACATCACCTGCGCCCTCACCCCCCCTTGTGACCCTGGCACCCACACCTTCCGTCCCAGCATCCCCCATGACCCCCTCCGCTGTGTCGTCTGCAGGACCCTCTGCCTCCTCCCCACTGGTGTCCAGGACTACCACCTCCACGGCAGCGCGGGAGGTGGGCCTTCGGAGGGCATAGGCAGAGGTACGGGGGTCTTCGTCACTGTCATCATGATCTGTGGAAGATGACAGTCATCAGCACACGTAGATGTGTGTGACACATCACATGTACCCATGCAGGTACCATGCACACTGATGGGCCACTGTGACCTCTGATGGTGGGCAGCCATGTCATCAATACGCACCATCACCATGTGATGATTCAGCATTCCTCACGCGCTCAAGGTATGCGCCATGGTGCAGGCGCAGCTCCCTCCCTTTCTTTCTCAGATCCTCGACCTGTGTGTGTGAGAAAATATGGGTGGGAGCATGAGTGAGCACTTACGTCTGGTGGGTGGGCAACAGAAACATAGAACAGTGTGTCCTGGGTCTGGACACTTCAGCTACACTGATGTGTGTTTCATGTATAGCATAGTTCAACACCTGTCACAGGGGATCATCATGGGCACATGGAATGTGTTATCACATGTGGACAACACCATTACCAACTGAGCCTACTCAGCAATGTTGGTCATCGTCACATATGTCAGTCTCTGGAGCCATGCCATGGTGCTTGCGTGATGCTACTTGCTGTCCAATATTTGCATCTCTTGTTGTGTATGTTTTGCACACCAGGAGCGGGTGAAGGGATACATTGGAGCAGTTGTTGAATGCGACAGGACCCAAGGGGGACAGGGATGTTTGTTAATTTGTGCATCCTGCTGTGTCTGGCGACCACCTGTTACAGGCAATGAACTATGCTATCAGCAGCTAACAACATGGCTAAGTCACACATGTGGGAAACAGTGGGATGAGGAGGGCAGGAAAGGGTTACGAAACTGATCATGTGCTGTGGAGGGTCTGTACCTCCACCCATGTTGGCTGGCCATCCTGTGTGAGAGTCAGGTTGGGGTGTAGTATGTATGGGGTATGTTTGGTAGAGCAGCCTAAACAAACATACAACAACTGCAGGTGCCCTTATCTGAGCTTACCGTGCCCATGTAGGCTGGCCTATATCTTGTAGAAATGGCACTATGACCTATGACCTGTATGATGACAGCAGGTGTATTTTGATAAACCATGGACAGACACCAAACAAACACACTACGCAATTGCCACCTGTGCTCATGTGGCTGCTTGTGTCTGTGGTGTCCAACCACAAGAGGTGACTGTAGCTTTCCTACAACATCAGTTCTGTTCACCTGCTACAAGGTAATGGATTTGTAGGAGGTGTGAGGATGGGTAACCTAACTATGCATAAAGTGAGGGGAATATGGCTCTGTTACGGCCTTTGGGAATATCTTTGCCTAGGTCATGGGGATGTTGTACCTATAGACACATCAACATGTGCACATAGCTTTTCATCGTGATACATCACAGACATGTGTGATGAGATAGTGACCTCACAGACTATGTGAGAGGTGCAACTTACCTGTCATAAACTACCACAACATGTGACTGCTATACCCACCAATGCAATGTGGCGTACGGCCCCATGGGGGTTGCGTGTTGTGCCACACATCATCAGCTGCATATCCCATTGCAGTGGGATCATAGACAAGTGACCTTACACAGGTCATAGGACTCCTGGAGATAGGGAGAATGTATTGAACTGGTTAGGCACACACAACCATATCACCAGGGTGCGTGATAGACCACTGTGATGGCCTCACTTAACTCCTGGGGAAAGGGATGCTCTATTAAACTCTTTATTCACACACAACCATATCAACAGGGTACGTGATTGCCAAGTGTGGTGGCTTCACTTACCTCCTGGGGAACGGGAGGATCTATTTAACTCTTTATTCACACACAACCATATCAACAGGGTACGTGATAGCCGACTGTGATGGCCTCACATAACTCCTGGGGAAAGGGAGGATCTCTTACACTCTTTATGCACACACAACCATATCTCCAGGATGAGTGAAAGGCCACTGGGATGGCCTTTGAGGGCTCCTGGAAATAGGGTAGATGTAATGAACTGTTTGAGCACACATAACCATAGCTCCAGGATACATGAAAGGCCACTGGGATGGCCTTTCAGGACTCCTGGAACTAGGGATGATGTTTTTAACTGTTTCAGCACACAGAACCATATCTCCAGGATACATGAAAGGCCACTGGGATGGCCTTTCAGGACTCCTGGAAATAGGGAAGATGTAATGAACTGTTTCAGCACACTAAACCATAGCTCCAGGATACATGAAAGGCCACTGGGATGGCCTTTCAGGACTCCTGGAACTAGGGGAGATGTTTTAAACTGTTTCAGCACACTAAACCATAGCTCCAGGATACATGAAAGGCCACTGGGATGGCCTTTCAGGACTCCTGGAAATAGGGAAGATGTAATGAACTGTTTCAGCACACTAAACCATAGCTCCAGGATACATGAAAGGCCACTGGGATGGCCTTTCAGGACTCCTGGAAATAGGGGAGATGTTTTTAACTGTTTCAGCACACAGAACCATATCTCCAGGATACATGAAAGGCCACTGGGATGGCCTTTCAGGACTCCTGGAAATAGGGAAGATGTAATGAACTGTTTCAGCACACTAAACCATAGCTCCAGGATACATGAAAGGCCACTGGGATGGCCTTTCAGGACTCCTGGAACTAGGGGAGATGTTTTAAACTGTTTCAGCACACTAAACCATAGCTCCAGGATACATGAAAGGCCACTGGGATGGCCTTTCAGGACTCCTGGAAATAGGGAAGATGTAATGAACTATTTCAGCACACTAAACCATAGCTCCAGGATACATGAAAGGCCACTGGGATGGCCTTTCAGGACTCCTGGAAATAGGGGAGATGTTTTAAACTGTTTCAGCACACTAAACCATAGCTCCAGGATACATGAAAGGCCACTGGGATGGCCTTTCAGGACTCCTGGAAATAGGGAAGATGTAATGAACTGTTTCAGCACACTAAACCATAGCTCCAGGATACATGAAAGGCCACTGGGATGGCCTTTCAGGACTCCTGGAAATAGGGGAGATGTTTTAAACTGTTTCAGCACACAGAACCATATCTCCAGGATACATGAAAGGCCACTGGGATGGCCTTTCAGGACTCCTGGAACTAGGGGAGATGTTTTAAACTGTTTCAGCACACATAACCATAGCTCCAGGATACATGAAAGGCCACTGGGATGGCCTTTCAGGACTCCTGGAACTAGGGGAGATGTTTTAGACTGTTTCAGCACACAGAACCATATCTCCAGGATACATGAAAGGCCACTGGGATGGCCTTTCAGGACTCCTGGAACTAGGGGAGATGTTTTAAACTGTTTCAGCACACAGAACCATATCTCCAGGATACATGAAAGGCCACTGGGATGGCCTTTCAGGACTCCTGGAAATAGGGAAGATGTAATGAACTGTTTCAGCACACTAAACCATAGCTCCAGGATACATGAAAGGCCACTGGGATGGCCTTTCAGGACTCCTGGAACTAGGGGAGATGTTTTAAACTGTTTCAGCACACAGAACCATATCTCCAGGATACATGAAAGGCCACTGGGATGGCCTTTCAGGACTCCTGGAACTAGGGGAGATGTTTTAAACTGTTTCAGCACACAGAACCATATCTCCAGGATACATGAAAGGCCACTGGGATGGCCTTTCAGGACTCCTGGATATTGGGAAGATGTAATGAACTGTTTCAGCACACTAAACCATAGCTCCAGGATACATGAAAGGCCACTGGGATGGCCTTTCAGGACTCCTGGAACTAGGGGAGATGTAATGAACTGTTTCAGCACACTAAACCATAGCTCCAGGATACATGAAAGGCCACTGGGATGGCCTTTCAGGACTCCTGGAAATAGGGAAGATGTAATGAACTGTTTCAGCACACTAAACCATAGCTCCAGGATACATGAAAGGCCACTGGGATGGCCTTTCAGGACTCCTGGAAATAGGGGAGATGTTTTAAACTGTTTCAGCACACAGAACCATATCTCCAGGATACATGAAAGGCCACTGGGATGGCCTTTCAGGACTCCTGGAACTAGGGGAGATGTTTTAAACTGTTTCAGCACACAGAACCATATCTCCAGGATACATGAAAGGCCACTGGGATGGCCTTTCAGGACTCCTGGAAATAGGGAAGATGTAATGAACTGTTTCAGCACACTACACCATAGCTCCAGGATACATGAAAGGCCACTGGGATGGCCTTTCAGGACTCCTGGAAATAGGGAAGATGTTTTAAACTGTTTCAGCACACAGAACCATATCTCCAGGATACATGAAAGGCCACTGGGATGGCCTTTCAGGACTCCTGGAAATAGGGAAGATGTAATGAACTGTTTCAGCACACTTAACCATATCGCCAGGATACATGACAGGCCACTGTGATGATCTTACAGCACCCCTGGGGATAGGGATATTGTTTTGTACTTTGACAGCACACAGACCAATATCACCATGATGACAGGTGAGCCAGTGTGATGGCCTCTCTAGTCCCCTGGTGATAGGGTGTATGTATTACAGTGCTTGAGCACACACAACCGTATCTCCAGGGTGACTGATAGACCACTGTGGTGAGCTCTCAGGACCACTGGGGATAGGGGGGCATATTGCACAACATTGGCAAAAACAACCAGATCACCTGGGTGATTGACATACCATTAATGCTTTGCTTCACATACCCTTTCTGTGGACGGAAAGGTTATTTTCTGCAGCTACACATTTCACCATATTCATATGATGTGATTTGGATATAATTAAGCTGATCTATTGGTTTGCTTTCTTACAGTATGTGTTGGCACGTCCACAGCAGCAAATGCCAGGTAATAGGGCTAGCATCATGACCTGTGTGACCATATCCATCACCACCTGGGTACAGGTCAAACCTGTCACATATTATACAAAGACAATATGGGATGTATGTTCAGCTGCAGCACATTACTGACACACAATACCTGACCCCAACAGCATGAGGATCTGCAATGCACACAGCCTCTAGATATATATGTCTATTTCTAATGACCTGTCCCCATCCACTTACCTCCCTTGGGAAGTCAGCTTCTCTATTGAAGCGTCTCTGTAGCCGTTCCCAGGCCCTGCGGACCTTTCTGCTGTCCCTGTACCTGTTTTGCCCGGGGAACAGCTTCTCCTGCCTTGTGGCAATCAGGCGAGACAGGGTGCGGAGCTCCCGAGGAGTGAATGCAGGCTTTCTTGTTCTGGACGCCATTTTGAGATATTATCACCTGATTGCACGCAGCGTCATTGACGCGCATGCGCCCCGCAAATGCCACACATTTCCAATGTTTTACGTGCAACTGTGCCCCGCAAATGGCGCAGTTTAGCGACGTATGACGTCCAACTGCGCCCCAAAGATTGGCGCACTTTGGCGACGTAACACGTCTCATTGCGCTCCGCATCTGCTGCATGTTTTATAAATATTTTGTCCCACAGTGTCCCGCAACTGGCGCAATTTATACACATATGACGTTCAACTGCGCCCCGCACATTGTTTTGCGGAACGAGTTGCGCACATGCGCTCAACAACTGCAATATACAGTGCTGTGTGTCTCTTATATAAAACACATAACTATTTCATGACCTCATGGTGTTGACACATTTGGGACTTGAACTTATCATCACTTGCACACTGGTTCTTAGGCATTTGTTTGATGTGATGTGCTACGCCTTTCACATTGCACTGACTGCCACTACAACTGCTACTTCAACAAGGTGTTTTGAGGGACCATCAGATTGGCCTATCAGGCACCCTGGTGATATGGGGATATGTGTCGCAATAGATGATATTCACTACTCCATCTCAATGTCAACACATAAATTATGTATGTGATGGCATGGGGGGGGGGGGGTTTGCATCTGCACATGCTACATCCACATTAGGTTGCATAGCACACATACTGAGCTTATTGAGATTGGCATGCGATGGACATGGATGTAGATGTTAGGTGGATGTGCTGACATACAGAGTGAGTGGCTGGGGTGTGCGACACATTCACTGTCATACCTACCTATGTTACAGACGTCGTGTTTGCCTTCACACCATCAGCCTAATCTATATAACTTGCTGGCACATTACTATCTACTATCAACAGTGGTTTGTGTGGCCTTTGCGTTTTGGATTTGTTTTTTGAACAAACACACTGTGACATTGCAATAACCTAGTGTGGCACATCAGGTACCCTATGAGTCACTTCAGAGAGGACAATATGAGGTGCAGTGTCCACAACAGCACCTTCTAATGTTCAAATAACCGAACCTTGTAAGGTACTTTTGAGGGACCTTCATGCTACAGCATTGAGGGTGTTGTTGGTGGCACCACCAAATGACATTACGAAGGGAAGAGGCCTCAGAGAGCCATATTAGATTAGACCACTGTAGAATCAGAGGCATTACCTATGTCTGTACACGTTGTGACGTCACAGGGGGCGAAATCTCCATAGCTCTGTGTATGAGTGACACTCCTCCTTGAACCCCTAGGCCAGTCTGCTGATCAGTATAGCCCTAATTAATATGCATGAGATCTATAGGCATCAGAGCTACCCTGGCAACCTCACAGATTTGTGGCCCTACAGGTCAGTATTTTTAGACCCCTGTCTTACACCTCTGTCATTTAGGTGTGTGACTGTACAAAGTGCAGATGTCAGTGACATGAAAAGCATATATACTCACTGTGACATACTTCCTCAATTCTCATGCCCACCATGCAGTTCTATAATCTATAAGATGTTGGTGGTGGTGAGCGGCTGAGAAGCATGTTACACAGTTTATGTGAACATTTTGATGTCTTGCACATCAGCACCTTGCCCACTTACAAACGTTAATGACAGAGATGTTTGTCAGGGTTGTTGATGGCCAGCCCTGGAGGGCCACACTCCACTCCGTTTGGCAAGACATCTGTAATGCATATATATCTCATGCATCTTCATTTGTACTAACATAAACACATGTCATGGCTAGACTTTCACGGAGGACTGCTTCAGAACCACTGCCATAGCTGCTAACACACCCCTGGCTGGCTACAGTTTGAGTATGGGCGAACACATGACCTGTTTGCTTTCTTTACCAAGATAGACTTCAATCACACATACCCATGATGCACTGCACATGTAAATGAGCAGTCTACAAATATAAGCACTATGGTTTATGCAGCCACTGCAACACCTACGTATGAACATGATTAATGAGCGTGTAGGTTAATGACACAGAGTTAGTCTTGGACATCACATTGTGCGGCTCCTGTGCTCACCCTGAATGTGAGAGGGGAGACCCAGAACCATGACCACAGCACCTGGCTCAGCTAAGCTAGCCTATGGTGTGAGTCCACATCAGTCACAGTGTCTGATGAGTAGCACTTGTTGATGCACATGCACATACACATACACTTCTGTGCATCTGTTATTTCCCTGTGATGTGTAGCCCTTTAAGCAATTTGCTGCAACCACATCA
This sequence comes from Ichthyophis bannanicus, assembly GCA_033557465.1. Lineage (NCBI taxonomy): Eukaryota > Metazoa > Chordata > Amphibia > Gymnophiona > Ichthyophiidae > Ichthyophis > Ichthyophis bannanicus. The sequence goes on along the minus strand of CM066033.1, from coordinate 1,083,283,118 downwards.
GTCATATCCTGTGTGGTGGCCATTGTCATCGCCACATTAGTTATGGGAGGGGGAGAAGTGTGTTAGACAGACGGATTATGTGACAACACCCAAACGTAACATTCAGACTCATCACTGCAATGGTGCTGCTGGTGGGAACTGATAACCTCTGTCCAGCAGAGGTAAATACAACTTACAGCATGGGGCATGCATTTATGTGAACATCAATAAGGTGACAGCAGACAGATGGCATGCCTGGACATGCTCAGCAGCCCACCACCACTATCTGACATTGTCCAGCAGCAAACACAGATAAGCTGCAGCTGCTACACCCTTCAAAGTGTGGCACCCTTACACATACTAGGTGCAAGCAGTCTGATAGCTAAGCCATACTGCATACTACTGGTGACAATGTGTGCAACCCAAACTGGGACGTCTGCACACTCACCGAGCAGTTACGTTCGTGATTGGGCTCCAAAAGGCAACCCATAGATATCACTTACAAAAGATGTTGTTGCCACTACAGCTGACCTAGCCATGCTATGGTAACTACTCAGTCAGGGTGAGACTGACCTTCCAGGAGGACATGCTTGGGCTACCTTGTCCATGCTACTGATGACCACACACTGCAATTTCACTTACATTGCCCTACGTTCTGTCCTCATGCATCCTGCCGAGACCAGCCTGTCGGGGGTATGACCACAATACCTAGCACCTCATTATGCACAATGGCAAGCTAACACAACACACAGTACAAACATTGTGCGCTGAGTAAGGTGTTGCATACATCACACACTGGATGTACAGCCACACAATCCCACAGCTATGCCATCACTGTGCTACTATAGACAGTTTTTCCAGTCTATGCCAAATCAGCAGTCGTGGACACAGTGCATGCATGGCTAGGCTATGAAATAGTGCTACTGTCACACCCCATGGTGGGGAACATCGTCAAACAACAGACCTGAGACACACTCCACATACATCAGACATATTGGTGTGATACCACTCAATAACCATATTGTGGTGTACGTAGACATTGATATCTGCCACTGATCAGATCAACATGTTGCTATATGTGTGGTGTATTTCAAGGTTTATGGTGACAGTGCTACAGTGCGCACATACTAGTTTTATGAGATGGCCGCAACGCACACTATCATGACTGTCCAATTGGCTTTGGGTCCTGAAGCCTGTGTATCTGGTCATTTCGCCTCCTGTTGATCGGTAATCTCTGGCACAGGTCCCCAACTCCAGTCCTGTTGTAACAGACACTGCTACATTTTCACAAATGTGCCTCAGATATATGCATGAGATATATCTGCATACCATGGACCGGCACATGCAGATGAACAGAGACATCTTTATTTACAACATCATAACATGTGAATAAATTGTGTCCCTACAGGACTGCATTTGAGGATATCTGATCTATGTGATGCACATTTCTCTCTTATATGTCCACCTTGAGAGACAATATACATGTACTGTCCCTGTTTGCACTTTTCCCACTACAGGTGGTTTGTTTTTTGAGAAAAATTAGGGGATGTGACAATTGCGGGGATTGGTTCGGCAGACCTGACACACGTGATTTGAACTTGTGACCTTCACCTCCTGCAGGCAGTGCCTGTGTGCTTTGCACCACCTTCTTGACACAGAGACAGTGCATTTCCAGGTACATCCATGTCTGTTTGTCAGACTAACCCTGTCTGTTGCACTACACAGCACCCACCTAAAAACAGATAGGCCATGGTGTGATGTGGACAGGTGTCACCAGTTCCCCTGCCGTCAACATGTTCACATGGCCTTATATTGGAGTCTGCATTGCCCTTTAATGATGTGGGGCACTCCAGGACTGCTTTTGTTTGAGTCTGCTGTAGGTGATGCACATGTTTATGTGGTGGGTACTGTTGATGATAACATAAACATATGCCAAAATATCTTGGGTTCTCAGCAGAAAAGTATCAGTCTTTAATGCCTGGTTTTTTCAGGGTACACTTATGTGCACTAGTTGCAAGGAGCCACAGACAGGATTTGAACCTGTGACCTTCTGTTGTTGCACACACTGTCTGTGTACACTGCACCACTGTTTCTAAACATATATTCTGCATTCCGAGGGACGTCCATGACTTTACATCTGACAGTGCCTGTCTGTTGTTGTGTACGGTGCCAGGCTACACACGCCTACGGCACTGTCTGCTGTGGCTTGCAGTCCTTATCTGGCAAACCCATATAACCTGATTGCGTTGTGGCACTCCAGGACGGAATTTGAGGGACTCGCCTGTACATAATGGCCATTGCTCTGGTTTGTGTGCGGTGTGGGGTAAAATGTAGGTGTTGAGCCCATGCTTATGTTCTCTGCAGTATAGCAGTGTGTGAACTCTCACTGTTCAGTGGTGGTTAAAAATATGGGTACTGGGTTGCCAGGAACCTCAGCTGTGATTTGAACCTGTGAACCTCTCGTCATACAGTCACTGGCAGTGTCCGCTGCACCACACTGTGCCCACAGAGACTGTGCAGTATCTGGAGATAGGAAACCTGGCTGCACAAGCCTGACACCCTGCTCTGCATAGCTTTACTGTGGGCACGTTTTCTTTGTATGGGGACAGAGGTGCAGGACACACACAAATATGCCCTCCAAATAGGTGCAGTCACAGAAATAAACCGAACAGTGCATCAGTGATATCACTGGATGACCTGATATGCACTCCCAGGACAGTTCCATTACATTGCAGTGCTTTTGAATGTGTCCACGGACCATGGACCCTTCCAATATTCATTTAAATTCTTTGGAGCTTTCCTGGGTGTGTTTATTATTGTTGCCCATTAATAGCAGTGTTGCCCAGCAGACTTACGATTTTCGCATACTTGGTTGTGGTTATTTTCATGTTATATTTGCGAGTTTGTTCTGTGCACATGTTTCACACTGCTCACGTGTTTTGGGTTTCCACGATGTTGCTGTACATTGCTGACAGAAATGGTTTCTCTTCCCTTTAAATCACCTCTAACGCGTGTGTTTCACTGGCGGTATTTTTTCTTCTAAATTCGGGCACGCTCCTGTGCGGGGAGTCTCTCCCCTCCCACATTCCACCCATTGACCCCATCTCTCCGCCCCTCGGGGGCCTTCCTCCGCCCTCATTTCGCCTTTCCACGCCTCTATCGCACATGTGCGCCCCGCAAACGTGCGCATTTTCGGCGCACGCGTGCGGGACCCGTTAATGTGCCGCGCACGCGTACGGGGTGCTTAAGAGCACTTAAATGCATCATTTTAGGGCGCTCAGGTGCGCCCCGCAAAAGTGCCCCGTTTAGTAAACATGCCCCATGGATACAAATAAGCCTGCACTAATATTTTGTTGCCTAATAATACTGCTCCAAGCCTAAAAAGCAAGCACAACAGACAATACGCAATTCAACATATTGAATTATATAGCAATCCTACAAGCTACCAGAATCAACACTTTCCACTGCCTATATCAAAACCCGACATACAAAGAGACGTAGCAGGTTACTTCAAATTAACCCATTAAGCCATCAAATAAGAATCAACTGACCCCCTACACCTTGAAATATGCCTTGATCAATGCCCAATCCATACAGAACAAATTCCACATCACTGACTACATCGAGGAACATCAGCTTGATATAATGTGTATAACAGAAACATGGCTGACTGACACCAAGTAATATTAAACCAAATCTCGTCACAAACATATGAAACCCATAACAGCCCAAGATCCAATAAAAGGGGTGGTGGAGTCCTTATCATCACAAGAAAGTCCCTAAGATTCAATACCCTATCAACTCTAGTATCGACAGCTGCAACATTACAACAATCTCAAACAAACATATAGCTTTCTGCCTAATATACAGAGCACCCAGTGCCAGGAATGAAGACCTATCACTAATACTAGAAGAAATATGCTCTAACTCTAGTCTATAAAAACCGCTTATCATTCTAGGAGACCTCAACATAGCCTCCACATCCACAAGACATGGCCAAGCTTTTATACAAGCCATTGAGGACCTACAATATAAGCAGATAATAGACACTCCAACCCATAACAAAGGCGGAACCCTTGATCTCATTTTTGTACCAAATGTACTTCTAGAAATGAACCTCACACAACCTCCAACTGTTACGCCTGTGGTCAGACCACCACATCATAACTTTCCATATTGCCATCACTGCACAAAATACCACTACAGAAGCGACAAGCACTCAAAGAAGATTCAAACGGTTCGACAAAGACACTTTTATACAGCAAGTCTTGCCATAAATAAACAAAGACAATGGTCCTAGAAGAGATAATAAGCAACTGGAACTCAACAATTTTCAACACAGCCATTGCCCCACACAAGAAAACAAACAGGAAGAACACCGCACCATGATATTCCAATGACATTAATAAACTAAAACAAGCCTTGAGAAAAACAGAACGAAGATGGAGAAGAAAAAAGGATCCACAAAACAGAATAACCTACACAACCAAGATGCAAGAATACCAGGTCCAAATAAATGCCTGCAAGAAAGAATACCATACCAATCTAATCATGAGCTCCCTAAAAAAACCACGAGAACTATTCAACATAACAAGGACTTAACAAAAGACAACTCTAAAGAACACAAATCTAATCAAACCTAAAACCATGGCTGACTTCCTTCAATCAAACACAAATCAATACCAACTTTCAACAACAGAAATCCACTCAATAGGAAAACAAGCCCACCCATGGAACACCTTTCACATACCATCAATAAAAGAATGAGGAAAATAGTTAAGAAAAAACTAAAAGGAGCAGTTGCAAAGGTTATAGACTTACATCAAGCTTGGGTGGTGTTGAAAAATACTATCTTGGAAGCCCAGACCATCTGTATTCCACACTTTAAGAAAAGTGGAAGGAAGTCCAAAAAACTGCCAGCATGGTTTCAAGGTGAGGTCAGAGAGGCTGTTGTTGCCAAAAAAGCATCTTTCAGGAAATGGAAAAAAGCCAAATGACGAAAACTGGAAACAGCACATGCACTGGCAACTTAAATGCAAGACATTGATAAGGCAGGCAAAGGGAGAATTTGAGAAGAAGTTTGTTGCAGAAACAAAAACGCATAATAAAGACTTTTTCAAGTACATTCATAGCAAAAAGCTGTGAGAGAGTCAGTTGGACCATTAGATGATAGAGGGGTAAAAGGGGCACTAAGAGGAGACAAGGCCATAGTGGAGAGACTGAACGAATTCTTGGCTTCGGTCTTTACTGAGGAAGATGTAGGGATGTTACCCAAGACTGGTATTTAAAGGTGATGCCACAGAAGAATTGAAAGAAATATCGATACACCAGGAAGATGTATTACAACTATTTGATAAACTGAAGAGTAGCAAATCACCTGGACCGGATGATAAACATCCAAGGGTGTTGAAAGAACTGAAACATGAGATTGTAGACCTGCTATTAGTAATCTGTGAAGTATCATTAAAATCATCTGTAATACCTGAAGATTGGAGGATGGCGAATGTAACGACAGTTTTTAAAAAGGGTTCCAGGGGTGATCCGTGAAACTTCAGACCGGTGAGCCTGACATCAGTACCGTGAAAAATGATAGAAACCATCATAAAGAACAAAATTGCTGAACATGTAGATAGTCATGGCTTAATGAGAGACATCCAACATGGCTTTAGACAAGGAAGATCTTGTCTTACTAATCTGTTATGTTTTTCTGAAGGTGCGAATAAACAGGTAGACAAAGGTGAGTCGGTTGATATAGTGTATTTGGACTTTCGGAAAGCCTTTGAAAAGGTCCTTCATCAGACTTTTGACAAAACTAAAGAGTCATGGGATAGGAGGCAGTGTAATATTGTGGATTAGGAACTGGTTAAAAGATAGAAAGCATAGGGTAGGGCTAAATAGCCAATTTTCCTAATGGAGAAATTAAATAGTGGTGTAACCCAGGCATCTTTGCTGGGTCCGCTGCTTTTTGACATATTCGTAAATGACCTGGAAAAGGGAATAATGAGTAAGGTTATCAAATTTGCAGATAACACAAAACTATTTAAAGTTGTTAAAAACCCATGAGGATTGTGGAAAATTGCAAGAGGATGTTGATAAATTGGAAGACTGGGCATCAAAATGGCAGATGAAATTTAATGTGGACAAGTGCAAAGTTATGCACCTAGGGAAGATCAACCCAAACTATGGTTACACGATGCAAGGTTCCACATTAGGAACCACCACCCAAGAAAAAGATTTAGGCATCATTGTGGATGACATGTTAAAACCCTCCGCCCAGTGTGCAGCGGCGGCCAAGAGAGCAAATATAATGCTAGGTATCATAAGGAAAGAAATGGAAAATAAAACAAAGGATATTATAATGCCTCTGTATTGTTCCATGGTGCTACCGTACCTTGAATATTGTGTGCAATTCTGGTCGCTGTATCTTAAAAAATATATAGCATTATTTGAAAAGGTTCAGAGAAGAGCCACCAAAATGGTAAAGGGGATGGAAGGATACCTCTATGAAGAAAGGCTAAAAAGGTTAGGGCTCTTTAACCTGGAAAAGAGACGGCTGAGGGGAGATATGATAGAAGTCTATAAATTAATGAACAGAGTGGAACGGGTAGATCGATTGTTTATGTTATCAGAATATAGAAAGACTAGGGGACATGCAATGAAGCTATAGGGTAAACTATTTAAGACTAATAAGAGAAAATATTTTTTCACTCAGCGTGTAGTTAAACTCTGGAATTTGTTACCGGAGGATGTAGTAAAGGCTGTTCTGTAGTAAAGACTGGGTTTTAAAAAGGTTTGGACAAGTTCTTGGAGGAAAAGTCCATAAATCATTATTAAAAAGGGACCCAAGATGTCAATGCTTGACCCAATACAAGCATTGTGGAACCTGTGTCTTTTGGGGAGACTGCTAGGTACGTATGACCTAGATTGGCCACTGTTGGAAACAGGATACTGGGCTTGATGGACCTTGGTCTAACCCAGTATGGCATATCTTATGTTCTTATGTTATAATTAAAGAACTTCATAACCAATCTCAACACCACAACCTCCCCCCTCAACCTATGCCAAATATCCTGGATCAAAATGACACCTGAACATTTAGCCCCCACTCTACTCGAAATAGTGAAACGCTCTCTTATACAAGGCACTATCCCTCCCATACTTAAAACAATCAATTGTAAGACCGATCCTAAAGAACAACCTGGAGACAAGAGATCCTAATTCATATTGACTCATCTCGAGTCTTCCATTCACAGCAAAGATAATTGAAAAAGTGATCCAACTGCAATTACAAGACCAACTGGACATGCACGCCCCTCTGGACCCCCACCAACATAGCTTCAATCTCAAACACAATGTAGAAACTCATTACATCACTCCTGGACAACCTAATAACTAGTCCAGACAACATCAAGCAATGCTGTATATTGGTATTCATCAATATAAAAGCTGCCTTTAACTCTATAAACCACAATACACTTATCAAATGCCTAAAGGAAACTGGACTACAGGAAACAACCCTGAAATGATTTAGATCATACCTCACCCACAGAAAAATACAAGTTAAATCTGGAACACTTCGATCAACACCAATTGAGCAACTACAAGGAGTACCACAGGGATCAGCACTCTCCGCTCTGCTGTTTAATATCTATCTCCAGCCACTCTGCAGCATAATGACCAAATACAGCAAACTACAGTATCTATGCAGATGACATTATGGTACATACTCCATTCAATATAGACCAACCCGACTACTCAAGAATAACATCATGCATAAAAGAGATGTCAGTCTGGCTTCAGGAACACAACCTACTGATAAATTATAATAAAACAGAAGCAATTTTCATAACAATAAACACCTCCTTTGTTCTGCCAAAATCTCTGCAAATATCACACATCATCATAACGGTGAAAACAGAAGTCAAATACTTGGGGATATACTTTGACCAAAACCTAAACTTCCAAGCTCACATAAACAAGATAACAAAGACAGCCTACCACAAAATTAGAACACTACAAAAACTCAAACCTCTTCTGGACTCCAATAACTTCTGTACAGTTTGTCAAGCCTTAATAATGCCCAGTCTGGACTACTGTAACATCTACCAAGGTCTACCAACCCAATCCATCTATCCTCTGCAACTACTCCAAAACACCACAGCCCACTTCATAATTGGGACAACAAGAACAAGTCACATAATCCCAACATTGAAACAACTCCACTGGCTCCCCATAATCATCAGGACTAAATACAAAGCCCTATTCACTATCTTCAAAATCCTCTACCAACTATCTTCACCAATACTACAAACCCTCATCACCAAAGACCCCGTAAACAGAACAAAAAGGAAAAACAATAAAAACCTACTAATAATACCTAAGAATAAAACCAAAGCAAAACAGTCAACCTGTCACAGAGCCTTTTCAATTTATGCCCCAACACTCTGGAACATACTCCTGGAAAACATAAGAACTACTGACGACCTACGGGACTTCCGAAAAGCTTTAAAAACACACTTCTTTTTGGACTACTATGGAACAAAAACAGAACCACCCTTCGACATGCACCCACCACAGTAAAATCTGAACCAATACACTTCTCCCTGTTGACTATACATACCTCAGACTGACGCCAACATCTTAAACTCCCAATCACACAATGACAACATTTCTCACAACCTGAAAAATACCATGTAGCCAACATTGTTATTAATTCCAAGTTTATTGCCCTTGTTCTATGTAAAGTTCCTTGTAAACCGCTTGAATATAAGAAAAGCGGTATAGAAAAATGGCTAAAAAAATAAAGAAATCTAAATAATAACTGTGGGTTGATCTGTTTTAAGGTTTGCAGTTATTCTATTAAGGACTGATGATAATTTCTGAGCAATTCTGGCTTTGAAGCCTGAAGATTTTTCCGGTTCTCCTGCTAGAAGCAATCTCTGCTCAACTATTTTGAGGTCCTTCATAATAAAACTTTTATTTAATGCTTAAGAGTTTTCTAGTTTATGGCATTGATTTTCTTTGGGCCATTCCTCATCCTCCTTCTGCTTTGCATCTTTGTGGTTTATCATTTTATGCCTCTGTGGGGGTCCTGCCGCCAGTTTTGGCATGACATTCCTAATAATCTGTGTCCAGGAGAAACTGAACCCGGCACAGTTTAGCCTACAAGCCTGCCAGCATTGACAATTTTTGAGCTCTTTCTTCAAAGTTCTTTTCAAATTTCCATTATTGTACTTGTTTGGAGGTTCATGCAGGGGAGCTCAGCTATTGCTATACCTCTGAGCGAACAACAGTGTTTGCTATACCTCTGATATTTCCTCTATTAGGAGGAATGAATATGGAGTGCTGATGGAGTAAGGGGGCATCTGCCTAGCCAGCCTGATAGCTGAATCAACCCTAGCCCTCATATCCACCATTCTCCATTACTGCATTTGTTGACTAAGAAACTGTACTTGTCAAATCATCAACTTAACACTTAAATTTTCTGAATGACTGGCATGAATGTCATGAATGCTTCTTTCACCCTGGTAGTTCTTCTATCTTGACAGATGAGCATGGTGCAGATGAGGATAGTGCACCTAGCCAGCTTGATAGCCAAATCAACCCCAGCTATCATGGAGTGACAGACTGCCTCATATTTGCCATCCTCCTTTTTTGAACTTGTTGATTATTTGTCTTCTGCCTCAAGTATTCTCCCTTTATTATAGAGGCTTCCCATTTATCTTCCTGTGCTATTTCAATGGAAAATTAAGACTCAGAGAAATTCTATTAGGTGGTGTAATTTACATCTCCTAAATCTTCCTCATGTTTCAACAATCTCTGCGAACAAAATGGATGAGAAATATGTGGTTCAATGTAAGTCAGACACAGCTCAAGTCACCACCTCTAGTTTACTTATCACCTGTATTTTGGACCCCGATAGGGACTGGTTAATGAAAATGTTTTTCAGGGTTAAGGACTTCCTGTTTATGAACTGCAGGGCCAGTGCCATGTGGTGAGCATGGCAGGGAGTGCCAATGTTTTTTTTTTTTGGGGGGGGGGGGGTCACTCAAAGCTGTTGCAAACACCATTCTTCTTTCTCTGCATGGGGGAGGGGTGCTAATTTATAGAATGCAGGGAGGGCAACACAGAACCCTGGCATGCCAAAAAAGGAAATATGAGAGTCCCTAAGGAAAGAAATAGTGCCTACTGCCAGCCCCATTCCTATTCTAGCAACCTAGGTGGCATCAGAAATGGCAGCAAGGCAAGGAAAGGAGCCTATCAGAGCCAAACAGAACAGGAGGACTGTGGGGCAGAAAGAAATAAACAGAGCAGCTTCAGGAAATGGGGTCTTCATAGCTCTAGAAATCATTAGTGGGTCTTTGGTGGGAGAGGATAAAGGTGTGGAGAGAGAGAGAGAATGGTGGAATAGGGCAGAGCTGTAACTAGATACGAGTATATTAGTGTCTAGGGCAGGCAATCATATTTGCACTCTTCCCTTAGTCCTATTCCCATCCTACTGTTTCCCTCCACTCTGATTCCCAATTCTCTTTTTTTCTCTTTTCCCAAACTGGAAGGCAGAAGAGCCTGATTCAGTCTGGCTTTTCACTCACCGCCAACATAAACTTGTGTTTCAGATATTTGTCTGCCCCTAAAGGAACTCTGAATTCTGGTCAATTGCCCCTCTTGCTCACCCCTAGTTATGGCCTAAGGCTAGGGTGTGGGGTTGAGACAGAGAGAGGGAGTGAGAGAGCGACTAGTGGGTTAGGGATGGGATGTCATTGGCATGTACTGGATTCAGGGCTGGCTCAAGAGGCTGTGATGCCCTAAGTCAATATTGCTTCCCCATGATGGGGTCAGTATGATTACTGAACTCCCATAACCCTGGTGTTGTCTGTAAGGAGGCCAAGTCATACTTGGAAAACAAAATACAGTGTCACAGCTGCATCCATTTGAAACCCTGAGAATTGTGAAGTTTATATTTATCCTGCAGCTCGGCAAAGGAAATGAGTTGTCCCTCCTTAAGTACATCGCCTAACATCCTAATACCTCTACCATGCCAAGCTGACCATATTATCATTTTCCTGCTGATTCGCAATTGAGGGTTACAACATAGTGGCACTAAGATTGCTTCCAGGGGTTCTCAAACCCTTTATCTAATTCTTTGAGAGCCAGAATTGGCCCTGTACGTCCAGGGCCAGTGACCGCCCAGACTCCGCTCCCGGGCCGCACATTCCCCGCCGCTGTCTAACGTCCCTGCACAACCGGCGGGGAAGTTAGTCAGGGGCAGGAGCCGTCCATCCCCGCTCTTCATAGCACAGAATAATCCCCTGTTGTTTTGGACTTATATAGGTGTTTTTACTCTGCTCTGCTCCTGTTTCCTAGGAAGAATCTGGGACATCCAAAAACTGGGAGAGTGGCAGCACTGCCTTCTAAAATTACTCTCTCTCCACCCCAAAAAATGAATGCCCCAGTACCCAAGTCTGGAGATGGGCCCTGATCAGGTGGCAAGGTTGGTTACATTCACAGGTGTAGCTCTTTACAAATATGGACATTCCCAAAGTGCACGGCCTCAGAAGCGGGTATTTAGACATCCTAGGCTGGGTAGGTCAGAAGGGGGCATGTATATTTTGAGTCTAGCACATCCTGCTCTGCCATTTCAGATACTCAGATGTGTGGCAATGAGCCAGTAATATGTTTGGTATACATACAGTATTTACAGGTAGGTTTCTTTGGCCAGGAAATGTTAACTGCTGCAATGTAAGCACATTTTGTTCTCCCTCTTGGAAGCATTGCAGCCATGAAATGAGCACTTTTTTGTACCATATTTGTGGTCAGGAGGTATAGGCATGGATGCTATCAGAACCTGCCTGTACCATTCCGAAATCGCACCGCAACGTGCAACACCCTTGCTCTGCCTGGGGCACACATCCACCATGCCCCTATGCTACTTGGACGTTCCTGCACCAGAGACATCTATATACCCGGCTTTCTAAAATGGCTCCGGGACATCTCCACGATTTGCATGTCTACGTGCCTGTTTCAGACATCTAGCTCACAAATAGAGCTTCTAAAAACACCTCCTGCCCCCAGAGTATATAATTTGGTTAACTGGAATTGCATACAGAATGATAGAATTTTCAGGGGTGACATTTGGTTGGCATTACTCCCCTTGTAAATCTCTGCAGTGCTCTCAGCTTCTCTCCTTGCAGTCCTTCCTTTGAGAGCTGCCTATCTCGGCTGTACCAGACAATGTGTCTTCTCTTACCATCTACCAGTATTGTGCGGTGACCTCCCAAATGAGGCCAGGTTCAAGACGGATATTGATCATTGAGACCTGGGTCTTTAGACAAGCCTTTGTCGTGTAGCCAAGTTGACTTACCATAGGAAAGGATTCTTTATGATGAGCTATTAATTTTAGTTATTGTTATTTGTATTATCTAATTTATTTCATATTTTGTCTTGACTAGATTGTGAGCTCTAACGGGCAGGGACTGTCTTTTTATGTTTGTACAGCGCTTTGTATGTTGCAACGCTTTATAAATGCTTAGTAATAATAATAATAATTATTGTTGGTATGATTAGCCTTGAGTTTAAATTATGATACAAATGCTGGAATGTATTTATATACCATTATGTGCTCATTTTTGTTTTTCAGATTTTGTCATATGCATTCTGAAATTCTGATTGAGCTGTTTTTCAGTGTTGATGGTTATTTATGTTGAATTTATACCATGCAAGATGAATTTTTAGTATGTTGTACATAAAAACTGTGAAACTCTCAATGTGAGTCATTAAAGAAAAGTCATACCTCACTAACTCTGATATCGCACGGAAGTCGCTACCGCTGTTTAGTAAACATACCAGTAAGATTTTTTGAAGCTGTTTCTGCTAGGAATTGGCAGAATGATTCAATGTACATTATATACTTATGTTTTCAGAAAGCATTTGGGAAAGGTCTACATCTGGACTTAATAAACTAAGAGCAGGAGTCACCGAATAAATGGAATTACTGGTTTATCAGATGGAAAGCTCAGGCAGATAAACTCAAGCAAGAAACAAAAGGAAGCCTTGACCTGATCCTTTTTGTGTGGTATAATAAGTGGCAAGCTGAGCAATGCAGTGATAGATTTGATTCCTTTACATTACCATACTGATTTGAAATCCACATTATCAAATTTATAAGTGATACAATCTTTGGCATAGATGACAGAAATAAAGAAAAATACTGATAATAAATAAAAGGCTAGTGAAATACAGGAGAGTCCTACGATATATGCTTATTTAGGTCCAGCAGTTCTTATCTATGCAAGCCATAGGGAGGATAATTTTGTAACAGGATGTCATGGCAACAAAAGCACATAGGTGCATATATTTTATGAAGGCAACATACTGTATGTGCCAGTGTGCCTTTATAAAGTAGCCTAAAGGCAAACAAACAAACCAAGGAGGCGAGAAAGTAAAACAAGGTCCTTTATTCAAATAATCCCCAACACTGCTGTGTTTCGGCTGCGCCTTCATCAGGGGGAACCTCAAAGAGAACAAATATGTACAAAAACAAAACAAAACTAACCACCATAATGTGAAAAATAACCGTAAGAACAAAACTAAAAAACACAACATATTGTTAAATAAGAGGTATATAAAAATCATGTAAAATTCCAAATTAGTAACATAAATATTACTCATATGCACACCGTAAAAAACTGAATCATGAAAGGATAAAATAAAACATGAGAAGGATAATCATACATAGAAAGTGAATGAATAATCAAGAACATCAAAATGATCCAATATCATGTGAAAACACAGATCAAAAAGGAGATATGAGGGGACACAAAGATAGCCCATTGTGATGATAGAAGTGATACAGAACATAGGTTGCCCAAATGCATAACATGGGTAAATAAGAAAAAGGGGGGAAAATTGAAAGGGGAGAACCACAGAAAACTTGCTTTGAAAATGAAGGACAATGAGAATGTTAGTAACTCTTTGTCAATTTTTTTTTAGTGCCGTCAAGTCAGTGCGAACTCCTGGCAACCCAGTTCCCTCTGGGTTTTCTTGGCAATGTATCACTGTAAGTAGAGTACCAGGCATTTTCTTCTGAGGCAATGGAGGGTAAAGTGACTTGCCCAAGGTCACAAGGAGTGTCAGTTGGAACTGAACTCTTGATTTTCTGGGTACTGGGCTACTCTTCCACACTTTGTCAATAAATTCTCACAATGGCACTACTTTTATGGTAAAAAGGAATAACCACTCATTAAAATTTTTCTTAAAAAACCCCCAGAGCAGATGCCTTAGTCGAATCAGACTAATAATTAGACAAATTGGCCAAAGAGGCATATGGGAGGGCATGAATAAAGACATTAAGGGGCATGTTTACTAAAACCCCGCTAATGTGCGGGCCGCGCTAGTGTGCGGGTGCCATATAAGGAGTGGGCGTTTCTTCCTGAAAAAGAAAAACTGGGATTTACATATGCGCTAAGGTGTGCGGCGCCCATGTGCGCCCCGCACATTAGCGCATGAGAAAGCTGCGCGGGAGGCATAAGTGGCGCGCTGATGTACAAGCAAAAGAGCAGAGCCACAGCACAATGGTGACAACACTTACCAATGATGCAGGGATCAGGGGTTCAATCCCCCACAGTGTCCCATGAAGACAGCTGGTTGAGGCATTACTTTATGAGCCAGTGTAATAGTGGGCGGCGCGCTGATGGGCATAAGGCGGCACGCTATTTCTTTAGCAGGCATATTAATATTGGGCGGCATAAGGCGGCGCGCTGATGTGCAAGCACAGGAACAGAACCACAGCACAATGGTTAAGACACTGACCAATGGGGCAGGGATCAGGGGTTCAATCCCCACAGTGCCCAATGAAAAAGGCTGGCTGAGGCATTACATATTATGGGGAAGATTGCTTTAGGAGGCGTTTAATTTAATTATCACTACTTGCAATCGCACTCTCAAAGCGTGTTAACCTAAGGCACCCCATAAGGCACATTTTAAAGTGCACTGTCCGCCAAGGCACCCTAGAATGTTGCTTAAAGGGCACTTTATAGGGTGCCGTATGAGGTACCGCAAGGTCAGAGTACTGTTTTTGATGGTGGCACTGTGCAGTTCAAGGAATGAAAAGCATAAGTAGGTGCGCTGACATGCAAAGAGGATGCAGCAGTGGAGCACAATGGTTAACGCACTGACTGCTGATACAGGGGTCATGAGTTTGCTCCCCAGGGTGCCTAATACATAAGGCTGGCTGAGGCATCAGCTTTGCAATGTACATTTTGTTTCCTGCAGCACTTTATTTTTATTTTATTAATTGCTGCCAGCAAACACGCCCTCATGTGCCGTAATTGAAAATGCCGTATAAGGCACCCTATAAGGCACTCCATAGGGCACATTATAAAGTGCACTGTCCGCCACGGCACCCTAAAATGTCCCCTATAGGGCACCCTATAAGTTGCTCCACAGGATAACGTATAGTGCACCTTATATGGACGGTAACCATAAGGTAACCTATAGGGCGCCCTATAAAGCGCCCTCTGAGGCACCTTATGGGTACAGTACGATGAGGGTGTTTTTGCTGGCAGCAAAAATGTACATTAAAAAGAGATAATGCTTTGGGCAGTCCTATAAAATTACCCCACTGTGGGTTTGAACCCATGACCTCTGGCTTCACAAGCAGTGAAATAACCATTGGGCTACAGCTCTATAACTGCTAGCAAGCCCCTGGCTGGCTGCAGAGAACCTGCACGTCACCACACAGACAGTCTGCTGTGGTCAGCTGGATAGGGTTAGCCCACCCGTACCCATGATGCACTGCACATGCAAATCAGCTGTCCACAGAGAAACAAAAGATGGGATATGCACCCCCACAGCACCTGGGCCTGGTAGGGGGAAGTGACCATGTGCACCCCCACAGCACCTTGGCCTGGTAGGGGGTACTGACCGTGTGTTTTACTGGCACAGAGTAGCTACACACCGTCACATTGTGCAGGTACTGTGCTCACCCTGAGGGTGCGGTGAGGCACCCAGCACCAGGTCCATGGCTGAATGAGACCATGTTTGGAAGTCCAAAGCAGTGTTAAACTGTGAGATAGGTAGTTTCTGCAGAAACACCTTGGATATCTCTGTCTGTCTCAGTCAGGTGTAGCCCCTATGGACCCCAGGTGGGCCATGCACCACCCCCCCACCCCCAGGGCTGAGGGTGGCAAATAGGGTCTCCCATCAACAGATCCACTTTCTACCTCCCTGCAATGGTGGCAGTAGAGAGGACCATCAACCCCAGTCCTGCAGGGGAGTCAATGCAGCTCTGTACATAACCATAACACAATAGCAGACAGACATTAGGCCTGTATATGCTAAGCTGCACCCCACCACTATCTGATATTCTTCTGCAGTAAGCCTTTAGCCACTGCACCCTGCAAGGCACTCCATCAAGACACATACCAGCTGCAAACAGTCTGCTAGTTAGTCCATGTTCCTGGTGGAAATGCATGCACCCAAGACTTGGATGGCAGCCCACACAACAAGCAGATAAGTCAGTGACTGGGCCCCAAAAGGAAACCCATACATATCACATGAGAGAAATACTATATAGCACTATGGGGGTGCCTAGCCATGCTGTGGTCACTGCACAGTCAGGGTGAGAGTGATCTCCCAGCAGGACATACTGAGGTCACCCTGTTTGTGTAGGTGGTGGCCAGGCACTAAAATGTCCCAGTCAGTGCCCTATGCCCTGTGCAGATGCACCCTGGCCAGGCCACCCTGTCCGGCCTATACCCATGGTACCTTGCTCCTCATTATGCACATTGGCAGCCCAATACTGGCAACAGTGCTGGCAGTGTGGGTTGTGGAAGGTGTTTGCAGCCACCACACTGGACAGACAGACAGCCACCCCCACACCTATGCCAGCATTGTGCTACTATAGAGGAGTTCAGCAGCCATACCCACCACACCAGTCCTGGGCACAGTACAGGCATGGATATGGTACGCAATACTGTTGGGGGTCACTCCCCAGGGTGGTAAACACTGTCAGAGACCAGACCTGAAGCACACACCGCAGACATCAGAATGATTGTTATGATGGAGCTCAATGAGCAAACTGTGCTTAACATAGGAATTGCTATCTGCCAGTAATCATAGGAAACGTTTGATAACTGTGTACCGTATACCCAGGTGTAGGGTGGCATTGCTAAGGTATGCAAGTGCTAGTATTGGGAGATGTAGGCAGGGCCCAATGTCCTGCCTCTCCAGGAGGCATTGGCCAATGGGGCCTGTGGGTGTGGGTGTGTCTGCCCCTGTTGGCTGCTGTTTTACGGCAGAAGTTCCCAACTCCAGTCCTGGTGTGCCAAACACTGTTCGGGTTTTCCATGCTGTCCCTCATGAATATGCATGAGCTACATCTGCATACCATGGGGGTGATGCATAGATATGCAGCACAGGCATCTGTATTAGAGGCAGCATGGAACCAGAATGGTGTTTGGCCCTCCAGGACTGCATTTGGGAGACTCTGCTCTAGGTAATGTGCCTGTGTATGGTGTATGTGGTCGGTGGGGTAAAATATAGGCGCATTAACCATGCGTATGTTCTCAGCAATAAAGGTTTGTCCTTACTATCACGGTTTAGTAGTGGGAAAAACATGTGGACTGGATTGGCAGTAGCCCCAGCTGGGATTTGAACCTGTGCCCCTCTGGTCCTACAGGCACTGGCTGTGTCCGCTGCACCACACTGTGGCCACAGAGACAGTGCAGTCCCTGGAGATAGGAAACCTGGCCGAACGAGTCAGAAACCCTGCTCTGCACAATTTTACTGTGGGCTCATTCACCTTGTATGGAGACAAAAGGGCAAATAAACCTCAAAAATGACCTCGGAAAAAGGGGAGAAAAACCATAATCCAGCTGGCCAATAGTGATATCAATGGGCAACATTAAAAAACACTCCCAGGAAAGCTCCAAAACAAATGAACTGATTTTTGCAAGGGTCTACGGAGCGTAGACCCTTCCAAAAATCATTTCTTTTTTTTGGAGCTTTCCTGGGAGTGTTTTTTAACGTTGCCCATTGATATCACTATTGGCCAGCTGGATTATTATATCTGAGTGACAAAGCGAAATCAATTACAAAGGACTACTCCCAACGTGTAGAGAAAAAAAAAACTATTTTATGCACATATATTAATGTCAAAAGCAGTGCATTTTTGTGAATTGGTCCAACAGATTTTCAAACGGGGGCTTACAGAGTGAAAAGCAAGGGATAATAATGGAGTGGAGGAATAGCCTAATGATAGAGCACTGGCTTGGGAACCAAGAGATCAGGATTTGATCCCCACTAGCATGCCTTGGGCAAGGCACTTAACTCTCCATTGCCTCAGAAAAATCAAAGTCATTAATGTCCCTGTTTAATGTAAATTACCAAGTTTAAGTTACAATGTAAACTGCTTTGATTGAAATGATAAAGCAGTATAAAAAACCTGTTAAATAAATATTTCTGCCGCTGGTCACGCCATAATCAATTTAAAAACAGCATTGGTTACACAAAAGTGTTATTAAAATATTAGACCACATAAACCCAGAAGTGTAGAAATCTAAAGTGAAACAAACAGGCTGAAATGCTGGACTTGCAACATCTTTTTCAAACCCATCATTAGATAACATTAGTGTCAAATAACAAACATATCTTTGCGAAACAATGTCATTCGTTAAATGTCTAAAGAAAAGAACATGCCTGAAACAGCAGAGAACCTCGTACCTTCCAAGCTAGCGCCAAACAAACCAAACTGCCGACCTATGAACTATTTAAAACACCATTTTAGCGCCAAGAACACTTAAGGTGGAATGGGACCGGATACAAATCAAGATCAATATTAAGAGAGCCAAAAAACTATGAAAGTTTCATGAATTAAGCAATTTAGAAAGCAGCGGACACCAGACCATAGTGATAAAGTAGATCTTAAATCTCTCAATAAAGAAAGATCGCTCAATACTTTAAAATATATATGCAGTCAAATCGTATGGGACAAAAGGAAGAAAAAAAACAAATTGATGACTTGACAAGATCGCGCTTCCAAATATAGAATTGTACTCCACATGAATTCAGAAATTGACATAACAGCTGCGTCCAGCCGTCAGAAACATCTAACCTGAAAACGGGCACGTAATAAACCTGATTCTGAAACCACGGGCATAGACATACCCGTGGTTCCAGAATCAGGGAGATATACGTCTCCAGCGCGGCCTACATCCCCGTGCCTACTTTATTCTGACAAGATGTCTCAGATGCTTCCCTCTCCCTGCAGCTACACCCCCGCTGGTAATATGTACATCTCCTAAGCTGATGCTCATACTAGTAGTAGTGTGCTCATGCACACAAAACACATTAACACGGATGAAACAGATATGGTTATATAAAGCAGACTATATATACTAGTCTGCTGCATGCTCATAACACTACAAGGTTATGTAGTGCACCAAAGCTATTGTATAAGCAAGTAAAAAGTGAGATGTTTGTCCAGACAGACCCTGCAGCAAAACAAACAAGGCATCTGAAGAACACCTTAGTAATTGCAGTCACAAATAACATGGTACAGTCAGATATGTACAAGTGCTGCTTGCACTGCAGCATGCCTCCATCAGAGTCCCTCACCACTGACAGGGACATGCCCTGCTATGTTGCTGCAGAGCAGCTTTTCAGAATATACTGCCCATTCACACCGGCTCCTGGCAATGCTGCAGTCAGCCCCACAGTCCAGGTACTGGCCAGACATACAAGGCCTCCCTCCCACCCCCCTCTGGATCAGCACACTAGGTCCTTCCCTGCACCCCCATACCACACACACTCTTGCTTGCAGTCACAAATGACATACACCTGCAAAAGCTATGCCCTGCGCCTATAAACAACTGCTGGTAAGACATAATGGCGCGGCATCTCAGGACAACATGTCTGCTCTGCATTTCTCAGACAAACACAAATCTGCTCCATACTACCTCACATGCCATCCCTATATCTACATTCCCATCTTTCCAAACACTGTAATTATTTGAGAAGCATAGAATAGCCCCTTTAACACAAACAGCAAATGTCAACATAGCCAGAATAAAGATTATTGCAGTGCTTTATATTTCTGTAAGGGTGTGTTTTGTTTTTTTATTGTTCCCTATCCTTACAAACGTCCCTCACCTGTGCATTTTATGTTTTATAACTGCATCTTGTGCCCTCCCAGACAGCAGCACTCCAGTTCAATACAGACGTGTCACAGCCATTCATCTATATGGGACGTGTTAAAGTTCGGAGCAGATATTTTTCTAAGTGCTGGCCTTATTCCATGTTATTTATTTTATTTTATTATTTTTTTATTTACATTCTCTTATATACCATGTTATTCTGCATCAGTGCGGTTTACATTGAACAAATTGAAATTACATTGAACAGGGGGCATTATAACTTGGAGATAACTATTTTACAGGGAACATGGGCTATGGAGGGTTAAGTGGCTTGCCCAAGACCACAAGGAGCACCTGTGGGACTAGAAACCCCAGTCTTTCCGGCCCAAGGTTGCTGTCCTCTAGTGGGATTTGAACCCCCGACCTTCCGGCCTGAAGTACCTTGCCCCAACCACTAGGCCACTCCTCCACTCCTGTTGCCACTGGTATAACATAGGCGTCCGCAGGAAAAACTCAGGACGTACATGAGCCTTTCCTGAATACACTTTCCACGTCTCTGCGGCTTTCCACACCCCAGTTCTGCCCCCTCCCGCCCACATTCTAAGATCTCCATTTTCACGTCCTGTACGTCCAGGGCCATGTGGTTTAGGAATAGGGGTCTAGATGTTTTCGTGAGGAAAACGTCTATCCCATTCGTCCAGAAGGCCTATTTGCAGTTCGGAATGACCCTCATTAGGATCAGAAAACATGCCAGAAAAAGCTGTTTTAAGCATTTGTAAACTTCTTACAGTCTACTGTATTTGTTCATAAGCACCATCTTTAAAATGATGCTGTAGCAGCAGATAAGCATGCAATAGCAAAACCATTGTATCACATTGTATCAAGCTACCAAAGGAATGAAAAAGTCTCCATTGGAATGGGGACTTGAATAGGAATGCAGTCTTTTTCAGAGTATTTAAACACAGTCTCTTAGAAGATTCAATTTCTTAACACAACAATGCAATCACTTTTGTAATGACACAGGCACAGGACAAAATCAAAATGTTTTAGCAATTTCTACAAAGAAACAAAATTTAGAGTGCCAAACTTATGTTCGTGTCAAAAAATTGGAAAATTATTGAACACTCATCTGAAGTCTCTGAAAACTCTCTTCCTTGCGGTTTCTGAATGTCAGTTTCCATGGTAATATGATCACTTGTATTAAGAGGAAAAAAGTCAGTGTACCAAAGTAGCTCGCTATCACGGACAGTGACTTCATATTCTAGATTTTAGAACTTCAGAACAAAATCTAAGACAAATAAATATTCAGGCATGATCATAGATACTCTTGGTGAAAAACCACATCCTGCCTAAGCCCCAATGACATGTTCACAAGAGCTCTTGGCTGTTGCTAAAGTGAATTGCTATAGAGCAGGCATGTCCAACTTCGAACAGGTCGTGATCTACTTTTTCCAGCCAAAAGTGCCGGTGATCTACCACCATGAAAATTAAGTTTCAAATTTGTTTCAAATTAAATTTTAACCCAATAAAGTTGGAGGATCCCCCCCCCCCATTTTTAATGAACCTTCTGTCATTTGCTTGGATGTGATCAGCTGTTAAGCAAATTAAGCAAAAACAAAACAGAGAGATGAAGATCCAGTAAGAACTGCAAGGGGAAATGGAAAGTACATTTTTTCTTAAAGTTTTATTGAGTAATAACTTTCTTTAACTGTCTTAACTTTAACTTTTATTGAGTAATTTGTGTTAAATTTAGTTTGAGTATTGATCCAGGCTGATCTTGCACAACATTTAATATTTCACTCTTGCTCATTAGTGAGACGTCTGAGCCTGCATTTCATCCACCAGCTTTTTGAAGTTGGGTGAATATTGCGCGAGGGCCAGTCTCAGGGAATCCTGTCGATGTTCATCTGTCATGTTGGAACGTTGTGTACTCTATAATTTTCAGATGGGAAAACACAGATTCACACAAATAAGTTGAACTGAATATTCACTGCATATTCTCAAGTTGGGAAATTTGTCTCTAGGCACTAGCTTCCAAAACGATTCCTGCTCAGCACTGGTCTTGAGAAAAATGTCATTTTTAAGGGTTAATATTTTGTTTTCAAGATTTTGTTCAAAGAGTAATTTGTACTGATAGCAGCTGCAGTATCTTTAATGTCCACATCTATTTTGAATGGGTATGACAAGTACTCCACAACTGTTCCAATTTTTTGGACGTCACAGAATCTATTTTCAAATTCCTGGATAACAGAACAGATTTCTGTCACATATGTCTCGTTCTGAAAAACAAAATTTGGATATTGTCCCAGATGGTCCTGCGTATTAGGAAAATGATCAAAAGTGTTGTTTGCAAGGTCAGTCATCATTAGCTCAAATTTGCTCTTGTAGGATGAAACTGTACTCATCATCTCGCCAATGCATTTGTTTTTACCTTGTAGTTCAATTTTCACATCACTGAGTTCGCCTGTAAAGTCAGCGAGAAATGCCAGATCACATAACCACTCCTCATCTTCCAACTCTGCTTGGTCATCTCCCTCCTCCTTCAAAAAACTTATTTCATTCAGCAAATCACAAAATCTTTGCAGAAATTTGTGCCTACTTAGCCACCTTACATCTGTGTGCAAAATGATTTCTGCTGCCCCTTCATCAAGGGTAAGATTGAAAAGCCGTCTTTGAAGTGATCTTCCATGAACTGAATTTACAGTTTTGAAAGTGATGTCCATGACCATCTTTGTATTGAGTCTCTTGCTTGCCAAAACTTGCTGGTGAATGATGCAGTGGGAAGAAAGGAAATCTGGGAAGTCATGCTGTCTACAGAGGGCTATGAAATCGTTAACCTCACCTGTCATTAATCTTGCTACATCAGTAGTGATGGAAACAAGTTTATGCAATGGAAGATTACACTTTGTCACAAAAGAATGGAAAGAACTGAATATTTCCTGACTGGTAGTTCTCCCTTTTAAAGAAATCATTCCAAGTAGTTCTTCTTTAACACTGAAGTCTTCAAAAACCATCTGGATAAAGACTAGTAACTGGGCTATGTCTCTTATGTCTGTAGATTCATCCAGTTGGAGTGAGAAAGCAACACAATTTGAAATATCCTCCAACAATTGTTCAGTTGTGTCTCCACGCATCTTTTCTATTCGCCGCACAATGGTGTTTCTTGACAATTGTACATCTTAAATAGCAGCTAGGATCTCTTTCTTATTTTTAAATCCTTCAAAAAGATTATCAGCTGCTTCAAGAAAACAATCTTTTAAAAATTCCCCTTCAGTGAAAGGTTTGCATTTCTTTGCGATCAGGTTGCTGACCTTGAAGGATGCTATGGTTGCATTGAAAGAATGTGACCTTGGCTTCGCCATCAACTGTTGCTGAGTAGCCAATTTCGATTTAAGTTCTTTGAGCTTCAGTTTACGAATTTCACTTTTGGGTGGAAAATAAGCAAACTTATTGCTATGCAGAGCCTTATAATGACATTTCAGATCACGCTTTTTGGGCAAGGATACTGGGGCATTACAAATTAGACAACACCACTTGTCTTTCACCATGATGAAGAAGTGGACAAAGGTGAGTCGGTTGATATAGTGTATCTGGACTTTCAGAAAGCCTTTGACAAGGTTCCTCATCAGAGACTTTTGGCAAAACTAAAGAGTCATGGGATAGGAGGCAGTGTACTATTGTGGATCAGGAACTGGTTAAAAGATAGAAAGCAGAGGGTTGGGCTAAATGGCCAATTTTCCCAATGGAGAAAGGTGAATAGTGGTGTACCCCAGGGATCTGTGCTGGGTCCGCTGCTTTTTGACATATTCATAAATGACCTGGAAAAGGGAATAATGAGTGAGGTTATCAAATTTGTAGATGACACAAAACTATTTAAAGTTGTTAAAACCCAAGAGGATTGAGGAAAATTGCAAGAGGATCTTGATAAATTGGAAGACTGGGCATTAAAAATGGCAGATGAAATTTAATGTGGACAAGTGCAAAGTTATACACCTAAGGAAGAACAACCCAAACTATGGTTACACGATGCAAGGTTCCACATTAGGAACCACCACCCAGGAAAAAGATTTAGGCGTCATTGTGGATAACACGTAAAACCCTCGGCCCAGTGTGCAGCGGCGGCCAAGACAGCAAATAGAATGCTAGGTATCATAAGGAAAGGAATGGAAAATAAACCAAAAGATATTATAATGCCTCTATATCGTTCCATGGTGAGGACGCACCTTGAATATTGTGTGCAATTCTGGTCGCCGTATCTTAAAAATGATATAGGGGCTTGTTTACAAAGCCGCGGTAGCGGTTCGCGGACGTTATCGGAGCCGCGGCCCCATTGATTTAATGGGGCCGCGGCTCCGATAACGATCACGAACCGCTACCGCAGTTTTGTAAACAAGCCCCATAGTGTTATTAGAAAAGGTTCAGAGAAGAGCCACCAAAATGGTAAAGGGGATGGAAGGATACTCCTATGAAGAAAGGCTAAAAAGGTTAGGGCTCTTTAACCTGGAAAAAAGACGGCTGAGGGGAGATATGATAGAGGTCTATAAATTAATGAATGGAGTGGAACGGGTAAACGTAGATCGATTGTTTATGTTATCAGAATATAGAAAGACTTGGGGACATGCAGTGAAGCTACAGGGTAAACTATTTAAGACTAATAAAATAAAATATTTTTTCACTCAACATGTAATCAAACTCTGGAATTTGTTACCGGAGGATGTAGTAAAGGCTGTTAGTGTAGCTGGGTTTAAAAAAGGTTTGGACAAGTTCCTAGAGGAAAGGTCCATAAACCATTATTAAGAAGGGACCCAGGATATCAATGCTTGACCCAGTACAAGCATTGTGGAACCTGTGTCTTTTGGGGAAACTGCTAGGTACGTATGACCTAGATTGGCCACTGTTTGAAACAGGATACTGGGGTTGATGAACCTTGGTCTGACCCAGTATGGCATATGTTATGTTCTTATATTTCCCATTCATCATGAAAGTGGTAGGTTTTGCTCTTCTTTGGAACACCCATCTTTGTTATACTGGGGTGGCTGGATGTAAGAAGGCCAAATCTGCTAAGTTAGTATAAACGCTGGCTGAATCTGGTCCAAAACTGTCACTGTCCCAAAGTATTAAAGATCAACAGGAACTGAAGACCTCTGGATGATGTGCAATACAAGGACTGGAGATGCCAAAACCACACATGCAGTTCTAAAAGTAAAAATAAGAATTCATCATACTGGCAACAATAATCAAATACCACCAAACAATCATCAAAAAAACTCAAACACCTGTCCAGCAAACCAGATAAAATCAAAATACCACCAAACAAGTTCAAATACCACCACACGCGATTTAATAAATTCTGCACACAGTGTAGAATCAACGCAAAGGCAAGGCAAAATAAAATTGCAGAGGCAAGCAAAAGTCACAGTGGTTTGAACCAATTCGAAAGCAAGGCATAGGCAAGTTAGAATAAAATTGGAAAAGCCCGCCAAAATCACCAAATTCTTGACACTTTGTTGTGTCTGCCCGAAAATGTTTAATGAAAGCGAACTATAGAGCGACCAACAACCAGCACACGACACAACTAATACGGTAAGTGTATTCAGGTAAAGCCCGGGCGAATGGATATCGCCCAATATATAACACACTTCTACGGGGTGTTGGGGCGGGGGCAGGAATGGGTGATTCTGAGAGGCAGGAGACCAGGTATGACGCCTGGCCTGTGGCGTCTCATCGCGGGGTGCGGGCGGCGGCCCCCTGGGGTACCCACAAACTGTTGGCACGAAAACAAGCGCCCCCAATACACCCGCAGCCAAGATTCCCGCAGGCAGGGAAAAAAGACAGGCAAAGGATCAGCAGCGGCGGCAAGCCCTTGGCAGACAAACTGCCGGCACGAGCTCTCTCCTAGCAAGTGGGGCTGGCGATCTACCTCTGACCCCACCGCGATCTACAGGTAGATCACGATCTACCTGTTGGACATGCCTGCTATAGAGCTTACTGGATTTATTTTGACAGGTTTTTTATACCACTTCATCAGTTCAGTTAAAGCTGTTTACATTGTAACTTAAACTTGGCAATGTACATTAAACAGGGACATTGATAACTTGGATTTTTCTGAGGCAATGGAGGGTTAAGTGACTTGCCCAAGGCCACAAGGAGTGCTAGTGAGAATTGAACCCTGGTTTCTTGGTTCCCAAGTCAGTGCTGTAACCATTAGGCACCTCACTAACTATACTGAGTTATTAGGCATCAAAATGCACAAAGAGTCAGACGACAACTAGGATAACTAGTTGTGGGAGGAGTGGCCTAGTGGTTAGGACAAGGTACTTCAGGCCAGAGGGCTGGGGGTTCAAGTCCCACCTGGGGACAGCAATCTCAGGCCAGAGGGACTGGGATTTCTAGTTCTATAGGTACTCCTTGTGGTCTTGAGCAAGCCACTTAACCCTCCATTGCCCATGTTCCCTGTATGTATTAGCGTATGTGTGTCATATCCCCTTGTGTTAAATGTATCTCCCAATTGACCGCTTTGACCCAGTGAAAAGCAGGATATAAATACAGCTAAATAAATAAATAAACCGTCAAATAATATTTTCTGTCAAGTGCTGAAAATGGTCTACTACAGTACGTTTATACCATCTTGGCTAGGCTGTTGTGATAGTGTGGAAAGGCAGACCTGTGGTCAGTGTATGAAGAAATTACAGCTGGCTCAGAATGCGGCTGAGAGATTCATTTTAAATGCTCTAACAGAGATTATTTTATGCTGTTATTACATAAACTCCAGTGGTTACCTGTTATGTTCAGGACTCTATTATTAAAGATATAAATCTTATCTTTAAAACTCTACATCCATGGCTGCCAAACCTGTCCTGGTAGACCCCAGCGAGTCAGGTTTTCAGACTATCTGCAATGAATATTCATAGTATAGATTTGCATGCACTGCTTCCACTGCATGCAAATTTCTTTCATGCATATTCATTGTGGATATCCTGAAAACCCGATTGTCTGGTGGTCCCGCAGGACAGGCTTGGGAACCGCTACTTTAAATGATTTTGGGTCCTCCTGTGTAAAAGAACATTTAGGGGCCAATTTACTAAGCTGTTTTAGTTGTTAACATGGCAATTAATGTGAATTAGCTGCTAATGTGCATTATCTGATGTATTAACAGCTCGTGCGGAATGCTGCAAAGAATGACGGAGAATGGGCGAGGACTGCACCTTACAGTTCATGCATAGGTGGTTGCTGCATGCTCACTGGGTTTGAGGAAGGCACCATTTCTTGGTGGAAAATCTGGGACACTTATCTGAATTGTGTGTATGTTTGTGTGTGGAGGGGCAGGGGGAGAAGTGTGGAAAGGACATCTTAGTTCCAGGTTTGAGTGACAAGGCTTGGAGGAGGGAAGTGGAGTCAATACTCTGCCTCTCCCCATCATCCATCCTGTGACAGTAACAATATCACTTCCAAGCAGACAAATGGATAGAGAAACAGAAACAGTGATGTATGTCCCCTGAACTGTATAAACCACTGTATAAGATAATGGATGTAAATTTTAAAAAAGTGATATATTTAAATCACTAACTTGAAAACACATTTTTTCTATCCCCACTTCCCTCTATCCCAGTTGCCGAAATGTGGGTCAGGAAGCTTCCAAAGAGATAGGAATCAGGGACAGAGCTCTAAAATTGGGGACATCCCACAAAACTGGGGACATCTGGTACTCTTAATAGGCCCAGCTGGTACTACTTTGAAAAAGGAACCTGCTGGGGCAGGAGCAACTGGGGATTGCTACCGTCTCCTTTGAAATTCAGAGACACCATGTATGGGTTAAAATATATGGGTAGGGGAGTTCTGAGGCCAGACCCAGGGGGCCTTAAATATTTTACATGTTTCCAGCAAGGGCAGGAGCAGGAGTTTGGGCTTGGGGTAGTTAATATCCTTTCAAAAATGAAATGAAATGCCAAAAGAACTTATTTTTTGTTTTCATAACAAAATGAAAGGAAATGGGTTATTAGGATGAAATTCCTCTTATTTCAAATGGATGCACATCCCTAATATATTGCAGATCTCCAGCAGAAGAGCTAGAATACTTCTCTTGCTGAAGTGGACTCTTGTTTTCGGAAGCTCGTGCCTCAATAAATTAATCTATAAGATGCCATCTGTTATTGTCTGCTGCTGCTACACCAGACTAACATGGCTACCCCTCAAACCATTTCCCTGAACAGTTATGAATGAGCTCTAGCTAACACTTACTTTAAGCACAAACTCTGTAGCAGCTCCATACGTAAAGAGTGTAAAAGAAAACAAGAGTTTTAAAATTACATCTAAGGGGTGTTAGTTGAGTTCCAAGACTCGAGACAGCCACAGAAGGAAACACGAAGATGTAGCTCGGACTACAGGAAGAGAAGGGGAAGCATTGCCCATATAAGGAAGGTGACTTGTGGTCACCTGCTGCCGGCAAAGCCCATGCCCCAGAGAATCAATGCAGCTCCACGTGATAAGAAAAAGAAGTGTGAGGAAAGGGGGTGAGGAGGTGCAGTATGAGTTGAGAAGCCCCTCACCCCTATTGTCAGAAAAGGAGAAAACCCTGAGGATCGGTGTGTGGTGCCTAAGAAGACACAGGAAGTAGTAAGAGCAGGAGAGTAAGAGATACAGTAGATGAACAGAGGCTGAGAACAGCACTGCACAGCCTGGGAAGATGACATCTAGAGTAAAGTACAGAGGCTGAGAGAGAGACTGAGCCCTACCGAGTGTCTCTGGAAACACAGTCAGGCCAGCCAAGAGTTGGAGAGGGGGGACTGGATTTAGCTTATAGCTTTTCTCAGAAGTTCAAGGCATACAGTAGGCATTTCCCTGGCTTCAGAGGGCTTACAGTCTAAGTTTGTACCTGAGGCAATGGAAGTTTAAGTGGCATGGAAGCCAGGAAGACCGTCTGGGGGAGTGCTCAGAGCCGCCAGCATCCTAGGGCTGCAGAGCTATAAAGGAATGGCAAGTGCTGAAGGCACCAAGCTGTGAGAGTGACATAGATAGGGTGTGTGAGGGAAAGTGGTGAAAGGACACTGCCAGGGAAGCAACCAGTCAGAGAGAGAGAGAGAACCACTAAGAGCTGTGTCAGAAGGAAAGCTGATGATTCCAGAGTGAGAAACCCTGCTCCTGAGAGACAGAGGAACCAGAAAAGATTACTGAAGCGACCTCGCCTTAGAAGTGTAATATTTGCTAGATAGTTAGAAAATTGAATTTTAATTTTATTTCTAGTTTACTTACAGAGTCAGATCAATGCACACACTAGAGCAGGCATACTTGGGGTAAGGCCTGAACTCTGGTGGCCTACCTACTTCAAGAGAAAGATATTTTCATTTGCTAGACAGGTGCCGCGTGGGATAGGAGGGTCCAATGGGATCCCCAGTACCTACAGACAGAGTAGTTACTCACCTGTAACAGGTGTTCTCCAGGAGCAGCAGGAATCAGTCCTCACTTATGGGTGACATCGGCGCCGATGGAGCCCCCGTGCGGAGCATTTCCCCAGCTTTCTATGAAAGCCTTTGGGAATACTGCACGCATGCGCGGTCCCCTTCCCGCCTAAAGGTGCCATCTTGCTCAGTCAAATGACATAGCTAAAAAACAGCACACAAAAATGGAAAAATAAACTATGTACAACTGCAACTCCCAGGGGAGAAGGGAGGGTTGTGAGGACTGATTCCTGCTGCTCCTGGAGAACACCTCTTACAGGTGAGTAACTACTCTTTCTCCAGGACCAAGCAGGAAGTCAGTCCTCACTTATGGGACTCCCCAGCTTCAGGCTACCGGGGACCTAAAGCTGAAAAATGAGCTCCCTCTACCCTCAGCATCAGAGAAAGGATTTCACTGAAAACATACCTCCACCAGTAGCTCAACCAGAGGGCTGGAGGGTAGGAGTTGCCTAAACCTCAAAGAGATTCCAGAGCACTGCCTGACCGAAAGCACTGTCCCTACAGGACTCCCTCTCCAGGCAGTAATGGGCCGCAAAAGTCTGGCTTGAGGACCAAGTTGCAGCCCTGCAGATGTCTGCCAACGGTACAGAGCGGAGATGAGCTACTGAGGCAGCCATTGCCCTGACACAGTGGGCCGTGATCCGACCCTGCAAAGGAAGGTCAGCTGCCCTATAAGCCCAGGTGATGCAATCAACCACCCAGATGGACAAGGTACGCTTGGACACAGGTACCCCCAAGTTATTGGGGTCAAAAGATACGAAGAGCTGAGTAGCCCTCCTATGCCCCTGCATACGCTCAAGGTAGAAGGATAAGGCCCTCCTACAGTCCAGGGTATGCAGGACTGTCTCAGCCTGGCTGGCATGGGGCCTAGGGAAGAATGTTGGAAGAACCACCTCCTGGTTGAGATGGAAAGAGGAGACAACCTTGGGGAGGAACTTAGGATGAGTCCTAAGGACTACCCTGTTCCTATAGAAGCGAGTGTATGGCCTGTCACAGACCAGGGCTTGAAGTTCACTCACTCGCCTGGCCGAGATCAAGGCCACTAGAAATAGAGTCTTCCAGGATAGGAAGCGTAGAGGACATGTAGCCATTGGTTCAAAAGGTGGGTGAGTAAGTTGCTGCAAGACCACATTCAACTCCCACTCAGGGGCCGGTGGACGGAGAGGAGGCTTGAGCAATAGTAAGCCTCTGAGAAACCTGGACACCAAAGGGTGAACCGACAAAGAGTGTCCCTCCACCACTGAGTGGTGAGCTGCCAGAGCAGAGAGCTGGACCCGAACAGAATTGGACTTAAGGCCCTGATTGGACAAGTGCAGAAGGTACTGGAGCACTACTGGCACAGTGCAGCCGAAAGGATCTTCCTTGCGTTGCTGACCCCACAAGGAGAACCTCCTCCACTTCAGAGCATAAGTTTTCCTGGTGGATTGCTTTCTAGAGGCCAAGACCACCTCTTCCACTTCCGAGGTAGGCCCCAGGGAGCCAAGACTACCCTTGCAGCCTCCATGCCATCAGATGGAGAGATTTGAGTTTGGGATGCAGAAGGGAA
The DNA here is from genome assembly GCA_033557465.1 of Ichthyophis bannanicus. Taxonomy (NCBI): domain Eukaryota; kingdom Metazoa; phylum Chordata; class Amphibia; order Gymnophiona; family Ichthyophiidae; genus Ichthyophis; species Ichthyophis bannanicus. The sequence goes on along the minus strand of CM066033.1, from coordinate 1,083,252,006 downwards.
CCCTGATCCTGAGAGAAAAGGTCGGGTTGGAATCCCAGAGGCATGGGTGTCTCCACCAGTTGAAGTAGCAGGGGGAACCAGGGCTGCCTCGGCCACCTGGGAGCAACCAGAAGTACTGAGGCCTTGTCCCTGAGAATCTTGAACAAGGTTCGGGCCACCAGAGGCGTGGGAGTAAACGCATAGAGCAGGCCCTGGGACCAAGAAATCAGGAAGGCATCCGCCGCTACCCTTAGGGGATGCGGTTGCCTGGAACAAAACCTTGGCAGTTGGTGATTCAGGGGACTGGCAAAAAGATCCATGGATGGAAGTCCCCATTTTAGGAAAATCTGTTGAACCACCAAAGGGTGCAGCTGCCACTTGTGGGGCTGCAGAATTCTGCTTAAGCGGTCTGCCAGAAAGTTCTCCTGGCCAGGAAGATAAACAGCCCTCAGCAACATCTGGTGCCTGAGGGCAAAAGAGCAAAGGGCCTGTGCTTCCAGGCATAGAGGCCTGGACCCAGTACAGCCCTGTTTATTCACATAGAACATGGCTACTTGGTTGTCTGTCTGAACTAGAACAGACTGGTGGGCCAAGGTGTGAGAAAAAGCCTTGAGGGCTAAGCGAATAGCCCGCAGTTCCAGTAGGTTGATTTGTTGCGTGGCTTCCCATGGGGACCAGAGACCTTGGGTGCAGCTCTCTTGACAGTGTGCACCCCAGCCCTGTAAGGAGGCATCAGTTGTCAACACTACTGTGGGGGCAGGCACCTGAAAAGGCACCCCCTGCAGCAAGTTGGGGGGGTGTAGCCACCACTGAAGAGAATTCAGGAAGGGTTTTGACACCCTTACTTTGTCTGCTAGGCTCCCTGTGGCCTGCTTCCACTGAGTTCTGAGGCACCACTGTGCAGGCCTCATGTGGAGGCGGGCATTGGGGGTCACATGCACAGTCGATGCCATGTGTCCCAGGAGTTGCAGACAGAGCCTGGCCTGGACCCTTGGCAGACAGAGAAACCGGGAAGCCAACTCCATGAGCCTTTGAGCTCTGTCCTCTAGCAAGTAAGCCCTTGCTTGCAGAGAGTCCAGCCATGCTCCTATGAACTCGAGGTTCTGGGAGGGGAGCAAAGTGGACTTTGCGAAGTTTATGACAAAGCCTAGGTCCTGAAGAAGTGTGACAGTCCTGAAGGTGGCCTGCCTGGCCTCCTGGTAGGTCTGACCTCAGATGAGCCAGTCGTCCAGATAGGGGAAGACAAAAACCCCTTGAGTCCTCAAGTAGGCCGCCACCACAGCTAGGCACTTTGTAAAGACCCGTGGGGCGGAAGTTAGGCCAAAAGGCAGAACCCTGTACTGGTAATGGTTTCCTCCCACCACAAACCTGAGATACTTTCTGTGGTCTGGATGAATGAGGATGTGAGTGTACACATCCTTTAGATCTAAGGAGCATAGCCAGTCTCCCTGCTGGAGGTAGGGCAGCAGTGTTCCAAGAGCAAACATCTTGAACTTCTCTTTCTCCAAGAACTTGTTGAGGTTCCTGAGGTCCAGGATGGGCCGTAGGCCTCCTGTTCTCTTTGGCACCAGAAAATATCTGGAGTAGAAGCCCTGCCCCTGTAGGCGAGGAGATACAGGCTCCACTACCTTGTCCAGAAGCAGACCCTGAAGTTCTTGGAGGAGGAGGCTGGTGTGCAGGAGAGGCCTTAGAGGTTCTCCTGGAAAGTAGGCAGGAGGTAGCTGTTGGAAATGAAGCATATAACCCTGATGAATGATGCTTAAGACCCAAGCATCCCCTGTAATGGGTGGCCACCTGTGAGCAAACAGGGCTAAGCGACCTCCTGTGCAGGGATGGGGCAGCAGGGGCGGAGAGGCTATGCCTTGGGAGTCAAAAACCCCCTCCCTGCTGGGTCGGAGCAGGAGCCGGAGGCTTGGGGGTCTTCTGCCTACGTGGCCCATGTCCCTGCCCCTTGGCCTGCTGCCCCTGTTGGGGAGCTGGGGAGGCCTAGTATTGAGGGAAAGGTTTGTAGGCAGACACCTTTCTCGGGTAGAAGGACTTTTTACCCGAGCCCTTCTTTTTGTGAGAAGGGGCAGAGGTCTTCCTGGACAGCCTAGTCCTGGTCAGGTGCTCGGTCTCGAGCTCAGCCACCTTCTCGACCATGGGTTTGCCAAAAAGGTTCTCACCTCGGCAAGGGACATCGACCAACTTCCCTGTAAAATAGTTATCTCCAAGTTATAATGCCCTGTTCAATGTAATTTCAGTTTGTTCAATGTAAACCGCACTGATGCAGAATAGCGCGGTATATAAGAGAATATAAATAAATAAATAAATAAAAACTTGTCCTGTACCCAAGGCTCGAGGTCCGATGACTGCAGCCATGCCTGGCGTCGGGCCCCGATGCCGGCTGCCGCCACACGAGCTGAAACCTCAAAGCCATCGTAGGCCGCTCGGGACATGAACTTGGAACAGTCCCAGATTCCTGAAGACAAAGACAGGAACCTCTGCAAAGGTTCCCCGGAGAGGCCAGCAGAGAACCCGGCAAGCTCCTTTGCCAGGTCTCGGAGGTACATGCCCATGTACAGTTAGTATGACTGGACACGGCAAGCAAGCATCGAGTCCTGGAAGCACTTTCTGCCGAAAGCATCCAGGTTCCGGGCCTCCCTGCCGGGGGGCACCGCGGAGTGCATCTTCTGGCTTTTCAGACGATGCATGGCCGATTCCACCACCATGGAATAGTGCGGCAGCTGCGCCTTTTGGAAGCCAGGGCTCTTACGGAGTCGATAAATGGAATCAACTCGCTTGCTCAAGACCGGTGCCGAGGCCGGTGCCTCCCACATCCGGAAGAGGAGCCGTTCCAGCATCGGAGGAACCAGAACAGTAAAGGCCTCCTTCGGAGGAGAGTCATACTGGAGGGCCTCGAGCTCCTCGGCTCGAGGCTCCTCCTCGGGGTCTGCGGGAATCGCCAAGGCCTTGGCCATGTCCCGCACGAACTCCGAGAACCGGGTGTCCTCCGGAGGGAACCTACTCCGGGGCTCAGACTGCGGTGAGTCCGAAGGGACGCACCAAGTTCAGAAGGTGTCGGGGGACTCCTCGTCCTCCGTCTCCCATGCTGACTCATCTGAAGAGGAGTCGAGGGGCTCCGACCGCGCGGGTTGAGGTGGCACCCATCCCGACGCCCTCGGTTCCAAGCGGGAGGTCGAGGGAGACCTTGACCGAGGACAACTTCGAGCCTTCATGGTCTCAAGTATCGGCTCGGTCTCCGGGGTCGACTTCGACGTTGATGTCCCGGTGGTCGGGGCAGATGCACCAGCGAGGCTGGCCATCAGTACCCGCTGCTGCTCCATGAAGGCAGACAATCTGCACTCCAAGGCTGTCAGCCTGAGTCCAAGCTCAGGAGACTCAGCAGCCACCGACTCGGGCCCCGGCAGCGCCGGGCCCGACATCGGCTCCCTCAGAGGAGAGTCCACAAGGACTACAGGACTTACGTGTCTGACGGTCTCCGGCTCTACACAAGGCACTTTGGATGGTTCTCCTGCTCCAAAGGCCTGGGACGGAGGTCGGGGGTCTTAGACCTGGCCCTCAAGGTTCCAGGGACCTCTTCCGACGCTGCCCTCATGAGCCGTTTCTTCCTCTTGCGTTCCCGGTCGGGGGAACCCCTGTCCGAGGAACCCCGGCGATGCTCGGGATCAGACTCCCGAGAAGTCGAGGCCTCAGACGAGGTCCAGGCCCAGCCGGAGGCAGAATCCGAAAAAATCCTTTCCTTCTGGTGCTGACGGCTTCGAAGTGCCTTGGTGGACATTTTGCCACACGGACCACAGATCATGGTCTGGGCCAAGGCACCGAAGGCAGCAGTCGTGTGTGTCGGTGAGAGACATTAGTTTCTTACACCGATCACACTTCTTGAAACCACTGGAAGCCAGCGGGGAAAAAAGGGCCCCCGCGAGGTCAAAAGACCGGCCTTCCAGGGAAAAACAGAAAAAAGGGCGCGAATGCCAGCCACGAAGGGCAAAAACCGAAAAATAGAAAACAGGCTCAATACCGGTGTACCGAACCCGGCGGGAAGGGGAACTGGCGTCGAACTCGGAGAAAAAGGCAAAGAAATCTTTGAAAAACCGTCAAATTTTCCGGGTGACTCGGACAGACATCCGATGGGCTCCACGGAAAAAGAGAGACTGAGCAAGATGGCACCATTAGGCGGGAAGGGGACCGTGCATGCGTGCAGTATTCCCAAAGGCTTTCATAGAAAGCTGGGGAAATGCTCCGCACAGGGGCTCCATCAGCGCCGATGTCACCCATAAGTGAGGACTGACTTCCTGCTTGGTCCTGGAGAACATGCAGGACCCAGCAGATCAGACCACGGCCAGGATGCAGGACTCTGGATCACCTGTGGTGAGACTGGGGCATATACCCACAGACACTGGCCAATGGTTAGGGTAACTGAGCTCAATTACTGAGTTTTGGGTGGGGCAATCTTTCTCAAATTCCTGATACCAGGGATCTGGGACACATCTGCCTGTATATATGGTTTGAGCTGACAAACACAGCACAAAGAAGGTACACTCAACCAAAAATCCAGGATTGCAAATTAATATGGCTGTAGTTAAAAGAAGAAGTCTTATTAGCAAAGAAATCCTCCTGGAACTGGCAGAGGGAGGCCTTACTCTAAGGGGCTTGTTTACAAAGCCGCAGTAGCGGTTCGTGATCGTTATCGGAGCCACGGCCCCATTGATTTCAATTGATTTCAATGGGGCCGCAGCTCCGATAACGATCGCGAATCGCTACCGCGGCTTTGTAAACAAGCCCCTAAGAGTCACTAAAATAAGCAATATATTTTTGCAGTGTTTTCTTATAGTTCATACTGCTAATTTTGAAAGTGCTATTGCTCTCCACCACCTCCAATAACGTTTATACAAAATTATTATTTCTGGATAAAGCATAGTTACTCACCTGTAACAGGTGCTCTCCGGGAACAGCAGGAATTTAGTCCTCACATATGGGTATCGTCGGTACCGATGGAGCCTGTGCGGGAACGCTCCCCAGCGTCCAATTAGAAAGCTTTTGGGAGCATCCCACAGCGCCTGCGTGCTGCCTTCCCGCCTTTCCCAACTGCCTCTCTCCAGTTGAGTTTTAAAGCTGAGACAAAGAGAGAGAGAGGGAAAGGAAAGAGATAGAGAGATACAACTCCTAGGGGAGGTGGGTGGGTTGTGAGGACTAAATTCCTGCTGTTCCCGGAGATCACCTATTACAGATGAGTAACTATGCTATCTCCAGGAACAAGCAGGAATGTAGTCATCACATATGGGGACTCCCTAGCTTTAGATGCCAGGGAGAGACCCCAGAAGTTGTGCGTCCCTGAGAAGGGCTCCACTTCCTCCCATGGATCTCTGGCATCCTACCAGGGATGGTGGGTAGGAGTTGATTAGGTATGGAACAGGTGTTGGAGAACAGCCTAACCAAACAAGGAATCCCGGTGGGAGTCCTTGTCCAAGCAGTAATGAGCTGTGAAGGTATGAAACGATGCCCAGGTGGCTCCTCGACAGATGTCGTCGATAGACACAGAGTGCAGATGAGCCATTGAAGCTGCCATGGCTCTCACATTGTGAGCTGTGACATGGCCCTCCAGAGGAAGATTCTTACTCTCATAGGCAAAGGATATACACTGAGCAAACCAGTTAGATAGTGTTCTCTTGGAGACTGGAAGTCCCAAATGAGAAGGATCAAAAGCAACAAAGATTTGAGAGGACTTTCTATGTTGCTGTGTTCTTTGTAAGTAAAAGGCTAAAGCTCTTTTACAGTCCAAAGTATGGAGGTTCCTTTCTGCATTTGATGCATGAGGCCTTGGAAAGAACACAGGTAGGTAGACCGCTTGGTTTAGATGAAAAGGCGAGACCACCTTTGGCATAAAGTGTGGATGAGTCCTAAGGACTACCTTGTCATGATGGTGGATCAAGGTGGATCAGCTACTAATGCCTTCAACTCACTGATGCGACGTGCTGATGTGATTGCAATGAGAAAGATAACCTTCCAAGAAAGGAATTTCAATGAGGTAGTAGCTAAGGGTTCGAAAGGTGGCTTCATGAGCTGACCAAGAACCAGGTTTAAGTCCCATGCCACCGGTGGTGGCCTAATGGGAGGCTTAGTAAGAAGAAGGCCCCTCATAAATCTTGCTATAAGAGGATGGGAGGAAAAAGGTTGTCCATTTAGAGGCTTGAAGGAAGCTGCAATAGCACTCAAATGGACTCTTACTGAGTTAGTTTTAAGTCCTGCATTGGATAAATGAAGGAGATACTCCAGTAATGATTCCAGAGGTATCGCAAGGGGGTTAAGACCCTTCTGCGAACACCATATGGTAAACCTTTTCCACTTGAAAGCATAAGAGCGTCTTGTGGAAGGCTTCCTAGAAGCATAAAGGATATCCTTTACTTGCTGAGGAAGGTTAAGATCATGAAGATCTAGGCCTTCAGCAACCAAGCCCTGAGATGCAGAGACTGGGGATTGGGATGCCATAACATTCCGTCCTCCTGAGACAGGAGATCTGGAGCAGACCCTAACTCCAGGGAGGGAGCTTGAGAGAGATGTAGAAGCAGAGGGTACCACACTTGCCGTGGCTAATGTGGAGCTATGAGAATCATACGGCCTCTGTCTCTCTGAAGCTTGAACAGGGTTTTGGGAATTAGGGGAATGGGTAGAAAGGCATACAGGAAGTCTTGACCCCAGTAAAGGAGGAAAGCATCCCTGGCCTGAACTCCCTGAGCAGGGGTTCTGGAACAGAACCGGGGAAGTTTGGCATTCCACGGACTTGCAAAGAGGTCTATGTCCGGGGTTCCCCAAATTTGAAAATTCTTGGCTACCTGGTCTGCATGCAGAGACTACTCGTGTGGAAGCAGAACTCGACCGAGTCTGTCTGCCCAAGAGTTTTGTATGCCTGGAAGATACACCGCCAGGAGATGAATCTGATGCTCTCTGGTGAGGGCCCATAGTCGCAAAGCTTCGTTGCAAAGCGAAAGAGAGCCTGTTCCCCCCTGCTTGTTCACGTAGAACATGGCTACTTGATTGTCCGTATGAATGAGGACTGTCTTGTAGCTGAGCAGGGTGTGGAACACTCGAAGAGCAAGGAAGATTGCTCTGAGCTCCAAGAGATTGATATGTAGATGAGTCTACTGTGGAGACCAGGTGCCTTGGGTGGAGAGGTCTGGCAGATGAGCTCCCCAATCCATCGGAGAAGCATCTGTTGCGAGAGTTGCCTGGGGTAAGGGTTGCTGAAAAGGGGACCCCAGCAACAGGTTTTGAGTGGACTTCCACCACTGGAGGGACAAAATAAGGCGACTTGTGTTTGCTATTCTGTCTGACAGGCATCCTGATGCCTGGGTCCATTGAGTGGATAAAGTCCACTGGGCTGCCCTCATATGGAGGCGAGCATAGGGAACCACATTAACGGTAGATGCCATGTGGCCTAGTAGTTGTAGCATTTCTCGGGCAGTAAGAAGAGGCTTTAGCACTGCTTGAGAAGCTAACTGCACCATGCGAAGGCAACGGGCCTGGAGAAGACAGGCCCTTGCCTTTCTGGTATCCAGCAAAGCCCCTATGAACTCTAAAGACTGAGTGGGAGTTAGACTGGATTTTGGGATGTTTATTACCAGACCCAAATACTGAAGGATACGCATTGTGCAGGATAGAGAAGTCCTGGCCTCTGACTCTGTTGGGGCTCGAATGAGCCAGTCGTCTAAGTAGGGGAAGACGAATATCCCTAGAGTGCGGAGAAATGCTGCTACCACAGCCATGCATTTTGTGAACATCCTTGGTGCTGAGGCCAGGCCAAATGGAAGCACCCTGTATTGGTAGTGCTTTTCTTGAAAAAGGAACCGAAGGAACCTTCTGTGAGTTGGATGGATGAGAACATGGGTGTACGCATCCTTGAGATTTAGAGAACAAAGCTAATCCTGACTCTGAAGGTATGGCAGCAGAGTTCCCAGAGAAATCATCTTGAATTTCTCTTTGACAAGGAATTTGTTCAATTCTCTGAGGTCCAGAATAGGTCTGTATCCCCCTGTTTTCTTTGGGATAAGGAAATAGGGGGAGTAAAACCCTGTACCCTGCTGATGGATGGGTACTTCTTCTATTACCCCTTGGGCAAGAAGCATAGTGACCTCCTGACCTAACAGGTTGATGAGAGAGGTCGGAGAATTGAACTGCCTTATCATTGTGGGAGGGGGAATGCTTGAAAAATGAAGCTTGTACCCCTCTTTTATTATGGAGAGTGTCCAATGCTCTGCTGTTATCTGCCCCCATCTGGGGGCAAAATGACACAACCTTCCTGGAATGGTGGAAGGCTAGGTTCTCTAGCTGAAAGTCAAAGGCCTTGTGGAGGCTGAGACTGCTGGGACGGCTGAGGCTTAGCAGCCTTTGCTTTCCTTTGTTTGGGTGGTTGCTGACCTTTCCTGACAAGCTGACCTGCAGAACGTCCCTGCTGAGAATAAGCAGGATAATATCTTTTCTTTTTAGTAAAGAATGGTTTCTTGAAAGATTTCTTTCTAGCAGGATCAGCTGTGGACTTGGATAATCTATCCAAGGTGGAGTTGTCAGCATCCAACTCATTGGCTTTTTCCTGCCAATCTTTACCAAAAAGGTTCTCACCAGTACAAGGGATATTTCCCAGTTTGTTGTCTTGTACCCAAAGCTCCATATCAGATGCCTGGAGCCAAGCAATTTTACGTGCACCTATGGCAATGGCAGAGGTTCTGCTTATGCACTCAAAACAGTTAAAAGCTGCATGGTTGACAAATTTAGAAACATCTTGGGCATGTTTGACCAATGTGAGAAAATCCTGCCTTCTGTCCTCAGGAAGAAGAGGACTCAAAGCCTCTAAATCACCTGTGACTTCCTTGAGGAACATTCCCATGTATAGACTATAGGAACTGATCCTGGCAGAAAGCATGGAAGCTTGGAAGACACGACGTCCAAAAGCATCCAAAGTTCTGCACTCACGTCCTGGAGGATTAGAGGCATGTCTCTTTGCACTCTTGATCCTTCTCATAGCTGATTCCACTACAATAGAGTGGTAAGGAAGCTCAGTTTTTTGGAAACCAGGACAAGGAGGGACTCGATACAGAGTATCCAGTCTACGAGAATGAGGCGAGGTGGTAAGAGGTGTCGCCCACATTCTTTTTTTTTTTTTAAATTTTTTATTTATATAATTTCAAAATAACTCGCAAGATACATCCTGTTACAGTAAAGAATATTCAAAAGAAAACACTACTATCAATACAGCATAAGGAAAACCCTTAGCCTTCAAAATTAGTAAAGTAACTATTCACTAGCCCACAAATTTGAGGGGAAGCAAGACACAAATCAAAGGAAATAAATTTAGGAAATATAACACGAGAAGGAGCTGTATTAAATAAATCCCGAATATACTAAACCAGGAGAGCACTCCGACCTACTATGAACTGGGTTAGATGGGAAGGCTCAAAAAAAGTATAGCTAACACCCTGATATTTGACTAAACATCGACATGGGTATCTAAGAAAGAAAAGACCTCCCAGCTGTAAAACCTGAGGTCTAAGCAACAAAAACTGCTGTCGATGTTTCTGTGTGGCTTTTGAGACGTCAGGAAACATCCTAACTACACCCCCCATAAATGGCTCATTTCGAACTTTAAAGTATAATTTCAACAAAAAGTCCCGGTCTGAGTCAAAAGCAACCGTCAGCAGCAAAGTTGCTCTAATCTCCCACATTCTTAACATGAGATCATGCAAGATCTCATGGATGGGCAAGGTAGCTGCCTCCTTAGGAGCTTTGGGATATTGTAAAATTTCCAAATCCTTTGCTCTAGGCTCTGTTTCAGGGGCCACAGTAATGGATAGACCCTGAGCCACCTCCCTGATAAAATCCTGAAAGGAAATATCCTCTGGAGGAGACATCCTGCGCTTAGGGGAGGAGGGCTCCTCTGGGAGAAGCATTCCTGCATCGACAGAACTATCAGAATCCTCAGATTCTTCTGAGGACTCGAAGTACTGCCTGTCCGGATGCTCTTGAAGAGCCCGATACCCGTACCGACTGAAGTCGGTACCGGGAGTAATCGGTACCGGAGTATTGGTACCGGAAGGCATCGGATGACTGGGTGCCGGCAATGCGGACACCGATGTCAATGCTATTGGTACCGGTACCGACGCCGGAGTCGGTGCCGGTACCGGTTGAAATGTCTGACGTGGTTCCGAGGGCATCGATGCCGCAAGGAGAGCCGCCAGACTGCGCTCAATAGCCAGGACTCTCTGGTCTATCGACGCTGACGATGCCTGGATGTTGGTACCGGAGAAGATCGCCAGTACCCCAGAGCATGGCACCAGTAGTTCTGCCGAGGTTGAGGCCTCAAGAACGTCCTGGAGCCCTGATAATTCTTTGGAAGCCGAAGCCTCCCGCCGGGGCAATTTTGCCGGTGCAGAATCCTCAAGGGCAACGCCAGAGGCATCTCGATGCTTAGAAGGAGATCTACCCTTTGAGGACCGGCTAGACTTATGTTTAGTTACCTGAGATCCACGGGAGGAAGACGAAGCCCTGGAAGACGTCGATTCCACCAAAGCTGCATCAGAGGGAAACAGGGTACTGAGCTTGGCAGCTCGGTTCTGTCGACCTCTTTTGGACATCATGGCACAGGCCATACATTCCGAGATGGAATGGTCAGGACCTAAACATTTCAGACACCACTCATGGGTGTCGGTGACGGAGATGGTACCGCCACATTTGGTGCACTTTTTAAAACCCGAAGAGGGTTTTTCCCATTGTGGAAAAAATCTTGGGCCTAAGGTCCAAAATGGCGCGTGCACCTGGAAAAAAAGGGAAAAAAGTACTATATATATATATGGGTTTTTTTAAAGAAAAGAAAGAAAGAAAAAAACGGCGGTACCGGTAAAGTGTTGAGGAAGGCAGACGCGACCACAAAAAAGAAGGAAAATTTTCTGTGGTGACAGGAACACGACCTGCTGTCTCCACGGAAAATGAAGAACTGGAGAGAGGCAGCTGGGAAAGGCGGGAAGGCAGCACGCAGGCGCTGTGGGATGCTCCCAAACGCTTTCTAATTGGACACTGGGGAGCGTTCCCGCGCAGGCTCCGTCGGTACCGACGATACCCATAAGTGAGGACTACATTCCTGCTTGTTCCTGGAGATTGCCTGCCTCTCCCCTTCCCCAAATAAACTATTTTGCTAACATTTCTCATTTACAGCCCCAGCCCCTTCTGTAACTCTGAGGCACCCATTTGTGGCCATGCCTAAACACACTGCGGATGAGTGGTGTCTTTTTGTGCCTTGCCCTGTGGGAGGGTTGGTGCCTAGTGGTCCTGACTCAGTACCGATGGTACAAGGAAAGCCCAGACTACCATCTCCGCCCATTATAGGTTATAAGTGGCTACACAGAGCAGGATAGAAATCCAGTACAAATTGCTCAGTAAATTTACTACACCTGTTACAAAGTGTTAAAATGTGCCTTTCCTTTGGAAGAATGACATCTGAATGTAACCTATTTACCTCACCTTAGCGCAGTGTTACACTCTCAGTACCAGACATGGAAGAATGGAAGACCCAATTTGGAACACTATAGAAGAGGTTTTATGACCAGGAAGCCCAGTTTAATGAACAGGCCAAAGCCCTGTGAGCTGTAAGAGAGGAGCAGAGGAAGGAACTATCCCTAGCAAAGAATGTGATTGTAGGTGTTGGAACAGGGTGGGAACAGGGTGGTCTCATGGGCCCTTGCCCCACCACAATTTTGTCAGATCCAATCGCCCGCGAGCAAACAGTAGGAGTCTTTGTTGTGATTGCGGCTGCCTTCCCCTCCTGCCCACAAGGATCTGATCTCCTGCGGGCAGACAGTAGTACATAAGAACATAAGACATGCCATACTGGGTCAGACCGAGGTCCATCAAGCCCAGTATCCTGTTTCCAACAGTGGCCAATCTAGGTCATACGTACCTAGCAATATCCCCAAAAGACACAGGTTCCACAATGCTTGTACTGGGTCAAGCATTGATATCCTGGGTCCCTTTTTAATAGTGGTTTATGGACCTTTCCTCCAGGAACTTGTCCAAACCTTTTTTAAACCCAGCTATACTAACAGCCCTTACTACATCCTCCGGTAACAGATTCCAGAGTTTGATTACACGTTGAGTGAAAAAATATTTTCTCTTATTTGTCTTAAATAGTTTACCCTGTAGCTTCATTACATGTCCCCTAGTCTTTCTATACTCTGATAGCGTAAACAATTGATCCACGTTTATCCGTTCCACTCCATTCATTAATTTATAGACCTCTATCATATCTCCCCTCAGCCGTCTCTTCTCCAGGCTAAAGAGCCCTAACCTTCTTAGCCTCTCTTCATAGGAGTAGCCTTCCATCCCCTTCACCAATTTGGTGGCTCTTCTCTGTACTTTTTCTAATAACGCTATGTCCTTTTTAAGATAAGGTGACCAGAATTGCACACAATATTCAAGGTGCGGTCGTACCATGGAGCGATACAGAGGCATTATAACATCCTTTGTTTTATTCTCCATCCCTTTCCTTATGATACCTAGCATTCTATTTGCTTTCTTGGCCGCTGCTGCACACTGGGCGGAGGGTTTTAACATGTTATCCACGATGACTCCTAAATCTTTTTCCTGGGTGGTGGTTTCTAATGTGGAGCCTTGCATCGTGTAACTATAGTGTGGGTTGTTCTTTCCTAGGTGCATAACTTTGCACTTGTCCACATTAAATTTCATCTGCCATTTGGATGCCTAGTCTTCCAATTTATCCAGATCCTCCTGTAGTTTTCCACAATCCTCTTGGGTTTTAACAACTTTAAACAGTTTTGTGTCATCTGCAAATTTGATAATCTCACTAGTTATTCCCTTTTCCAGGTCATTTATGAATATGTCAAAAAGCAGCGGACCCAGTACAGATCCCTGGGGTACTCCACTATTCACCTTTTTCCATTGGGAATATTGGCCATTTAGCCCTACCCTCTGCTTTCTATCTTTTAACCAGTTCCCGATCCACAATAGTACACTGCCTCCTATCCCATGACTTTTTAGCTTCGCCAAAAGTCTCTGATGGGGGACTTTGTCAAAAGCTTTCTGAAAGTCCAGATACACTATATCAACCGACTCACCTTTGTCTACCTGTTTATGCACACCTTCAAAAAAACATATCAGATTAGTAAGACAAGATCTTCCTTGTCTAAAGCCATGTTGGCTGTCTCCCATTAGGCCATGACTATCTACATGCTGTGTAATTTTGTTCTTTATGATGGTTTCTACCATTTTCCCTGGTACTGACGTCAGGCTCACCGGTCTGTAATTTCCTGGGTCACCCCTGGAACCCTTTTTAAAAATTGGTGTTACGTTGGCGACCCTCCAATCTTCAGGTATTACAGATGATTTTAATGAAAGTTCACAGATTACCAATAGCAGGTCTGCAATCTCATATTTCAGTTCTTTCAACACTCTGGGATGTATACCATCCGGTCCAGGTGATTTGCTACTATTCAGTTTATCAAATAGTTGTAATATATCTTCCCGGTGTAGCGATATTTCTCTCAATTCCTCTGCAGTATCACCTTTAAATACCACTTCAGTCTTGGGTAACATCCCTACATCTTCCTCAGTAAAGACCGAAGCAAAGAATTCATTCAGTCTCTCTGCTATAGCCTTGTTTCCTCTTACTGCCCCTTTTACCCCTCTGTCATCTAATGGTCCAATTGACTCTCTCACAGGCCTTTTGCTACGAATGTACTTGAAAAAGTCTTTATTTCGTGTTTTTGCTTCCATAGCAAGTTTCTTCTCAAATTCCCGCTTTGCCTGCCTTATCAATGCTTTGCATTTAACTTGCCAGTGCTTGTGCTGTTTCCAGTTTTCATCATTTGGCTCTTTTTTCCATTTCCTGAAGGTTGCTTTTTTGGCAGCAACAGCCTCTCTGACCTCATCTTTAAACCATGCTGGCAGTTTTTTGGACTTTCTTCCACTTTTCCTAATGCGTGGAATACAGCTGGTCTGGGCTTCGAGGATAGTATTTTTAAATAACACCCAAGCTTGCTGTAAGTCTTTAACCTTTGGAACCGCTCCTTTTAGTTTTTTCCTAACTATATTCCTCATTCTATCATAGTCTCCCTTTTGAAAGTTAAAAGGTAGTACTGTGGATGCCTTTACTATCTGTCCTCCACTAATTAAATCAAACATGATCATACTATGATCACTATTGCCAAGTGGTCCCAACACCCTTATTTCTTGCACCAGATCTGGCGTTCCACTAAGGACTAGGTCCAGTATGGCTTCCCCTCTGGTCAGTTCATGAACCAGCTGCTCCAAGAAGCAGTCATTTATTCCATCTAGAACTTTATCTCTTTAGCTTGTCCTGCCGTGACACTGACCCAGTCGATACCGGGGTAATTGAAATCACCCATTATTACTACTCTGTTGTGACTTTGGTTAGCTTCCTTGATTTCTTTGAGCATTTCATCATCCATTTGTTCATTATGGCCAGGCGGTCGATAGTATACTCCAACTGCCATCACCTTCCCCTTCATAAATGGAATTTCAATCCATAGAGATTCTACAGCAAATTTTGTTCCCTGCAAAACTTTAATCCTTTCTGACTCAATGCCCTCTCTAACATAGAGCGCAACCCCTCCACCAATTTGATCAGCTCTATCATTAGGATATAGGGTGTATCCAGGTATCACAGTGTCCCACTGGTTATCCTCCTTCCACCATGTCTCTGAGAGTGCAATCATATCTAACCTCTCATTTAGTGCTATATATTCTAACTCTCCCATCTTATTGTTTAGACTTCTAGCATTGGCATACAAGCATTTTAGAGACTGTATTTTATTCATATTAATCTGGCTATTGGTAAGCAGAGGTAATTTGGAATCTTTATGCTCTGTCTGCTCCTTACTCAAGGGCATTTGGGCTACTATACTCCCTTTTGGAATCTCACTGCTTTTGGTAGTATCCTTCAAGGATACCTTTGTCCGAACCATGCACTCCTGGGTGACTGTCGGCTTTCCCCTAATTTCTAGTTTAAAAGCTTCTCTATCTCTTTTTTAAAGGTTAATGCCAGCAGTCTGGTCCCATCCTGATTAAGGTGAAGCCCATCCCTTCGGAAGAGCCCCCCCTTTCCCCAGAATGTTCCCCAGTTCCTAGCAAATCCAAAACCCTCATCCTTGCACCATTGTCTCATCCACGCATTGAGACTCCGGAGCTCTGCCTGTCTTTTGGGTCCTGCACGTGGAACAGGAAGCATTTCGGAGAACGCTATCCTGGACGTTCTGGATGTCAACTTCCTACCTAAAAGCTTAAATTTAGCCTCCAGAACTTCCCTACAACATTTTCCTATGTCATTGGTACCAACATGTACCAAGACAGCAGACTCCTCCCCAGCACTATCTATGATCCTATCTAGGCGGTGCGTGAGGTCCGCTACCTTCGCACCAGGCAGGCATGTTACCAGGCGATCCTCACGTCCACCAGCCACCCAGTTATCTACATTCCTAATGTTTGAATCACCAATTATAACAGCTGTCCTGACCCTCCCCTCATGGGGACATGGCCCTGGAGAAACGTCCTCGGTGCGAGAGGGTTTTACATCACCTGGAGGACAGGTCCTAGTTACAGGATCACTTCCTGCCACACCAGGGTGATGCTCTCCTGTCACGTGACCTCTCTCCTCCATGGCAACAGGGATGCTGCCAGACTGGAGGTGGGACTTCAGGACTATATCCCTGTAGGTCTCGTCCATGTACTTCTCTGTCTTTCTTATGTCTTCCAGGTCTGCTACTCTAGCCTCTAGAGAACGGACTCGTTCCCTGAGAGCAAAGAGTTCTTTGCACTTAGTGCATACGTAAGACCTCTCACCAACTGGGAGAAAATCATACATGTGACACTCAATGCAAAAGACCGGAGAACCCCCATCTCGTTGCTGGACTTCTGTCTGCATCTTAGTTTAAAGCTTGTGTTTAGGTCTTTTAAATTCTGCATATAATAAGGATTGGTGTGGATGCTTATACCAATAAAAGTGTATCTAATACCCCTAATACACCTTGTGTACCTGAAGCTTAAGTAATTAATCTCAGGTCCTCTGTGTATGACTGATTTGGATAACGAGCTGCACCTGAGAGCAGCCCCTTTCCTCTAAGATGTGCAAGTACCTATAAAACTACAATTACCCCAGGGGTGGGTGGGTGCTGGGAAGGGAGGGAGGGAGATAAGTCCTATTAAAGAGGGCAGTTACAAGGTACCCTGTCCTGAACCCTCAGCAGGGGGGAAGGGGGTACCACACAAAGCCCAGTTAGTTGAGAGAGGCAAGGTAAGTTATAGCTGAGAAGGCTGAACTAGCACACCCCTAAGACAAACAATAAATAATTAAATAAACAGTTAGACAAACAATAAATAATTAATAAACAGCTAGAACTCACAGCAAGGTGTCACAGGAGACAAATATCCACTTCTCTAGCAGAGCACTGTAAAAAGCACTGCTCTTCTCTGATCAGAGAAAAGCAGACTAAAACAGACTGTGCACACGTGGAGGAAACAGGAAGAAGGCTACACAATACCTCAGCAGGGGGAGAGAGGGGGAGTATTCACTCAGGCAGGCTAGGACAGGAAAAAAAGTTTAACACACAGCAGGTTCTGGGGAGAGAGATTTAATTTAAAATGAACAGTTAACCTGGCTACCACACAAAGCCCAGTTAGTTGAGAGAGGCAAGGTAAGTTATAGCTGAGAAGGCTGAACTAGCACACCACTAAGACAAACAATAAATAATTAAATAAACAGTTAGACAATCAATAAATAACACAGGTACACTAAAAAAAACTTTTTTTAAACTGCCTCTAATGTTTCGATTGATTTTTACGTTTTTTGGTGTGCTGAATCCAAATCTGGTAACCAATTTGCTCCATCACGTACAGATTTTTTGCTACATTGGGTAAGCAGTTTGAGGTGAACGTTTCAGATTGAGTGCGATCGAGATAAAAGTTTCTTGGATGAATTCTTTATACTAATTGTTTAGTAGTTATTCAAATAAGAATAAAGAAAATTGTAACAAGGCAGCACATAAGAATAGAGTAATGTCAACAAAACACACTGTGATGGTAGCAAAATTGTCTGCACTTAAAACAGCCACATACATGTGCACAAACATTGAGCATATAAGAGCGAGGTTAGACACAAAGCAAAGCAAAGAAATGTGCAAAAAATGTTGTACAGGTATGTATGTAAGAATAGAAAACGCAAACCGCACCATTGCAATACATGAAGACAAACACCCGATGGTGTGAAAATAAAATTCTAATAAATGAGATCCGACACTGTGGTAATAACTAGCAAATAGTTATTTCAAAGTTTAGTAAAAACACGATATTTGTCAACACAGTTTAGATTTTAAAGTCATTCTTGGGTCAATCAATCTCCTGGTGGGCCCGTTTCTTCTTCCCCCGAATGCTTCTCTTGGTGCGCTGCTTGGCGTATTTTTCATCTGGGGTTTCCCGCAGCAGCAACCAGCAGAAATTAGCCATCATAGTGGTGTTCCATCTTCCTTGGTACCTTCTCTCTGCGTCCTTGATGTCCTGGTGAAACCTTTCACCTTGTTCTTCACTGTACGCCCCCAAGTTTTCGGGAAAGTAGTTCACATGGGAGTGCAAGAAATGGACTTTCAGGCTCATGTTACAGCCTTGTTCTTTGAAGGCATTGAGCATCCTGGCAACAATATCCTTATAGTTCTCATCCCGCCTGTTCCCCAAGAATTTGAGAACAACATCCTTGAAGGAATCCCAGGCTTCTTTTTCCTTCTCAGACATCGTTTCAGTGAATGCTCCATCTGAAATGAGTTTCCTTATATCAGGGCCAACAAACACTCCTTCCTTTAGCTTTGCTTCAGAAAGTCGGGGGAACTTTGAGCAAAGGTACCGAAAGCACTCACCATCTTTTGGAAGGGACTTGATGAATTGCTTAATGAGACCCAACTTAATGTGGAGAGGTGGTAATAAAATTTTATCACGAGGTACCAAGCTCTCATGAAGAACATTTTTCTCACCGGGTCTCAAATACTCCCGAATTGGCCAGTCTTTTTTCCCTCAGTGTAGGTCGCGGGCCCGGCTATCCCACAAGCAAAGGAAGCAGGGATATTTGGTGAAACCGGATTGCTGCCCTAATAGCATGGATAGAATTTTAAAGTCTCCACAAATCATCCACTTATGCTCATCATAACGAATCTTCTGAAGAATCAGGGCCAAATTCTCGTATTTTTCTTGGAGAATAACAGAGTGAGCAATAGGAACTGAAGCGAATGTGTTGCCATTATGAAGAAGAACACCTTTTATGCTGTCTTTTGACGAATCAATGAACAGCCGCCAATCAGCAGGATCATACTTGAGTTTAAACTTTTCCATCACTCCGTATATATCGTTGCAAAATACCAAATCTTCCTCTTTGCTGAAATACTTCAAAAATTGTGTCTCGCGGTTGCGGTACCAATAAAAAGTTGTTCCTGGTGACAATAGATTTTTCTGTTTAAGCCGAGAACCTAGCAGTTGGGCAGCATCTTTTGGGAGTTCTAAATCCCGGACTAAATCATTCAATTCAGCTTGAGAGAAAAGTTCAGGTTTCGGATCTGGTTCAGTTTCAAACTCGGAAGTACTGGACTCATCGGGAAAAGCCATCTGATGAGTCTCATCATGATCAGAACCGTCCACACAAATATGATCCAAAGATTTTGGTGGTTCAGGCACAGGTACTTCGTTGCTATGAGGCATAGGCCTAATTGCTGAGGGAAGGCTGGGGTAACTTATTACGTTCTTATTTTTTAAGTTGTATCCCTTCACAATGCAAGAGCAAAAATAGCAGTCACTGCTGTGGTCTCTTTGTTCACGCCACATCATAGGTATTCCGAAACGAAATGCTTGTTTTTTACCTTTCATCCATAAGCGTAGATCTTCCTCACATGTCTTGCACACTTTGTGAGGAACCCACGGTTTGTCTTGATCGCCTAACTTCAAACCGAAATAGGCGAAATATACTTTTTTAATAAATGCAGAAATGTTCCTCTGCCGCTTTTTCACGGTATATTCCCCACAAATAAAACAAAAACTGTCCGGAGAGTTGACGCAACCTCTGGCTCTGTGAGCCATCACAAATACACAGCACTGCAAACTACAACTGTAGTGAACCACTTCGGAATAAAGCTGGATTACGACTGAGCAAACAAAAGGTAATAATGAACTTGCAAGAAACTGAAATTTGACAGGAACGTTCATGTCGCAACCACCGTGTTTGAGCGAGCGAACGAGGCGAGGCGAACAGGAAAGAAGATGCGCCAGCGCGAGTACTGGATTTAGCCCTCCGCCTCCCAATTGTCCTGTTAATGTATAAAATGAATACAAAACACTCTAAAATATCATGAGGGAGTGTTTCTAGTTAGTTAACCATTACAACCTCTATTTTGGGCCAAGAAAATAAACTGCAGTCGGCTAAAAAGAAATTATGTGAACATTCCTTATATGGGTAAGAAATCTAATTTTGCAAGAAAACGTGACGTGATGGAACATTTTGGCTATTTTTCCTGGATTCAGCACCCCAAAATCTATAGGAATCAGTTGCAAAACTGGAGGCAGTTTTTTGGTAGTGTACCTGTGTAATTAATAAACAGCTAGAACTCACAGCAAGGTGTCACAGGAGACAAATATCCACTTCTCTAGCAGAGCACTGTAAAAAGCACTGCTCTTCTCTGATCAGAGAAAAGCAGTAGTCTTTGCTGCAATCATGGCTGTCTTCCCCTCATGCCTACGGGGATCCGACCTCCCACAGGCAGATGGAAGGAATCGGCCACTATCGAAGCCATTCCCTTCTCTTTTGCCCATGGGAGATCAGATCTTCATAGGCACAACAGGAGGGGAAGACTGCGGGGGGCTAGAGGAAGAGTTAGGGTAGAGTTTGGGGTGGAGTCAAGGTGAATCAGAGAGGCGTTCTGTGGCCCCTGGATTGAGAACATGTCAGAATCTGCCACTGTAGTCTTCTGAGACAAGAAGATACTAAACTTCAGTTGGACACCCATGAAGCCTGATGATTTCTGCTTGTAGAGAAACAGATCGCTCAGACCAGAGAGGCCTTGAAGGTTCTGAGGATTCCAGAAAAGGATCAGTTGGTGATGGTCAAGGGTCACCTGAAGGGTTACGACAAGAACATTGTGAAATATGTATCTACCTCCTCAGAAGAGAAATCCATAAGATATTTACTCCATTTTGCTCCAAGTATATGGGGACAAGGTGCTTCTTAGTGTGAGGCTGAAGAAATTCTATGACTGGAAGCAACTTCCTGGAGAAAGTATCAGAGACTACACCTAAAACCTAAAGGAGCAAGCAGATAGAATGCTTAACAGAAATACTACCTGCAAGGTAGACCATGAAGGCGTACTGAAAGAGAAGTTTGTCTTCAGCTTAACAGAAGACAATGGAGAGAGATGAAGCAGAGATGTGAAAAGAATCCAAATTTTACATTCCTTGAGCTGTTACTGGCTGCAGTGGGATGGGCCAAAGGAGGAGGAGAATCAAACAGGTGTAAATCAAGAGCACAACACAGATTCCAGCAAGGCCCAGGACTGATGTGATGGTGAGAGCAACTTCAGCTGCACCTGTCCCCATGCCTTGAACCAGAAAAAAAAAGAGAAGCTAATCTTACAGCAAGAATAGTTATTTTCTCAACAGAAGGATTCAGCTCAAACATTACCCTGAAGTTTCAGGAGAACTGATAGAAGTACACCAGGTGGGAGATGAACCCCAAGCCAAAGAGTCTGGTGAACTAGTACTGTATGTTACAGGTGCCGAGAGCTGGGGCATATAGCCAGAAACAGCCAAAAGCAAGAAACCGAAGGCTTTTGGAAAATCTCCAGTAAAATATGTGACTATTGGAGGTGTAAAAACCCAATGTTGCATAATCAGTGGTTCTAACATGACAGCCATTACTGCTGGCCACCTTCACAGGAACTTTCAAGATCCAAGTAATCTTGAAGATATCAATAGAGTGTCCCCGACACTCCCAGTCATTGGTTGTTTTGAAGCGGACAATGAGGTGCATTTTTGTCATAAGATATGATCCCAAGAAAGAAGTAGAAATTAAGGAACACACACCTGGAATAGTGGGAATGAATGTTCTTCAATATTTGGAAGGACTGTTCAAGAATTTGTCCATTTTCTGTGAATCTGAAAGAAAAGGAAATATCACAAGAATCTGGGCAGAAATTAAATAATTTCAGGAATCCAGAAAACAGTCTGAATGCCAACAAATTGCAAGTCCATACAAAGCCACAGAGAAGGGGGCAGATATTTCCCCCTCATCCACAAAGAATAATGAAGGTTTAGAAACTCATTCCATAAGCTTGATAAGGTTGCATGTTCTGTCTTTGGCGATGCATCTTTTTTCTGCCCAGAGAGGTCATAACCAGCAGTGGTACATGTAGGAAAGGAAAATGAGTATGTAGACAAGAAAGAGAAATGGAACCAGGGAAGGCAAGTCCAGAAGGGAGGAACAGAACTGGACCTGAGGCAGATCAAGGGGATGAAACCATCACTGAATCCAAGGACCTGAAGGAGAAGGATAAGCCTCAGACAAATGGCCTACAAAATATTCCTCTAACTAAAGAAGATAAGAAACTTGTGATGGAATTCTTGGATGATAGTGCAATCAGAGGGAAAACCAACCTAATTGATGCAGTGAAACGTCCACCCTCAGGAAAGCTAAGTTGGAAGCAGAAAAAGAATCTGGGTCACCAAACCAGAAGACAATGTTCTGCTAAATATATTTCCTCAGAGAGGCCCAGGCTCACCATCATCTTCTCAGTGAAGATGAGTTGCAATGGAAAATACAAGGGAAGCTATTCCGTGTCAAGGTCTCTCCTGGTGATTTTCTGGACAGCAAGTCTACTATTGACTGTTACCACTGTAGATATGCTGAGGAAGCCTACCAATGTTTCTTTACCAAGGAAGATTGCCTATGAGGATATGAAAGTGCTGAGCAACAGTCAAGATCCAAAAGTGCACTGATAGTTGGCAGTGATAGGATTCTCTTTAGATGACATAACTTCTAGGGGAGACGTAAGATGTGTGGGCTATCAGGTATATTTTTAGTTGGGTGGAGGGTTTGGGGCCACTGGGCCACCAGGGATTATTTTTACTTGGGTGGGTGGGGGTGGGGGGGGGGGAATCAGGGCCATTGGACCACCAGGGATTTGCTTTCTGTTGGGGACAGCGGCCACCTGACAGTATTTTGATGGCATGGGGATTTCCTCGATGCCTGGATCATCTTTGATATTTCTTCTCAGATGATCCAGGCATCAGGGCAAGCCCCCAATGTCATCAAAATACTGTCAGGGGCATGCGTTAGGTGTTTAACACTAGAAGCCCCAAAAGGAATTTTACCTAGAAACCCCAAAGTGCGTCAATTGACGCATTATCACGATGACTGCGTTTAGCATGAAATGCAGATGTGAATTAATGTGAAGTTTCTTATTTGTTAAATACATGCAGTATGTGACGTCATTACATGATGTCATCGTGTGTTTGTTTGTAATGTCGGAGTAAAACTGTAAACAGTGATTGAAATGCGCCACTATAGGGAACATGAATTTATACCTAGAAGCCCCAAAGTACGTCGATCGATGCATCCAAGACAATTGAGTGTGTCAATTGACCTACTTTGGGGCTTCTAGGTATAAATTCATTTTCCAGCTAGGTGGTGCATCTGTCATTAATTTTCAATGCACATATTTGAACTTCTTGACCTTGCTAACAAAGTCATGGAACATGACTGACATGGTTCTAGCAGTGGCTCTGGTATACAACTTCGAAGATGCATTTGTGTCAATTGACGCACTTTGGGGCTTCTAGTGTTAAGCCACCTCAGACCCAGGCATAGAGATATTGGCGCTAAGGCTGGTTGTGAAATCCTCAATACGTATCGGGCGCAGGCAAAATTTGCATGCCATTTCATTATGTGCAGCTTATTTGCCTCTAATTTAAATACATTTAAATACTCTGAGTTAACTGTGCTCTAGTTTTTCCGTTGCTATTTACACACATCTGTCTCTTTTCTGCACTTCGTGGTAGCAGTAAGTGTGCTTAAAAGTGGCGTTATCTGTGCTTAAAGGCTACGCTAGTTTTCTGCATCAGCCTGATAGTATTCTGAAATTCGTTCAAGCTCTACCTTGCTTCCATTCCTATTTGCGTTTGTTTTCTGAGGTCCTGGCTCTATTTGTGAGCACAGAAATATTTGGTAAGCAATTCTGCTTTATCCTCAGCCTCAACATATTCCCTTCACTCCTGAGTCTCACAATCTCACCCTTGCATTTCCTCCTGTTGCTAACAAACCTAAAATGAGTCTTGTTCCCATGTTTTACTGTATGAGCTATTTTTTCTTCCATTTGCATCTTTGCTTTTCTTACAATACCAGCTTCCCATTGTTTTTCCAGATACTACTGTTTGTCTTCATCTTTCTCAAATCTCTTATAGTTTATGAAGGTTTAGCCTCTTTTTGATTACCTTTTCAGCTATTTCTTTTGAAAACCACTGCAGTCTCCTTTTCTTCTTACTTTTATTTACTTTCCTAACAAAAAACGTCTGGTGCCCTTAAAATATCATTTCAGTTTTGCCCACTGTTCCACTTTGTTCTACTTCCCCCAAATATTAACCAGTTAATGACTCCTTGAAGTATTTCCTAGAAATATTCTGAAAGTCGAGGACCCTCCCTTTGGAATGAACCATCTTCACCTATGTCCTACTATTAAAGCTCACCAACATTAGAAACACTCTCCCCATTTGTAAGCACCAAGTCCAGTATCGCCCCCTCCCACGTAGGTTCTGTTACCAGTGGCTGGAACAGTTCTCCCTGTACAGAATCCAGGATGTCCCTATTACTGGATGATACTGCAGCAGGGATATCCCAATCAACATCTGGAAAACTGAAATCTACTACTAGTACTTCTCCTTTCATAATAATATTGCTACTGTCTTCAATTAAATCTATTTCTTCTGCCTGCGAGGGAGGTTGATATATTACACCACTGTAAACAGAT
The DNA here is from genome assembly GCA_033557465.1 of Ichthyophis bannanicus. Taxonomy (NCBI): domain Eukaryota; kingdom Metazoa; phylum Chordata; class Amphibia; order Gymnophiona; family Ichthyophiidae; genus Ichthyophis; species Ichthyophis bannanicus. Next base: position 1,083,227,962 of record CM066033.1, on the reverse strand, counting down.
CATCTATTCCCTCTTTCCAGACTAAGATTAAATTAGATTTACCTGCTAATTGTAGTTTCTGGAGGAACTCCAGTCTGGTCCCGGAATGTCTGGGGTGTCAACCTCCTCTAGCAGCTTTGGAGACTGAGAAACTTTATTCTTGTGATGTCATCGGTATATAAACCCTGGCTCCTCCTCTTCACACCAGTTTACCTAATAACAAAGCAGACTCACCAGAGGAACAAGTAAGTAGCAAAATGCAACCTCAACTGAACCGCCCCAGTGAACTGCCAAGGTTCGTGGATCGAACTATTTACAAAAAAGTTTAAACATTTTTTTTTCGTAACTACTCTCCATATGTCCTGAGGTCTCCTGTCCACTCCCTTGAAAAATACACTCAGAAACCTCTTCGAAAAGAGGAAATGACCCCCGCTATCCTGTTCCCCGCCCCCCCCCCCCCGAAGCAATGGAAAGTATTGCTTACCAGTAAGACAGCCCTTGCTTCAGGCCACAGCGCGCCAACAAACTCGGGCGGGATCCGGGACCAGACTGGAGTTCCTCCAGGAACTACAATTAGCAGGTAAGTCTAATTTAATCTTCCTGATCATCCCTCCTGTCTGGTCCCGGAATGTCTGGGATGTAACAGAGCAGCAACTACAATCAACGGGAGGGTCCTGCAAGCCTGGCCTGAAGCACTGCCGAGCCAAAACAGGTGTCCCTGCCCGCCTGAACATCCAGACGGTAATGCTTCACAAAGGTATGGAGCGATGACCACGTCACCGCTCTACAGATTTCTACCACCGGCACCAAACTATATTCCGCCCAAGACGCCGCTTGCGCCCTCACGGAATGGGCCCGCAGACCCTCTGGAACCGGACGGCCGCGCAAAATGTAAGCCAAAGCGATAGCCTCCTTCACCCATCTAGCAAGGAAAACCTTGGAAGCCGCCTCCCCTTTCCTTGCCCCTGCAAACAGCACAAAAAGCCTGTCTGACCTACGGAAAGATGCTGTGCGAGCAACATACTTCTTCAAAGCTCGACGAATATCCAAGCGATGCAGCCACTGCGCCACCTGACCTTTACCTTTCTCCCGAAAAACTGGCAAGGAAATGACTTGATTCACATGAAAAGCGGACACCACTTTCGGCAGGAATGACGGAACGGGTCGCAAAACCACTTCAGAATCGCCAAAAGTCAGAAAAAGCTCCCTGCAAGACAGCACTTGCAACTCCGAAATGCGCCTCGCCGAAGTCACCGCTACCAAAAACACTACTTTCAGCGTAAGATCTTTCAAGGACACATCTGCTAAGGGCTCAAACGGCACCTTCCCCAAGGCGTCCAAGACTAAAGGCAGATCCCATGCCGGGATTACTTTCTGATGCGGCGGCCATAGAAGCGAGACCGCCCTCAAAAAACGCTTGACATCTGCATGAGCCCCCAGCGCGACACCGCACACCTTACCCCTATAACAGGACAAAGCCGCCAACTGCACCTTCAAGGAAGATGCCGCCAGTCCCTTCTGAAACCCATCCTGTAAAAAGGACAGCACCTGCGGCACCGAGGCTCTCAAGGGAACGCAGTTCCTCTCCGCACACCACGCCTCAAAGACTCGCCACACTCTGACGTAAGCCAGAGAAGTAGACCTCTGTCGCGCCTTCAGCAAGGTGGCTATCACTGCCGACAAATAACCTCTCGCTCTCAACCTAGCCCGTTCAATAGCCAGGCCGTAAGCGAGAATCGATCCACCTGGGGCATGCAGAGAGGACCCTGAGTGAGAAGATCCAAGCGTACGGGAAGCTTCCAAGACTGATCCACCAAAAGCCTGACTAAGTCCGCATACCACGGGCGCCTCGGCCAATCCAGCGCGACCAGAATCACTCGCCCCCTGTGCCGCTCTATACGCTGCACTACCCAACCGATCAACACCCACGGATGGAATACATACAGCAGCTGCTCTTCCGGCCACTCCTGAATGAGAGCATCTAAACCTTCTGCCATCCGCTCCCTTCGTCTGCTGAAGAACCGATCGACCTTTGCGGATTGAAAAGTCGCCATGAGATCTATCACTGGAAGGCCCCAGTGCTGCACCAACATCGCAAATACCTCAGGGTGCAAGACCCACTCCCCTGGGTCTATCTTTATGTGACTCAGAAAATCGGCCTCTACATTGTCCACCCCTGCGACATGCGCTGCCGACAAAGCCACCAGATGGTTCTCTGCCCACTCGAACAAACTTTCCGCTTCTTCCTCCAGCACCACGCTGCTGGTGCCGCCCTGACGATTTACATAAGCCACCGCCATGGCGTTTTCCGAGAACACCCGAATGGCCTTCTCCTGAACAAAAGTACTCAACTGCCGCAGTGCCAACGCTACCGCCCGCAACTCCAACCGGTTGATCGACCACGTCCTTTCCAGGTTGGACCACTGGCCCTGTACCAGGCGTTCCTGATAATGGGCCCCCCAGCCATAGATACTGGTGTCCGTCATCAGCGAAATCCAATTCGGAGCATCCAACCACATGCCCTTTTCCAGGCTCCCCGGCTGCAACCACCAACCGAGCGCCCGACGAGTCTGCGGAGGGCAAGGCAACCTCTGACTCAGAGAATCCCTTTGATGCGACCACCTTCTTAACAATGCCCTCTGTAATGGCCGCATGTGAGCTCGCGCCCACGGCACCATCTCTAAGGACGCCGTCATCGTCCAACACCTGCAGATACTCCCAGGCCGTGGGACACTGTAGACGAGGAAACGACGCACCAGCTGTCGGAGCCCCAGCACCCTCTGTGGAGGCAGAAACACGCGACCTACTCTCGTATCGAACTGCGCTCCGAGGTAATCCAGTTCCTGAGACGGAACCAACCTGCTCTTCGCTACGTTGACCACCCAACCTAGACTCTGCAACAGAGTCACTACCTTGGTCGTAGCCGCCACACTCTCTTCTGTGGACTTTGCCCTGATCAACCAATCATCCAGGTACGGATGCACCAAAACACTGTCCTTCCTTAAGGCTGCCGCCACCACCACCATAACCTTGGTGAAGGTGCGCGGAGCAGTCGCCAGCCCGAACGGCAGCACCTGAAACTGGAAATGCCCCATTGGTACTGTAAACCAGTGGTATCTCTGATGCTCCTGCCGAATCAGAATATGCAGGTACGCCTCCGATAGGTCCAGGGACGTCAGAAACTCCCCCATTCTGACCGCCGCAATGATTGATCTGAGGGTCTCCATCCGAAAATGAGACACGCGCAGACAACGATTTACCCTCTTTAGATCTAGAATAGGCCGCCATGTGCCTCCCTTCTTCGGCACCACGAAGTAAATGGAGTATCGACCGCAGCCTAACTGGTCGGGAGGAACCGGGACAACCGCTCCGAGATGTAGAAGCCGTTGCACCGTTTCCCGAACCACCGCGCGCTTTGCTGGAGCATTGCACGGCGACCAAACGAAAGCATCGGCTACCGGATGCTGCAATTCCAGGGCATAACCTTTGTGAACTACTTCCAAGACCCACTGATTGGACGTGAGCTGGATCCAGGCCGGATAAAATTCCCGCAGCCGACCTCCTACAGGAATCAACCCCGCCTGGACCCTCCTGACTTCATTGCGACTTCTTAAAAGTGGAGGACGAGGACGCCACTGCAAACCCCCTATTCGCTCCTCGAAACCCCCGAAACCCCCGAGAGCGACCAGGGAAACGGCCTCGTAGCCCTTGACTACCTCTAGGCGGATTGAACCGCCGAAAGTCTCGCTCTTGCTGTTGAGGCCCGGGGACTGAACGGCTCTGCTTCTGCTTGTCCTCTGGCAGCCTATCCCCCCTTAGTCTCTGCTAAATCCTTCACCAACTTGTCCAAATCTTCTCCAAAGAGCAGCTTACCGCGAAAGGGAAGCCTACTTAACCTAGCCTTGGACGAACTATCCGCTGCCCAATTGCGGAGCCAAAGGCATCTGCGCCCCGCGACCACCGAAGCCATGCTCTTTGCTAACCCTCGGATCAGATCATAGTGGATGTCCGCTAGATACGCCGCCCCGGACTCCAATCTGGATGCCTCCTCGGATGCCACCACCGAATTGTCCCCCTGGATCCGTTGCGCCCAGCGCAAGTAGGCTCTCGCCACCCAGGCTCCACAAATGGATGCCTGCAAGGATAACGCATTAGCCTGAAAGACCTGCTTCAGCAAAGACTCCAATTTCCTGCCCTGCACATCCTTCAGCGCCGCTGACCCTTCCACCAGGATAGTAGTCTTCTTGGTCACTGCCGAAACGGCCACATCCACCCTCGGGGCCTTAAATAACTCCCTATCTTGTTCCAGGAGCGGGTACAGCCTCGCCATAACCCTAGCGCCTCTAAGGGCGGCCTCCGGCATATCCCATTCCTCCTGAATCATCTCCTTAAATACCCTGTGTACCGGAAAAGCCCTCTGAGTCTTCCGAACCGCCTGTAGCAGCGGATCCTCCAGGGCAGCATCCTCAGCCGGACCAGCGTCCGGCATATTAAGAGCCTTGAGCGCCTCTGCTATAAGCGCCGGTAGTTCCTCCCTACGGAAAACACGAACCACACGCGCCTGATCCTCCTGCTCCCTAATTTCACCTTCCTCTAGATCCCCTAGGTCATCTTCCGAATGCAAGTCTTCCGACACAACTGACTGATCTAGGAGATCCCTCTCCAACCTAGCTGCCTTAGCACAGACGCCCGACGCTCCTGCTGATAAGGCGGAACTTGGCCTCTTGTGCCCCAGTCCAGCCCCAGCGGTACCTGCTATCGGCGCCCCACTAGAGCTAGCCAAAGTCTTTTGGAGCAGGGCCATGAAATCCATCGAGAAAATCGACACCAAACTTCCTCCCACCGACTGCTGCGAAAGCTGAAGGTCGGGCCCTAAAGCGGCGCCCAGCTCCGGCTCCGCAACTGTCAGAGATGGGAGAATGGGCTCTGGCACTTCCTCCAAACACTCCTGCTCTCCTATTTCAGATGCAGGGGCCAACTCCTTGGCCTCCAACTCCGGAGCACAGCCCCTACAGACACCCTCGTGAGAGACTGAACTCCTTTTTGCCCCACACAAGAGACATTGCTGTTTGAAGGCATGATGAGCAGAGAACCACTCCACCAGCTAACCCCCAAACGTCAAAAACAAAAAGTCTTTTTTATTTTTTTATTTATTTATTTTTTATACTGTAAGCTCCTCAGAATTGCCCCCCCCCCCCCCAGGCGACTCCTGAAGAAAGTAACAGAAAATGCGGCTCCCAGCCAAAGCTACGGGGCGCCAAAGTCCGACCGTGCAAACCGGTGAATTTTCCCGCCTCTGCTACATGCGGTCTGGCCTGCCCCTCTCACGCCGCCAATTCCCGCCTAAAATGGGACTGCTTACCTCCGGGTCCCGCTGCGGCTGAACAAAGGCTTCGTTCTCGCTCTGAGCAGCCCCTCAGCAATTCCGAGCTCAAAGAGGGAGAAATCACTTCGGGCTGCCCCCAGGAGCTCTAAGCGCTGGCAGGCAAGGCCTCTGCACACGCTGAGCTCAGCCGCTCTCCGGATTCGCTCCCTTCTCTGCGGGACAGATCTCGGGCGGCAGTCCTCTCTCCCCTAGCAGTTTAAAACAACAAACCCCGGTTTCTGCCTGCCCCCTCCCAAAAGGGAAGACAGAGGAGAGCAGAGGACCTCAGGGCACGGGAAACGGCCTATTTCTCCAGCCCTGCAGGCAGAGAACTCTCACAAGCCGCCCCTTAAAGTGACCCTTCTCCAATTTAAGCCCTTTTTGTTCTTTTGCTTTTTTTTTTTTTCAATCCTAACCCCCTACTTAATCGTTTCTCCAGTGAGCCCTGGAATCCCTGGGCTCACCACCCTCCTAGCTGCTTTGGAGACTTTTAAACTGGTGTGAAGAGGAGGAGCCAGGGTTTATATACCGATGACGTCACAAGAATAAAGTTTCTCAGTCTCCAAAGCTGCCAGAGGAGGTTAACAACCCAGACATTCCGGGACCAGACTGGAGGGACGATCAGGAATCCATAATGCTTCCTCCTCCCTTGTAAGCCCTGAAGTTCTGTGGCTTTAATGTGTTTTTACATATAGTGCTACTCCTCCTCCCTTTCTTTCCAGAGTAGATTATAGCCTGGAATAACTATGTACCTGCTCACACCTTTCAAGTCAAGTTATATTCAGGTACAGTAGGCATTTTCCTTTCCCTAGAGGTCTTATAATCTAAGTTTGTACCAGAGGCAATGGAGAGCTAAGTGACTTGCCCAAGGCCACAAGGCATACTAGTAGGATTTAGAACCCTGGTCTTTTTGGTCCCAGGCTGCTGCCCTAACCACTAGGCTACCATGTCTCTATGGCTACCACTATATCTAAATCAACCTCTTCCATTCATCATCTTCTAAATCTGGAATTTTTATTTTGCGTTTAAATGGACATTAGTATATATAGCTCTCAAGATGTTGCCCTTTTTCACTTTCTATATTATTTTTTAATGTTTAACTTACCTGAGGGCTTTTATTTACCCATCCCAATGATTCTAGTTTAAAAATCCTTCTAGTAAATTAACTAATCTGTTGTGGAAAACACTTCTCCCATCCTTCCACAGGAGGACACCATCTTTGCTCAGCAGCTCTTGGAAAATCATGTCATGGTCCAGGAAGCCAAAATGCTCTCGATGACACTATCCAATGCAGCCAGGTTACCTGTGGTTGTGCTTGATCATCTCTTGTCAAAATCCCTCTTGTTATGTCAGTCGGTCTCCAATGGGGCTGGGCTCAATCCTGAAATCAGGGAAACCTTGGCTTGCAGAGTTGCAGGCAAATACCCAATTACTTTCTTTCCAGCCCAGTTCTGTGGTAGTTCAATGACTTTTACTTTGCTAGGAATCTAGCAGTTGGCGTCCAGGGAATCTGGAACCTGCAGTGGAGGCTGAGTTCCAGCTTCCCCTTATCTCAGGTCTGTTTCTCCCTCTCAGCTTAGCTTAACTCAAACTGAAACTCTAGTCGCTTCAAAGGCATCCCAGAGAGCTGTTACCACATGGAACTTAACTCCGTCATTGCCAGTAGGGGTAGGCTACTCCAGCACGTCTACTACTAGTACTATTAATCATTTATATAGCGCTACAAAGCATACATAGTGCTACACAAACATATAAAGAAGACAGTGTCTGCCCATAGAGCTTACAATCTAATCAAGACAGACAGAACATTACAAGAGAAACAAGGGGGTTCAAATAGGGAAGGAGACAAGGAGAACAAGGGTTAGGATCCAAATGCAGCCTCAGAGGTAAGCCTTTAGCATGGATATGAAGAAGGGGAATGAAGAGACTTAACGTAAAGATAGAGGAAGTTTGTTCCATGCATAAGGAGCAGCAAGGCGAAAAGATCAAAGTCTGGTGTTTGCAAAAGAAAAGGGCACAGAGAGAAAGCCAGAGGAGGAGCAGAGTTCACGAGGAGGGGTGTAGGGAGAGAGAAGTGAGGAAAGGTAATGAAGGGCAGTAGAGTGAATGCATTTATAGGTTAGAAGGAAAAGTTTGAATTGGATACAGAAATGGAAGGGGAGCTAATGAAGTGATTTGAGAAGAGGAGTCATATGAGTGTATCGGGGCTGGCAGAAGATTAGCTGTGCAGCAGAGTTCTGGATAGATTGAAGAGGAGAGAGATGACACTGAGGGAGACCAGCAAAGAGGAGGTTGCAATAGTCAAGACAAGAGGTGACCAAAGAGTGGACAAAAGCCTTAGTAGTGTGTTCAGAAAGGAAGGGACGAATTTTGTTAATGTTGTGAAGAAAGGAACAGCAGGTTTCCTTTGCATTCCTCTGGTTTGAGCTACTAGAGTACACTCTGTTTTTCCATTAGCTGTCTGCAGGCTTGTTTAAATCCCACAGCAGGCAGTGAGGCCTCCCTGTCTGGATTTACTGCAGTCAAGAAAGAAAATGTCAGAACTGGTAAGGCTTAACGATCAATTCTCATTGCATTTGAGTGGCTGGAACAGTGATCACTGAAGAAGTCTCTTGTTATCATGCTGGTTCCGTCAGACAAAATTCCAACCAAAACTCAGGAAACAAGTCTCCAGGAGGTTCAAGAGAAAAACAAAGGGAAAAAACCCCAAATCTGTTGTCATACAGGTTGGGTCTAGGCATACACCTAGTCCTGCCCTCAAAGAGCTCTAGCCCTTTAACGGAAATCCTCACTTCTGTGACTGTCTTGGATAGGAACAGTCCCACCCATAACGGTAACCCCAATTACAGCTCCACCCCAACTGACAGGACTCGCAGGGGGAAGGAGAAAGGATGGGACCACACCACTGTGTCTAACTTGCGTCATGCCTTCCACCTGTACCAGTCCTTAAGCAATCAAGAAAATAAAAAAAATCTGCAAAAACAAAGTTCACAGACCATTGGCTCATTCAGGGCTGGCCCGTCCATTAAGCAAAAATGTTTTTTGCACAGGGTCCTGCATTTCAGGCAGCCCCGCGCAAAAAAACATTCTGCTTCAGCCCAGGTAGATTTAAAAAAACAAACAAAAAAAACGGCTGCTGCTGCCGCCGTGGCAGAATCAAGCGTCTTGCTGGGCTCCCCCTGCCTGGCACAGCGCTCCCTGCAGCATCAGTTCCCTCAGCGTTGGCTTTCAGTTCCCTCACGAAGGGAGAGCTTCTCTCGCGGCTCTGTTAAGCCCACCGGGGCTGATGGGAAGTTTCCCACCAGCCCTGGCGGGCTTAACAGAGTCGCAAGAAAGGGAAATTCTCCCTTCGTGGCTCTGAAAAGCCTGCGCTTTGGGGGCTGATGCTGCAGGGAGGGCTGTGCTGGCAGGGGGTCCCCGCGTGACGCTTGATTCTGCCGCTGCCATGGCGGCAGCAGCAGCAGCTGCTGGTTTATTTGTTTTTTAATCTACCTGTGCTGTTGAGGGGGAGGGGTCTTAGGACTGGTAATGGGCTATGAGGGGGCTAAGACTGGAAGTGGGCTGATTGGGGGGTTAGGACTGGAGGTGGGCTGATGGGGGACTTAGGACTGGTAATGGGCTATGGGGGGGCTAGGACTGGTAATGGGCTGGGGGGGGTTGCTAGGACTGGAAATGGGCTGAGTGGAAGGGGGGCTTGAATTACAAATAGTTGATGGGGTGGGGGGCTTGGAATGGAAATGGGCTGTGAGGGAAGGGAGCTAGGACTGGAAATGGGCTGATGGAGGAGCTAAGATAGGACTGGAAATGGGCTGTTGGGGGTGCTAAGATTGTAAATGGGCTGTGGTGGGGGCTTGGATTGAAATGGACTCATGAAGGGGCTAGAACGGGAAGTAGGTTCATGGGGGGCTTGGATTGGAAATGGGCTGAATGGAGGGGAGCTAGGATTTGACATGGGCTGATGGTGGGGCTAGGAAAAGACTAGAAATGGGCTGATGGGGGGCTGGGATTGGAAATGAGCTGACGAATGGAATCGGATAGGACTGGAAATGGATGGGGGAGCTAGGACTGGAAATGGGCTGATGGTGGGGCTAGGATAGTTTTGGAAATGGGCTGGTGGGGGGGCTAGGACTAGAAATGGGCTGATGCAGGGACTAGAAAGGAGCAGATGCTGGGTGGGGCTGGAACTAGAAGGGAGCTGATGTTGGGGGAGGATTAGAATGGGATGTGGCTGGGAGAGTGAAATGGAGAGGGAAAAAATATTTTGTGTGGGAGGGAAGACAAATCTACAATTGGCCGGGTATTGGGAGAGTAAGTGAGGATTGAGGGGTAAAATTTGAGTAGATGAAATAGGAATGAGGAAAGAGCAAAAGGAGAAAGATTAAGGAGAAAGCAGATGTAAAGAGAGAATGGAAAAACCTAGAAGAGAGAAGAAAGGACAAATGGACAGCAGACGATGGAGAGTTAGAAGAAGACATGAAGAAACCAGAAGAAAGTGGCTGGAGCAATTGCAACTGAAAAAGAAATGCACAAAAGGTGAAAAATCTCTCTTTATTTTGAATTTATTAACTGGAATATATGTCAGCTCTGGGAAATGTGCATTATTAGCGTCTGCGCTTTGTTTAGTACAGGAGGAAATTAATTTATAGTTTTATTTCTACAGTGTTGTTGTACATTCCAAGTTTGGCTTTTGGGGTTCCCAGTTTAATTATTGTCTTCCTGATTCAAAATTGTGATTCCTTGTTTGGTGATGGTCTATGTTCTGCATGTGTAACTGAGCTGAGGTATTCTGTTTATGTAATTCCTATTTGACATTGCCACTTGTTCTTTCTCCAGTAGGTCATGTATTGTTATTCTCTGAAATGTATTAGTTTAATATTTGCAGTGTTGCCTTTTGATAGGTAGGGTATGGTGCTTTGTGAGTCCTGGTAGTGCTGTTAGGATATGGCGAGTTTGCTATGGGTTCTAAATGGGCAGTGTTTGTAGTAGTTCCTAATTTGCCTGGCAGTTGGCACTGGATTATAGTAATGTAGAAATCTTTTAGTCTTTATCCATACACTCCTTAAGAGGCATGTTTACTAAATGTTAGTGTATGGTAACATTCTGCAAATATTTATGCAAATAAGGCCCCGCACTGAGTCTCCACACATGGCCCCGCACCCAGCTTGGGCTGCCCCTGGGCTCATTCTACCTCCATTTCCTCCTCTGCTGCAGAAAAGTCAAGTGGCATCCCATCTGAAGCTTCCACTTTCATCTCTTCAAAGGACCCCTCAGGAAAAAGGCTGGCTGCCTACAAGGGACCCTTCTGGACATTTCAATTCCTCCTGGTTAGTCTACAAGCTTTGGACCTCTACATTCCAGGGAAACTCTCTCCTGATTTTCTGGGTTACAGTTAACTCCTTCTCGGGCAGTGATTGGCTTCTGAGAGGGAGCACATGCTGACTGTGCTCCCAAGGAAACTGCAGGTCCTCTTGCCTCTCCTCCAATCTCCCAGGCTACAGGAACTCTCCTACGCTTGATTCTATGCAGAGGATTTTCCCTGCCTACAAGGAACTGTGGGTACTGGCTTCAGGGGCGGCCCAAGGGGAGTGTGGGGCCATGTGCGGAGATTAATTGCGGGGCCTCATTTGCATAAGGAGTCTCATTTGCTTAAATATTTGCATAATATTAACATGCACTTTTAGTAAACATGCCTCTTAATGAGTGTCTGGATAAAGAAAGACTAAGGGGTATGTTTACTAAACTGGGCTAACGGTTAACCCGGGCTATCTGCCACTAGGTCCCATATTATTCAATGGGACCTAGTTGCAGATAGCCTGGGTTTATCTTTAGCCCAGTTTAGTAAACATACCCCTAACAGATTTCTACATTACTATATTGCAGTGACAACCGCCAGGCCCATTAGGAAGTACTATAAACACTGATCATTTAGAACCCATAGCAAATCCACCATATCATAACAGCACTACCAGGACTCAAAGCACCAAACCCTACCTATCAAAAAAGACAACACTGCAGATATTAAACCAATACATCTTAGAGAATACCAATACATCTCACTGGGGGAAAGAGAACAAGTGGGACTGTCAAATAGAAACAATATGAACAGAATACCTCAACTTGGTTACACATGAGGAACATAGACTGTCACCACACAAAGAACAAGGGATCACAATTTAGAAATAGGAAGATGATAATTAAACTGGGAACCACAAAAGCCAAACATGAAATATACAACACTGGAGAAATAAAACTATAAATTAATTTCCTCTTGCACTAAGCAACAACGTAAAGATGTTAGCAATACACACTTCCCAGACCTGACATATTCCAGTTAATAAATTCAAAATAAAAAGTATTTTTCTACCTTCTGTTTGGGCATTTTATTTTTCAATTGCAATTGCCCAGTCACTTTCTTCTGGTTTCTTCATTTCTCCTGCGAGCTATCCATTTGTTCTTTCTTCTCTTTTAGATGTTTTCTGTTCTCTCTCTATATCAGCTTGAACATACTGATTGTTTCCCTCTTGCTCTTTTCCCTATTTCTTTCCTTATTCCTTTATCATCCACTCAAATTTCACCCTTCCATTCTCAATTCCCTCTTACTCTCCCAATATCAGCCCATCGTAGATTTTTCTTCCACACAAAATATCTTTTCCCCTCTCCATTCTCATTCTCATTCCCCATCCCTTCTAGTTCTCCCCCAAAATCAGCTCCCTTATAGTTCTAGACCCACCCAGCATCTGCTCCCTTCTAGTCCCATTCTCCCATGCCCCCACTTCAGCCCATTTCCAGTCCTATTCTAGCCCATCACCCATTTGCAGTCCAAGCTCTCCCCATCAGCCCATTTCTAGTCCTATTCCAGCTCCTCATCAGCCCATTTCCAGTCGTAGCCCCACATATGCTCTTTTCCAGTTCCATTCCAGCCCCCATCAGCCAATTTCCACTCCAAGCTCCCCCATCAGCCAATTTCCAATCCTAGCTCCCTCGTCAGCCCATTTCCAGTCCTATTCCAGCCCCCCATCGGCCAATTTCCACTCCAAGCTCCCCATCAACCAATTTCCAATCCTAGCCCCTTCGTCAGCCCACTTCCAGTCCTATTCCAGCCCCCATCAGCCCATTTCCAGTCCTATTCTAGCTGTTCATCAGCCCAATTCCAGTGCTAGCCCCCCAATCACAGCCCACTTCGTCCCCCCACCATAGCCCATTTCCAATCCAAGTTCCCCCACCACAACCCATTTCCAGTCCAAGTCCCCGCCCCCCACCATCACAGCCCATTTTCAGTCCTAGCCCCCTCTAATCACAGCCTATTTCCAATCCAAGTTCCCACCCTTCCCCCACCATAGCCCATTTCCAGTCTAGGTCCCCATTTCCAATCGAGGTTCCCCCCCATCACAGCCCATCCAGTTCTTGGCCTCCCCCCCCCCCCTCCCGACCAGCCCCGCAGCTGTCTGAGAGGCTTCAGAGGGAGCCGGGGAAGCACGTGAGAGGCACCGGCTTCCTCTATACAACTGCCAGTGTGAAGATCCTTTTCCCTCACGCTGGCGGCTGTTTGTGTGAAGCCGCGAATGCCTTTAACCTTTCCCAGCAATTGCGGCTTCACACAAACAGTCGCCAGCATGAAGGAAAAGGATCTTCACGCTGGAGGTTGTACAGAGGGAGCCGGGGCCTCACGTGGGCTTCCCCGGCTCCCTCTGAAGCCATCCGGTGTGCCATAATGGTGTTTGCGCGGGGCCCTGTGCGAACAACATTATCGCACAATGGACGGGCCGGCCCTGACTGGCTTTTCCCCAAACTGGAGGCTTCCCTAGCTTCAGGTAAGAGCCCTATTCTCTTTTTTGCCTGGGCCTGAGGGAAGGTCTAGCCATGGAAAGAAGTTCCTTGCCCACCCTTGGCTATCTTGTTCCTGAGGGTAACCTTCAGTGCCACACTATCCACATTGCAAGGACGTATTAGGGGTGTGCATGCAAACACTTTGATTTCATTTTTTCACTTCATTTTCTTTTTATTTTATTTTAAAAAATTCTTTCATTTTTATTTATTTGTTAGTGAGAGCTATTAACATGCTTTTAGTATATGTAGTTTGTAAAAGGTCAAACCAATATTCAATTGCTGCAGTCAGCATTTTTTTAAATGCCAGCAGTGGCATTTAAATTATCCATATATATTCAGCGCCACTATCTGTATAGTGAGTGGTGCTGGATATACACGGAAAGCACCGCCACTGCTCTATGGAGAATGGCGATAGCGGCTATCTTTTTTACCTATGCGAATTCATTTAGTTAAACAGTTCAATTTAGGACAATAAAAAGGTCTGCTTGCTATCCTAAAATAAACCACTTAGTAACTGATTATCACTGACAATTTGCAGACTTAGACAGAACCCACACACACCGCCTTCGCCCCGCTCGGACTATCTGCTAGGTCAGTCTGGAAGAATGTTCAGTGAAGATTCAAGGAAAGGTCACTTAACATAACATAAGAACATAAGATATGCCATACTGGGTCAGACCAAGGTCCATCAAGCCCAGTATTCTGTTTCCAACAGTGGCCAATCTAGGTCATACGTACCTAGCAGTTTCCCCAAGGGACACAGGTTCCACAATGCTTGTATTGGTTCAAGCATTGATATCCTGGGTCCCTTCTTAATAATGGTTTATGGACCTTTCCTCCAGGAACTTGTCCAAAGCTTTTTTAAACCCAGCTACACTAACAGCCTTTACTACATCCTCCGGTAACAAATTCCAGAGTTTGATTACACGTTAAGTGAAAAAATATTTTCTTTTATTAGTCTTAAATAGTTTACCCTGTAGCTTCATTGCATGTCCCCTAGTCTTTCTATATTCTGATAAGGTAAACAATCGATCTACGTTTACCTGTTCCACTCCGTTCATTAATTATTCTGATAAGGTAAACAATCGATCTACGTTTACCCGTTCCACTCCGTTCATTAATGTATAGACTTCTATCATATCTCCCCTCAGCTGTCTCTTTTCCAGGTTAAAGAGCCCTAACCTTTTTAGCCTTTCTTCATAGGAGTATCCTTCCAACCCCTTTACCATTTTGGTGGCTCTTCTCTGAACCTTTTCTAAAATCGCTATATCCTTTTTAAGATACGGCGACCAGAATTGCACACAATATTCAAGGTGCGGTCTCACCATGGAACGATATAGAGGCATTATAATATCTTTTGTTTTATTTTCCATTCCTTTCCTTATCATACCTAGCATTCTATTTGCTCTCTTGGCCGCTTCATTTCATTCATTATCAGCATAACAGCTGCTGCTATATGGATAAGTATTTTTGAATATCCAGCTGAGCGTGCAGAAAATCACAGATACGAAAACAAAATTGTATTCACTTTTTCTATCTTTTCTTCAAAATAATACAAAAGGTCAGCAAAGAAAAAAACAACATAGGAGATGTTTCACAGGCTCCTCGTCCCTGTAAAAGCTTAAGCGCTTATAGAATAAGGACATGATTCCTAAATAAACCTGTTTTGTTTACTTATTCATTGGTTCTGTACTAGTCTACATAGATGAACATACAAGATTTCTTACTTAATCCTTATCCAGACCCCAATACCTTACCACCAGCCTATGGTCCATGGCCTGGCCCATTGAACAATTTTATCCAGCCTGAAGCACTTTCTGTGGCTCCTCAGCTGTCTCCCATCACCTAGACAGAAGAACGCTAAACAGGGTATGCACACCCGAAACGGTGGATTGCAGCACAGTGGATAATATAAAGAGAGACGCCCGGCTGGAGGTATCATAGCTTGAAAAGGAGCAGGGAGGCATTTGGTGTGATGAGAAAAAAGGAGAGGAAATGATTGGTGGGAAAGAGAAAAGAATGAAAAGGGGAGATGCACTGGGCAGGCTCAAGTTTAGACAGTGGTAACATAAGCAACTGCCTAGAATGCCACCTTTAGAAGGCAGCAAATTCCCAGGCCAAAGAGCTGCCTGGCCCCGCTTACTTTAGGGTCATTTGTATGTAGTGCTTCAAAGGGGCATCATTATGGCTCTATGGTCTTCCTCTTCTGGCTCTCCAAACTTTGGGATCTCTGACAACCACTCCCTTCCTCCCCTCCCCCCAGTGCTCTCTGGGATTAGCTGTCTGGTCATGCCTATAGGTGCCAAAATCTTAAATCTAGTAATGGCTCTAAAGGGTGGGGGTAGAAATGGGAAATCAATTGGAGAGGAGAGAGGGAGGAGGAAAGAGGGAAGGAAAATAGAAGAAAAGTAAAGATGAAGAAAGGAGAAGAGACAAAAGAGAAATACAAATGACCAAGGACTGATGAAAATATAGACAAGGTGACAGGAATATGGGTCATACAGTAAATATTGTTAAATTACACAGGTCTGCAAAAAATTTTTTTTCGAGAGCTGTTTTGGTTATTCCACATAATCTTTATGTTTTTTGGTGCGCTGAATCCGAAAATGACCTCCATTTTGTCATAGGACATCACGTTTCCTGACAATTAAGGTAACTATGTTAAATAAGGCAATACCTCAAAAGACCTCTATCATATCTCCCCTCAGCCGTCTCTTTTCCAGTTTGAAGAGCCCCAACCTTTGTAGCCTCTCTTCATAGGAGTAGCCTTCCATCCCCTTCACCATTTTGGTGGCTCTTCTCTGTACTTTTTCTAATAATGCTATGTCCTTTTTAAGATACGGTGACCAGAACTGCACACAATATTCAAGGTGCGGTCGTACCATGGAACGATACACAGGCATTATAATATCCTTTGTTTTATTCTCCATTCCTTTCCTTATGATACCTAGCATTCTATTTGCTTTCTTGGCTGCTGCTGCACACTGGGCAGAGGGTTTTAACATGTTATCCACGATGACTCCTAAATCTTTTTCCTGGGTGGTGGTTCCCAATGTGGAGCCTTGCATCGTGTAACTATAGTGTGGGTTGTTCTTTCCTAGGTGCATAACTTTGCACTTGACCACATTAAATTTCATCTGCCATTTGGATGCCCAGTCTTCCAATTTATCCAGATCCTCCTGCAGTTTTCCACAATCCTCTTGGGTTTTGACAACTTTAAACAGTTTTGTATCATCTGCAAATTTGATAACCTCACTTGTTATTCCCTTTTCCAGGTCATTTATGAATATGTCAAAAAGTAGCGGACCCAGCACAGATCCCTGGGGTACTCCACTATTCACCTTTTTCCATTGGGAATATTGGCCATTTAGCCCTACCCTCTGCTTTCTATCTTTTAACCAGTTCCCGATCCACAATAGTACACTGCCTCCTATCCCATGACTTTTTAGTTTTGCCAAAAGTCTCTGATGAGGGACCTTATCAAAAGCTTTCTGAAAGTCCAGATACACTATATCAACCGACTCACCTTTGTCTACCTGTTTATGCACACCTTCAAAAAAACATATCAGATTAGTAAGACAAGATCTTCCTTGTCTAAAGCCATGTTGGCTGTCTCCCATTAGGCCATGACTATCTACATGCTGTGTAATTTTGTTCTTTATGATGGTTTCTACCATTTTCCCCGGTACTGACGTCAGACTCACTGGTCTGTAATTTCCCGGGTCACCCCTGGAACCCTTTTTAAAGATTGGTGTTACGTTGGCGACCCTCCAATCTTCAGGTATTACAGATGATTTTAATGAAAGTTCACAGATTACCAATAGCAGGTCCGCAATCTCATATTTCAGTTCTTTCGACACTCTTGGATGTATACCATCCGGTCCAGGTGATTTGCTACTATTCAGTTTATCAATTAGTTGTAATATATCTTCCCGGTGTAGTGATATTTCTCTCAATTCCTCTGCAGTATCACCTTTAAATACCACTTCAGTCTTGGGTAACATCCCTACATCTTCCTCAGTAAAGACCGAAGCAAAGAATTCATTCAGTCTCTCTGCTATAGCCTTGTCTCCTCTTACTGCCCCTTTTACCCCTCTATCATCTAATGGCCCAACTGACTCTCTCATAGGCCTTTTGCTACGAATGTACTTGAAAAAGTCTTTATTTCGTGTTTTTGCTTCCGTAGCAAGTTCCTTCTCAAATTCTCGCTTTGCGTGCCTTATCAATGCTTTGCATTTAACTTGCCAGTGCTCGTGCTGTTTCCAGTTTTCTTCGTTTGACTCTTTTTTCCATTTCCTGAAGGATTATTTTTTGGCAGCAACAGCCTCTCTAACCCCACCTTTAAACCATGTTGGCAGTTTTTTGGACTTTCTTCCACTTTTCTTAATGCGTGGAATACAGCTGGCCTGGGCTTCGAGGATAGTATTTTTAAATAACACCCAACTTGCTGTAAGTCTTTAACCTTTGCAACCACTCCTTTTAGTTTTTTCTTAACTATATTCCTCATTTTATCATAGTCTCCCTTTTTTAAAGTTAAAAGGTAGTACTGTGGATTTCTTTACTATCCCTCCTCCACTAATTAAATCAAACATGATCATGCTATGATCACTATTGCCAAGTGGTCCCAACACCCTTATTTCTTGTACCAGATCTGGCATTCCACTAAGGACTAGGTCCAGTATGGCTTTCCCACTGGTCGGTTCATGATCCAGCTGCTCCAAGAAGCAGTCATTTATTTCATCTAGAAACTTTATCTCCCTAGCTTGTCCTGCCGTAACACTGACCCAGTCGATACCAGGGTAATTGAAATCACCCATTATTACTACTCTGCTGTGATGTTTGTTAGCTTCCTTGATTTCTTTGAGCATTTCATCATCCATTTGTTCATTCTGGCCAGGCGGTCGATAGTACACTCCCACTGCCATCACCTTCCCCTTCATACATGGAATTTCAATCCATAGAGATTCTACAGCAAATTTTGTTCCCTGCAAAACTTCAATCCTTTCTGACTCAATGCCTTCTCTAACATAGAGCGCAACCCCTCCATCAATTTGATCAGTTCTATCATTACGATATAGTTTGTATCCAGGTATCACAGTGTCCCACTGGTTATCCTCCTTCCACCGTGTCTCTGATATTGCAATCATATCTAAACACTCATTTAGTGCTATATATTCTAACTCTCCCATCTTATTGTTTAGACTTCTAGCATTTGCATACAAGCATTTTAGAGACTGTATTTTATTAATATTAATCTGGCTATTGGTGGGCATGGGTAATTTGGAATCTTTACGCTCTGTCTGCACCTTACTGAAGGGCATTTGGGCTACTATACTCTTTTTTGGAACCTCACTGCTTTTGGTAGTATCCTTCAAGGATACCTTCGTCCGAACCATGCGCTCCTGGGCGACTGTTGGCTTTCCCCTATTTTCTAGTTTAAAAGCTTCTCTATCTCCTTTTTAAAGGTTAATGCCAGCAGTCTGGTTCCATCCTGATTAAGGTGAAGCCCATCCCTTCGGAAGAGCCCCTCCTTTCCCCAGAATGTTCCCCAGTTCCTAACAAATCCAAAAC
The DNA here is from genome assembly GCA_033557465.1 of Ichthyophis bannanicus. Taxonomy (NCBI): domain Eukaryota; kingdom Metazoa; phylum Chordata; class Amphibia; order Gymnophiona; family Ichthyophiidae; genus Ichthyophis; species Ichthyophis bannanicus. The sequence goes on along the minus strand of CM066033.1, from coordinate 1,083,209,220 downwards.
CCTCAACTTTGCACCATTGTCTCATCCACGCATTGAGACTCCGGAGCTCTGCCTGTCTTTTGGATCCTGCACGTGGAACAGGAAGCATTTCGGAGAACGCTATCCTGGAAGTTCTGGATTTCAACTTCCTACCTAAAAGCTTAAATTTAGCCTCCAGAACGTCCCTACCACATTTTCCTATGTCATTGGTACCGACATGTACCAAGACAGCAGACTCCTCCCCAGCACTATCTATGATCCTATCTAGGCGGTGCGTGAGGTCCGCTACCTTCGCACCAGGCAGGCATGTTACCAGGCGATCCTCACGTCCACCAGCCATCCAGCTATCTACATTCCTAATGATTGAATCACCAACTATGACAGCTGTCCTGAATCTCCTCTCATGGGGACATGGCCCTGGAGAAACGTCCTTGGTTCGAGAGGGTTTTACATCACCTGGAGGACAGGTCCTAGTTACAGGATCACTTCCCGCCACACCAGAGTGATGCTCTCCTGTCACGTGACCTCTCTCCTCCATGGCAACAGGGATGCTGCCAGACTGGAGGTGGGACTTCAGGTCTATATCCCTGTAGGTCTCGTCCATGTACTTCTCTGTCTTTCTTATGTCTTCCAGGTCTGCTACTCTAGCCTCTAGAGAACAAACTTGTTCCCTGAGAGCAAAGAGCTCCTTGCACTTAGTGCATACGTAAGACCTCTCACCAGCTGGGAGAAAATCATACATGTGACACTCAATGCAAAAGACCAGAAAGCCCCCATCTCGCTGCTGTACTTTTGTCTGCATCTTAGTTTGAACCAAGAACCTGATGATGATTCGTGCACAAGTGTGGCATGCAGGAGAGAGCAGCTCTGTGTCTGTACACGAGACGTCACAGTGCTGGCCACGCCCCCCTGCACTGACCAGAGCTGCTGCTATCTGCCCTGTGTCTCCCTCCCACTGGATTCTTCAGGAAAGATTAACCCTTTCTACCATTAGAAGCACGGACTTAAAACTTGTTTAGCTTATGTATATATTGCTGACCATCAGATTTACAGTGCTATATTTTTTTTTTACATAACTCGGACAACCCCTTTAAGGTTTTTTTGGCATTTTATATCTTAAAAGCAGTTATGTGAATTAATTAATAATAATTTGAATTGTTGTTGTTGTTAAGTGCCGTCGCGTCGGAGTCGACTCATGGCAACCCTCTGGATAGCTATCCTAAATTGTGTTCGGTCTTCAGTCAGGCGGATCATTGTTAACAGACTGGTACCCGTAGCTGCTGTTATTGTATCGATCCATCTCATTGCTGGCCTTCCTCTTTTGCGTTGATCTTCTATCTTGCCAAGCATGATGTCTTTCTCTAATGATCTCTCTCTTCGCATGATGTGTCCAAAGTATGAAAGTCGAAGTCTTGTCATTTGAGCTTCTAAAGAAAGCTTAGGTTTGATCTCCTCTAGTACCGACTGGTTTGTTCTTTGGGCAGTCCATGGTATACACAGTATTCGCTGCCAGCACCATAATTCAAAGGCATCAATTTTCTTCCTGTTGCCACCCACCCACTCCCTGGACCTTGAGGGTTAAGGGAGGGGCTGGCCTTGAATGCCCTTGAGGGTTAAGGTTGTAGTTGTGTAGGTGCTCAAGTAGTAAGGCAAGGCAAAGAAAATTTCTTTTGTGAGGTTTATTTCTCCCGCTCCGGAGTTCAAATGCAGCAGACGTAAATGAAATAATGTAGCACAAAACAAGGCTGAGAAACTTAACTAAACAAGGCTTTTTTACTGCTTGGCTAAATGTCCATTACTGATCACATTCGGTTGTCATGTGACCTCCTTTCAGTAACGTAACAGAAAACTCTGGTAACAGCAATGCTCCTGAATTGCACAGAATATGCTTTCACTTATTCTCTTCACATAAGCTTCTTTTGCATAGCAGTCAGTGAGGTAACTTTGTTATATTCTTTCATAAAACATTGGCAAGCATATCACTTAAATGTCCTTTTGAATCACACATGTAGAGCAGTCCATTGGGACTTCCTGCTCTGTAGACGGCAGAGAAATTAGAGGCATTTCTTCCTCACAGCTGCTCATAGGCTTTGCTGCGTCATGAGGAGAAACTGCTCTACTTTTAAGGAACTCCCTGAATTCAGTGAGAAGTAATTCAGCCTATGTACTTTCTGAGCTAGGCTGAGAATATCCTCCTTCAGGTAAATGCTTGTTTAATGTTCTTATCTCTTGGCAATTATCAGTGCTTTTACTTGGACAACAGTTCAGCGTGTAAGCATTTCCCTTCCCCCACCTATCTCCAAATGAAAGTGCTTCAGCTGTGCTTGGAGAGTCTCTCAGAGTGTTAAAAGGAAAACAGTCAGGCTTCTCTTGGCTTAACCAATTACTATCAAACTTTCTGCCTTTGTTCTGTCTTTCACAATTAAAGTTCACTCTTTCTGGCTTCCCACTGTTAAGCTTGCTAGCCGTTCCAAACCCACCAGATACCTTGTGCTGGGGCTTCTTCCAGGGTAATTCTTTCTCCCTCTGCCTCCTGTTCCAAGGTTCTGCTTGGTCCTTTAAACTCCTGAGCTGTAGCCTTGGGTCTCTCAGTGCCTTTGAATTCTTCTGGTAACAGAAGTCTTTCTCTGCCCCTGAGTCTCCCAGGTCCTGTCTGCTCCTTCGTGGATCACAGCTGCTCAGTGGTTCTCTTTCCAACGGTTCCTGTTCCTGGTCATCTGACCTGTCCTCGTCCAGGTGCTTGTGTCCTGACTCCTCCTTTCCGTCTTGCTCCTGGTGCTTGTGCTCAACTAACTGTTTCTGTTTCTCAGTTCTTAACAAGCTGGCTGAGTACTGCACTGCCCGCCTCCTGCTTGGGCGTGCCAAATCAGGAACTTGGCTTCTCTCCTGCCTTGAGGTGAGGTGTGGTTCCTGATTAGCTCTGTGTTTTTTTCTCTCATAAGAGAAAATCCTGCATTCCCTTGCAGTACCAGTTCTCTCCACCGGATCACTATCAGTTTCCATTGCTTCATAGGAGTCTCCTACGTCACACTGTCTGTCTTTTTCACTGTCCAGCTTTCACATCCATATGATGCGATTGAAAATACCATGGCTTGAACAAGTCGAATCTTTGTATGGAGAGAGACATCTCTGCTCTTGAGAATCTTATCTAGGTCTTTCATAGCCATTCTGTCAAGAGCAATGCGTCGTTTGATTTCTTGACTGCTTGTTGCTTCTTTATTGATAGTTGATCCAAGTAGGTTAAAGTTCACAATTTCAATTTCTTCTCCTTCAACGATGAACCTGTTGATTATGCCAGTTGTCATGATCTTTGTCTTCTTTACATTAAGGTGCAGGCCCATTTTGAGACTATGTTCTTTGATTGTGAGAAGCAAATGTTTCAGATCATCTTCACTTTCAGCCAGTAATGTAGTATCATCAGCATAGCGAAGGTTGTTGATGAGTCTTCCACCAATCTTCACACATCTGTTGTCTTCATACAATCCTGCTTCTCTGATGATTTGTTCTGCATATATATTAAACAGGTAGGGGGAAAGTATGCAGCCTTGTCTAACACCTATGCTTATTTTAAACCATTCTGTTTCTCCTTGTTCCGTTCGAACTGTTGCTTCTTGATCAATGTACAAATTGCACAAGAGAACGATCAGGTGTTCTGGTATACCCATGCTTCTTAATGTGGCCCAGAGTTTCTCATGGTTTGCACAGTCAAAAGCCTTGCTATAGTCGATAAAGCACAAATAGATATCCTTTTGGTATTCTTTAGTCTTTTCAAGGATCCATCTCACATCCACAATGATGTCTCTCGTTCCTCGCCCTTTCCTGAACCCTGCTTGCACTTCAGGTAGTTCTTGTTCCAGGTATGGTTGTAGTCTCTTTTGAATAATCTTCAGTAGAATCTTGCTGGCATGTGGGATCAGAGCGATTGTTCGATAATTTCCACAGTCAGTTGGATCACCTTTCTTTAGTATTGGTATAAACACAGATCTTTTCCAGTCAGTTGGCCACAATGTTGTCTTCCATATTTCTTGGCAGAGCCTTGTAAGTATGGCAACAGCTGCATCAGATTGCTGCAATACTTCTATAGGAATGCCATCAATGCCTAGTGCTTTGTTCTTTGATAAGGCTTTCAATGCTGCTTCAACTTCTTTCATCACCAATGGTTCCCGATCATAAAGTACAGGTTGAAACGGCTGTTGGTCCACTTGATCTTTATCATATAAAAACTCTGTATATTCCTTCCACCTTTTCTTGATCTTCTCAGCATCATTCAATATAGAACCTTGAGCATCTTGTAACATTCCAATTCGAGGCTGGAACTTTTTCTTTAACTCTCATAGCGTTAGGAAAGCCGATCTTGTTCTTCCTCTAATAGTTTCTGCTTCTATTTCCTTGCATGTGTCGTTGTAGTACTTTTCCTTGTTCTGTCTTGCTGCATGTTGGAAATCTCTGTTGAGTTCTGCGATTGTCTTTCTTTCTCCTCTGGCTTTAGCTTCTCTGTGTTTCTGGGCAATTTTCAGAGTTTCTTCCGTCATCCATTTTGGCCGTTTTTGCTTTTTCACCTTTTGTAGAGACGTCTCGCTTTCTTCCAACACAACCTTCTTGATGTCATTCCATAACACTTCCGGAGCTCTGTCATTTGTATCTAAAGCAGCAAATCGATTTTGCAGGCAGTCTTTAAATTCCAGTGGTATATTCTCAAGGTCATATTTTGCTGCATTCATGAGTGGTTTGCTCTTTTTCAACTTTAGCTTGAGTTTGCATACTAGTAGTTGATGATCTGTACCACAGTCAGCTCCAAGTTTTGTCTTGGTTGATGTTATAGAGCTTTTCCATCATTGACTTCCACAGATTTATTTATTTACATTCTCTTATATACCGTGCTATTCTGCATCAGTGCGGTTTACATTGAACAAACTGAAATTACATTAAACAGGGCATTATAACTTGGAGATAACTATTTTTACAGGGAACATGGGCTATGGAGGGTTAAGTGGCTTGCCCAAGACCACAAGGAGCACCTATGGGACTAGAACCCCAGTCCTTCCGGCCCAAGGTTGCTGTCCTCTAGTGGGATTTGAACCCCCGACCTTCCAGCCTGAAGTACCTTGCCCCAACCACTAGGCCACTCCTCCACCCCTCCAAATTGATGTAGTCAATTTGATTTTTATACAATCCATTGGGTGAAGTCCATGTGTACAGTCGTCGCTTGTGTTGCTGGAAGAAGGTGTTTGAGATGAATAGATCATTGGTCTTGCAGAATTCTATCAGTCTTTTTCCAGCTTCATTTCTGTTGCCAAGTCCATATTTTCCAACTACTTTGCCTTCTTCTTTGTTGCCAACCTTTGCATTCCAGTCACCCATGACTATCAGGATATCCTGTTTGCATGTTCTGTCAATTTCAGCTTGTACTTGTTCATAGAACTCTTCAATTTCATTCTCTTCTGCAGCTGTTGTTGGGGCATATACTTGAATTATAGTTGTGTTGATAGGCAATCCTCGTAGACGAATAGAGATTAAGCGTTCGCTGACTGCATTGTATTTCATTACAGTTCTTGCAAATTTCTTCTTTATTATAAATGCAACACCATTTCTTCTTTGTCTTTCATTTCCAGCATAGTAGACCATGTGATCATCTGATGCAAAGTGCCCGATGCCAGTCCATTTCAGTTCGCTGACACCCAACAGATCAAGTTGTACACGTTCCATTTCATTCTTGACCCCCTCCAACTTCCCTTGGTTCATACTTCATACGTTCCATGTTCCAATGTGTAAGACATCTTTACAGCTTCTGACTCTCATTTCATGCGCAGCTACATCAGCAGTCAGACTTCCCGAGGGCTTTCATCCAACCACATCATAAATGCTGGCTTTACTCTGAAAAGTCTTCAGCTCTTCCCCAGTAGCTAGTTGAGTGCCTTCCGACCCGGGGGTCTCATCTTCCAGCACCATAGCACAATTTGTTTTGTTGTAACTATCCATTGGGTTTTCATGGCAAGATACAGAAGTAGATTGCTGGGCCTTTCTTTGAAAAAAATTGATAAATTTGAAGACAAGTTTGCATGTTGTGGCAAATCATGACGTCTAGGAGTTTTTTTCAATATTTTATTTGTTTTCAGCACATCAAAATACATGGAAATTAGATGAAAATAATCAAACAGCTTTTTAGTCGCAGACCTGTGTTATCTATTGTATTATTGTTGCTCCTTGGATGTAAGTTGCTTTCAGCTTTACACTCTTAGCGCCTGCTAAATTTAATAAATTAAAAGAAAATGAAATCAGGGGAAGGGCTCAGAGCAGCATAGAGAAGCAAGAAATACAGGCAGCAGAGGTACTAACAACATTCAGTTTAAATAATAGATTAGATTTTTCTACTTAATTTAAGGTGAGGGCAGATGCCAAAGAAGGTGTGTGTGTGTGTGGGGGGGGGGGGGGGGCAATTTGGACAAAGCACAGGACAATGCAGGGCAAAAGAGGAAGATAGGAGGCAGATGCTGGGGAAGAAAGGGGGAGTTAGGAGGGATGATTGTAAACTTTTGGGCCCCATATTTGAAAAAACACTTATGAAGCTGGCACTAATATTGACCACATAAGTCTTTTTTAAAAATGTGCCCCAGTTATCTTCAGAGACCCTACATTAAAGAGTCTATGAATAAAACCTAAGGGTAGGATGGGAAGCAGGACTGGGGACAGCTGTGAAAGTTATATGTAGCGCTGCCAAATTCAGCTGCTCTGCACATAACTTATATACATACAGTAAGTTATGACAGCAATAAAGCTGGACTAACTTATGCATAGGATAAATCTATAATCAGTGGCACCATTTAAATAGCTGGTGTCGCTTTACTTTATCTGGTGGCCTCAGCCACTGAAAATACAGACCACTATTACTGACACTCTTTATCACGCCCTTGGGAATCCTGTCCCCTTTCCCCCCCTCCCCCCCTCGCTTTCCCTATTTGCCCAGCATTTCAATTGGCTGGACAGGGTCCCCCAGTTAGCAAATTTTAAGGGGGGAGATTTCTCAGTGATATGAAAATGTTTTATGAGGACCCTTGATCTAGAAAACTAGTCTAGTGAGGCTGCTGCATTAGCATCTGGCCTCCTAGGCCCCTGTGGCTAGACAATACTGAATGACCATCAACCTGCTAGCACCAGCTCAGTTGACTCCTGGGGAGTTGTAGCCTGCTGATACCATTCTGGTTATCCCATGGCCTGAAGTATTGTTAGGCCATGTTTCCTTTCCTTGACCTCTGTTTGATCCCTATCATCTCTCTTTCTGCTCTGGAGGAAGTGAAGGATGGGTCATTTACAATATTACGACCTCCCAACCTTATCCCTTTTGCTATCATGAAATATGACACTGCATAAATAGCATTAGGTCCCTCTAGCTCATACAACATCACTCCTCGTATAATGCCGCTGACTCCGGATATTCTTTGAATTCCCCCTGTGATAAGGAAGCTTATCATAGCTCAGGTAGGAGCTATAGAAAAGATGATGTGACTCTGAACAAGCAACCTGTCAGTTCTGGTAGAAGTAAGAAAACAGAGTTTTCACATAAAAGACTACCAGTCCCAGAATGCACCAGGTTTCCAGCAGCCATGAGAGGGGCTGAAGTGAGAAAACGTGTGTGCAATCAAGAGAGCTATGAGGTAATCCCTAAGCACTCATCTCAAAGGGCAGGGCCTGATTCAACACAGCTGCGCTGTGTTAGGGATGAGCACACATTAGGACAGAATAAGAATAGAGCTTATTCTTCAGATAACAGCTTGAGGAACAGCTTCAGCAAAAGCTACAGAAAGAGCTTCAGAGACAGAGACAGCAACGGCTACAAGCTCCAGTCCAGCTACAGGTTTAAGCATCACCTGGAGAAGCAGAAGCCAAGCCAAGCGGATAGAGAGAGAAGGAAACTCTCTGGAAAGAAGAGAAGAAAGGCCATTGGAAGGTCTGGGAGATTCCAAGGCAGTACCTATACTGGGAGGTATTCCAAATGCCAGCAGAGTCCATTGGACTGGAGTCCGCCAGACGAATGGAATGGCAGAGATAGGAATCACCAGTGGCTACCTGGAAGAGAGAAGACTGCACGTGGAAAGGACTTTCAGACCTATGCCAGAAGGTATGTGAGGAAAGATCCAGTGTCCAGGGATCAAGATTGGAAGGCTGGACATCAGAATTGGATTACATACTGGCCAGGCTATACAGAGAGGAATTATGATAGCAGGAGAGGCTCAGGTATGAACACTGATCCAGACCCTATCTATAATAGTGAATGGCAGCAAGGGAATAAGCATTCTCATGATAGTGCCTTAATGAAAGACTCGTCTGTGCCAATGTATGATAGTGACCCTATGCTGATTGAGGAAGGGGGAGATACAGCAGATGAAACTATTTACATGGACTGTTCTCTATCTAAATGCTATTGCTAGTTTTCTGTGAGCAAACACATCAGCCATCACAAAGAAACCTAACTTTGTTCTTTATTTCCACTGCAAACAGCTCTTAAAGCAGGATTTGGGTTCACACAGTAGCAGCCAGCCAGCTAAAGGCTTTCAGCTGGTCAATTGATAGTAATTAAAGCTGCACCTGATTGTGTGTGTGAGCAAGGGAGAATCACTGCTGGGATCTGCGTGGAAAATAAGCAGAAGTTAACCTAACAAGCAAAGTTTATTCATTTCTTTGTGCCTTTTCATTTGGTAATTATTTGCTAAGAAAACATTAGCTAATTGCCTGACAAGCTGAAGGTTGTTTTCTGATTTGCTTTGTGACTTTATGTTATCCATTTAAACACTGCAAGCAAGTAACCTCATTTATATTGCTAACAAGCATACTTGTGCTGGGTGAATTAAACCCCATCAATAAAAGAAGTATTTTATTGGCTTTAACCACTGGTTTCACAACTCAATTATTGTCTTCAGCTGTGTTTGGAGTGAAAGAACTACATTACCCACAATACCTTGCAAGAATCATATGAATATATGCATCGTCAAGATTGTGTAAGTTCTCACCCTAGGCAGCCGTCTGACACCCCTCAGTAATCCTCTTTGCTTTTCCTATGACTCCAACAAATTCTCTTATGAGTTCTGTTATTGGTTTTGTCTGCAGTGCTATTACCTTTTATCTTGTCTGCCCTCTGTCTATCGCTCAGCAGCTTCAAGGCTCAAAGCTAGGCTTCTCTATTTGTTTCTAAGCCTTCTATATGGGATGGTATTAAAAGTTTTGCTAAAATTTAAGTATATCATGTCAACCGATCACCTTTGATCTAGGGGCCCTTTTATTAAAGCCTGGTAAGGCTGTGCACTTAATGTGCATTTGTAAAGCAGGTTAAGTGCAAAGCCTCCATGTTAGCTGTTGGGGGCAGCTAAGATGTGACTGAGTACATTAAGGTGTAGAACAACTAACACTGGTGCACCTAACGATAGTGCACCTGCACTAATTGTCATGTCAACAGTGCTTGCCCACTAATGTACTCTCCATGTCCGCGATCTGCCTCTAACCCATCCATTCTTCGTATTAGTATGCGAGCGCCAGCTAATGTGTGTTTGACGGTCAGATGCTGGCATACCTATTCATTAGCGTTCACCACAGCCAGTTACTGCACACTATAACATACGTTAACTGGGTAATGGTGTTTAGTAAAGGGCCTCTTGATTCTTTGGCCATCCATTCAAAGATATTGATCAGCTTTGTTTGACCTGATCACCTTCCAGTAAAGCCATACTGTGGTGGGTCCTGCAACCCACTAGTTTCAGGATACCCCACTATCCTTTCCTGTAACAGAGATTTTATCCAACACTGAGGTTAGACTAACTAGCCTGCCATCAGGCTCCTCTCTGTTTTGAGCGAACAATTATCTGAAACATTTTCTGAATCTGAATTCTTTGCAGATTATGAAACCTTCTATGGAGCTAACATTAGAGTTAATCAACTATGATGATGTAGATGAACTTTCCAGATGATGTCTCCTTCATGACATTTGAAGATAAGTGCTTCATAGCTCTGATAAATCTTCTGTTGTACGAGGAAAAGATATTACAACCTGCAAATGAATCTTTCTTCTCTAGGATCAATAGGTCTAGTAGGACTCTGCACATTCTGAATCTAAAAAGTCATGTTTTACTGCATATTAAAATATGTATTATGCTGTAGACTATTTGTTCACAAAATCCTGAATCGTCACCTAAAGGTCCCAGGTATCCCCCTCACCTATCCCCCCCTCTCTTAAGAGAAACATCTATGGACCCATGAGTTATTGGCTACCCTGATTCTGGATGTATAGCTCACCTTGTCCCCAGAGAGTGATACACTGTTGTTCATGGGTTTGACATATGCCGTTGTAACAGTAGCCATTGATATTGTAGCAAGCATGTCCATCATGGAGGTAGACATTAATTGGACAGTGAGAACTGGTTCCAGTGCAGAACTCAGGGAGATCACAGAAATTACTGGCCTCCCTACAAGGGGTTCCAGCCGGCTTCAGCTGAAAAAGAAAAGATTGTTATTGTAGCTCTGGTGAACATCATTACTTATTACTGCATAATAAAAATAGTTGTTAATTAGCAGGTAAATAAAATATAATATTGCCTGGAGAAGCTTTATTTTAGTAGTGCTGCACTAGCTATATGTATGTATTCAAAGTCATCTTAAATAGCAGCTTGACTAACTAGGACAACGGCTGCTACCTTTGTTCTGTATTCTGAAGGCCAAATAATGATGGCAGCGCATGGTCTTCTCACACAAGTATTGTTAAACCATCTAAGTCACTAAACAATGTGGGGAGTTACTTTAGAAGCATCCTCACCTGTAAATAGCAGCATTTACACGTGTAGATTGAAATACAGGGGCAAATGAGATTTTAGAAAGCCACTATTTACATGTGACGATCCACACAACATCCAGTTTTCAAGGGGGCATAGCTAGGGCATTGGAAGAGAATAGTTTGGGCCGCTCTATAATATCAACATGTGTTTCCCATCTTACAAGGGGGATCTACACCGATTTAAAACAAATCTAGGTGTCTGCATTTACAGCTGCCCTGAGGCATGAACAAAAGGGCAGGTATAAAGGCCAAGGTCATGTCCCCCCAGTCCCCTCACCGTATCAATCTCCCCGATACCCCCCTCCCAGCATACCTCTCCTAATACCCCCCAGCATCTGATCCCTCCCACTAACCCACACACATCAAGCCCCCTGACCACCCTGCAACAAGATCCTCCCTAATCAACCACCCCTGGGATAAAGACCCTCCCCAGTGGTCCCTGGCAGACCTCCACCCCCAAAATCCCTCTTCCCCTGCTCTTACCAGAGGTTCTGGGTCTCTGGAGTCTAGTGGTAAAAGGATTGATCCCAGTTGCTCCTGCTCTTCTGAGTCCTAGGTTCAAAATAGTGCCAGAGATCCCCAGCGGTAATTGTCACAGGCACCATTTCAAACACAGGACTCAGAGGAGGAGAAGGAGGAGCTTGGACTGGGGATCACTCCTGCTCCCACTAGACATCAAGCACCCAATGACTCCAGTACGAGCCAGGAAAGGGGGGTTGGGGTTTTAATGGGGGACCATTGGGGGGTTTCTTTATTCCAGGAGGTCAGATGGATCTTGAAGCACTGGAGGGGGTTTCAGATGCCAGGGGGATTAGATTCTAGGACAAGGGTGTCAGTGGTAAAACAGAGGATGGGGAAGAGAGACATCAGCGGGGTGACTGGGGGTGGGCTACTGCTGATGGTGCAGGGGAATCAGGATGTGTGTACAAATCGGGAGCAGCAACTTTATAAAGCTTCTCACATGCACATGTGTAATAATGTTGCATTTAAGAACATAAGAAAAGCCTTACTGGGGCAGACCAAGGTCCATCAAGCCCAGTATCCTGTTTCCAATAGGGGCCAGTCCAAGTCGCAAGTACCTGGCAGGTTCCCAAAAAGGCACACAGTTTCCATAATGCTCGTCCTGGGGTAAGCAGTGAATTTCCCAGGTCCTTTTTAATAAGGGTTTATGGACCTTTCCTCCGGGAACTTGTCCAAACCTTTTTTAAACCTAGCTACAGTAAGTTTTTACTACACCATCTGGTAACAAATTCCAGAGTTTCATTATGTGCTGGGTATTTTTTTTTCTCTTATTAGTCTTAAATGGGTACATTGCAGTTTCATTGCATGTCCTCTAGTCTTTCTACTTTGTGATGGAGTAAACAACTGATCTATGTTTACCCGTTCCTCTCCATTCATTAATTTATAGACCTTTATATCATCCCCCCTCAGCTGTCTCTTTTCCAAGTTGAAGAGCCCTAACCTTTTAAGCCTCTCCTCATAGGGGTATCCTTCCATCCCCTTTACCATTTTAGTGGCTTTTCTCTGTACCTTTTCTAATTCTGCTATATCCTTTTTAAGATACGGTGACTAGAATTGCACACAATATTCAAGGTGCGAACGCACCATGGAATGATACCGAGGCATTATGATATCCTTTGTTTTATTCCTCATTCCTTTCCTTATGATTCCTAGCACTCCATTTGCTTTCTTGGCTGCCGCTGCACACTGGGCAGAGGGTTTCAACATATTATTCACGATGACGCCTAAATCTTTTTCCTGGGTGGTAGCTTCTAAGGTGGTACCTTGCATCATGTAACTGTAATTGGGGTTGTTCTTTCCTAGGTGCATAACTTTGCTCTTGTCCACATTAAATTTCATCTGGCATTTGGATACACAATCTGCTAATTTATCAAGGTCCTCTTGCAATTTTTCACAATTCTCTTGTGCTTTAACAACTTTGAATAATTTTGTGTCATCTGCAAATTTGATCCCCTTTCCAGGTCATTTATGAATATGTTAAAAAGCAGGCGGCCCTAGCACAGATCCCTGTAGTACTGCACTATTTACCTTTCTCCTTTGAGAAAATTGGCCATTTAGCCCTATTCTCTGCTTTCTGTCTTTTAACCAGTTCCTGATCCACAATACTTCACTGCCTCCAATACCATGACTTTTTAATTTTGTCAAGAATCTCTCACGAGGGACCTTGTCAAAGGCTTTTTGAAAAACCCTGATACACTATATCAACCAGTTCACCTTTGTCTACCTGTTTATTTACACTTTCAGAAAAATATAACAGATTAATAAGACAAGATTTTCCTTGGCTATATCTATGTTGGCCATCTCCCATTAAACCATGATTATCTACATGATCAATAATTTTATTCCTTATAAGGGTTTCTACCATTTTGCCTGGTACAGACTTCAGGGCTCACTGGTCTGTAGTTTCCAGGATCACCCCTGGAACCCTTTTTAAAAATTGTCATTACATTGGCCATTCTCCAATCTTCAGGTACTACCGATGATTTTAATGATAGTTCACAGATTACTAATAGCAGGTCTGCAATCTCATACTTCAGTTCTTTCAACACCTTTGGATTTGCTACTCTTCAATTTATCAAACAGTTGTAATACATCTTCCCGGTTTATCGATATTTCTTTCAATTCTTCCGATACATCACCTTTACATACCATTTCAGGCACGGGTAACTTCCCTACATTTTTACCCTGAAGTGCAGCTTTTTAAAATCGCTGATCCTGCTGGATGTGGGAAGATATCAATGAGTAGTCCTGCAAGTTTTTACACATATTTTACAAGAGGATCTGCTTTTGGCAATGGAAATTTTCCTCATTGTAACCTGAATATCTTAATTCCTTTTTCCACGTCCTATCTAAAATGTGCTCTTTTACAGTATTTAATAGCAATTCAAATTGTTTCGGTTTGTCTTCAAAAAGCAAAGGTGCTTACCTGCCATAAATGTTCTCTGAGAGTAGCAGGATAAATATTCAATTACGCAGGTGATATTATCCAGTGGTATTGACAAAGATCATTTCACAGAGAATTCTGGAAAAGCCTGGAAAAGGATTTCTGGGCATATATGCATGTTATGATATTTCTCAAGTAGCCATCATGGCTCTTCAAGTCAAGATTGTTGTTTTTGGTGTTTACTTGGCGTGTGATTATTATTCTTAACATTTAGGGGCATGTTTACTAAAGGGCATTAGCTGCTACCATGGCAATAATGTGGAATTATCATGCAGTAATAGCAGCTAATGTGTGAAAAATGCAGACATCACGGATCTTTTCTGTGATGTCTGCATTTTGCGTTGTTTCTGCAGGCTTGGGTGGGGTTAGGGCAGAGAGGAGGAGGACAGTGGATGTGCCTGCAATGAGCGATTACTGCAGATGCTTCCAGCTCCCCAATGGGTGGCGATAGCTGCATCTATGAAACTTGCACCCCTGCGATCTCCACCTCTTCTCCATGGTATCTGTAGGGGAAATGCTGGAAAAAAAGGACCAAAAAAAACCAGACAAACAAAACGGCCAAAAAATTGAAGGTAAAGCCCGCTGAAGTGGAACCTTCAACCACAAAGAAAAAAACTGCAGCTCTATACAGAATGTCAGTGGCAACAAGAGAATGTGTTTAGCACCGTCAAAGAGGGGAAGCAGAGAAACCCTGAGGAAAAACAGCATCAGAAATAAAAATTAAGTTAAAGGAGAGGCAAAGAGTTCAGAGGGAGGGAGGAGGGGGCAGTAAACTCACTGCCCGATGATATTGCAGCCTAAGAGAGCCTGCTGAACCATTGGGAGCTCCGGAGAATCTGCTAATTACTTGAAGCAATAGAAAGGCTGTTAAATTTTTTTTTTAAATTAGGAATTTGAAGAAAAACAACAAAAAGAGTTGGTAAGGCTGTTCTGACGAGACAAGCTATCCTCTGGAAGACTGGAGGGCTGTGCTGCTCCTCCCGAGCAGGAGCCCGTCCTTCAGAGGCACTCTAGAGCTCCTCTTAAGGACAGGCATTTTTGCAAGAATAAAGGGTAACCTCTAAAATATCAGAGAAATACCTCAAATGAGCTCTGAACAGGTTCCAAGAAAAAAGCTACACTGACAAAAGTTCTAACGAGAGACAGCCAGGAGCTCAGCTGAAGTCCAGCTCTGCTGGAGACAGAAAATACTGAAGCTAACCCCCTAAGGGTCCTGGATTATGTACCGGTGGTGATGTCACAAAGCTTCTGTTTTTTTCTCTGTCTCCAACATCTGCTGGCAGGTGGACATAACCCACTAGTCTGGAATGGTCAAGCAGGATGTATTGGAAATTTCAAATTATTCCAATATTCACCACTGCTATATGGATACGTAGTGCCACTGTGTATACTAGCATAAGTTATACATCTAAATATATGTATACTTAGAGGTCAGTTCTATTCTGGCCATCCAGCCCCTGTGCAACCCCTCAGAATCGGGGCGTACAGCATTGGCACCCGATTCTGATCCTGCTGGGGCTAGATGTGCCTATGGGATCAGAATCGGGTCTACCAGCCTGGAGGTGGAGGTGGAGGTCGGGCCCCGATTCTAATGGACTGCACGCTCAGCAGATCCACAGCTAACTCAGCCAGGCTCCTGAATGGAACCGCTGTGCGATGGCGTCCGTCCACCATAGCACTGCGGCTCCATTCAGGAGAAGCGATCATCGACCTCAAGACCCAACATCCTTTCCCCGCAACCCAACCACCGATCCAGCCTCCCATGGCCAGGGTCGGGCTTCAGGAATCCCCCTGCGCCCCCTCACCTTGTCACTGCCCCCCAGCTCCGGCATCCCCCGTCTAGGTGGTTGAATCTGGACATACAGGGCTGACCTCAGAATTGGCCCTGTATGTCCGGGGTCAAGGCCCACCCATGCCCACCCTTGGTCTGCCTCCAGACTGCCCCCTCCCGCTGCCATCAAAAGATCTCCGTACAACAGTGCTGTTTGTATGGGGAGCTTTTGCACCAGGAGCGGCAGGGGGACGAATAGCGGGGATGTATGCCCAGGCAGGAAGTACATCCTCACTATTCGTGGCACAGAATGACACCCTTATATGTAGAAGCACCGGGTTTTGTGGCTTCTATGTCTAAGCTATGCATTTAACTTCCCAAGTATTAGTGCTATAAATATAAGTTATACGTTTGGCTTATATGACCAAAGTTATGTCTATTTTTTCCGTGTCTAGGTCAAACGTAGAAGCTCTAAGTTTAGGGGCCAAAAATTAGCACCTAGACATAGAAGCTATACATATTTGCAGCCATGCCCCAGAATACCTTAATAAATCAATGCAGTCACTAAATGGGTTTCTTGTAAAGTGAAATATAAAAACTTAGTAAAGGGTTGAGAGGAGACATCAACAGCCATCATAGGAGACCAATTAAATTATGGTCTTCAACAGCCATAAGTTCATTACTTGTCTCCACTACCCAAGAGTCTTAAACTTTTCTTTGATTTTTCTAAATTTTTCTTAATTTTTTTGTGATAATTATAAACCACAAAAAAATATCAATATCTTCCTCACAAAAAAGTCCCCAACTGCTAAATACTTCATATAGCATTCAAAGAGAACGAAAGCACTTTTCTTGTAGTAGCATCTCTTGTAGCAGCGTCTTACTTGAAACCAAACAGATGGCAGAGATTCAGCAATAACGGCACAGAACCCTCAACATCTTCTTCCAACTTGATCAGCGGAAAGGGCCTACATTACTCATGCTGGTGCTGACTTATATTCATGCTTGATATTGCTGTTTCAGCCTTGCAAATGGCTTGCCTCAGGAGCAAACACACATCCATGCCGACTCAATCACTTACAAAAGAATGACACAAAGCACCGCTTAAAAAGTGTGCCATTTTATACCAAAAAGGCACCTATTAATGAGGGAACCACACGCATGCTCCGAAAAAAGTCGTCTCGCAAAAGAAGCATGCACAAAAACACACACATGTACATGGGGGTATATACACCCATTGACAACAAAACGTTATTACCATCATCAGAAGTAGGTGAAATTTGCAACAGAGTCCCATAGTTCTAGGAAAAAACATTCCACTCCAAATTAGAATTGGAGGGAGTCCTCATTAGGTAAGGTAAAGCAGTTGCCTTAGGCGGCAAATTTTTGTGGGCAGTAACAAAGGACCCCAAAATGTCCCTGTGGCAGATACCTCACTTTGCTTCTGGACAGGAGTCGGCTACTCCAGACCGCGTGGGCAGGTGAAGGATGCCAATCTCATTACCACTGTCAGGGAGCTGGAGGGGGGCGCAATGGAAGAGGCCCTCTGTGCAACAAAGAGACAACAGTAAAAGTAAAAGGCAGCACAGGATCTTTTGAGTCCCTGCACATGCCGAGGCAGAAAGTCTACGCCCAAAAGAAGGGGACTGTCTGATATTAAGTTTCAAGTTTGATACCACCCTTCAAACTTAATGCGCAAGGGCTCAAAGACCCTGCTTTGCACATTTGAATGCATCATGGCAGCCAATGGAAGGGAAGAGAAGAAAGATGTTGCATCCAGGAGCAGAGGGGAGGGTAGAGGAGGACAATGTATCCTGGAAGGATACTAACAAAAGACGGAAGTTAGGGCATATAGACAGAGAGGTTCCAATAAAGACAAAAGTAACCCAAATGCCCTTAAGTACAGAGCAGACAGAGCTGAAAGATTTCAAATTACCTCTGTCTACCAATAACCAGATTAATATGAATAAAATGCAGCCTCTAAAATGCTTGTATGCAAATGCTAGAAGTCTAAAAAATAAGATGGGAGAGTTAGAATAGCACTAAATGAGAGGTTAGATGTGATTAGTATCTCAGAAACATGGTGGAAGGAGGACAACCAGTGGGACACTGATACCTGGGTACAAACTATATCGTAATGATACATCAGATCAAATTGGTAGAGGGGCTGCACTCTATGTTAGAGAGGGCATTGAGTCACAAAGGATTAAAGTTTTGCAGGAAAAAAATACACTGTAGAATCTCTATGGATTGAAATTCCATAAAAAAAGGGGGAGGGGGGAAGGTGATGGTGGTGAGGATGTACTATTGACTGCCTGGCCAGAATAAACAAACAGA
Organism: Ichthyophis bannanicus; assembly: GCA_033557465.1. NCBI lineage: Eukaryota > Metazoa > Chordata > Amphibia > Gymnophiona > Ichthyophiidae > Ichthyophis > Ichthyophis bannanicus. The sequence continues at coordinate 1,083,191,352 of CM066033.1, read as the reverse complement.
TGATGAAATGCTCACAGAAATCAGGGAAGCTAACAAAAGTTACAGCACAGTAAAATAATGGGTGATTTCAGTTACTCCAGTATCGACTGGGCCAGTGTCACGGCAGGGCATGCTAGTGAGATAAAAGTTTTTAGATGAAAAAAATGACTGCTTCTTGGAGCAGCTGGTTCACGAATCAACAAGAGGGGAAGCCATTTTGGACCTAGTCCTTAGTGGAACACAAGATCTGGTGCAAGAGATAAGGGTGTTGGGGCCACTTGGTAATAGTGACCATAGTATGATCACGTTTGCTTTATTAAATGGAGAAAGGACAGCAAGGAAATCCACAGTACAACCTTTTAACTTTCAAAAGGTAGACTATGATAAAATGAAGAAAAAGAAAAAACAAAAAGGAACAGTTGTAAAGGTTAAATATTTACATCAAGCATGGGTGTTTAAAAATACTGTCTTGGAAGCCCAGACCAGCTGTATACCACACTTTAAGAAAAGTGGAAGGAAGTCGCAAGTTGGAGTGGAGGAGTGGCCTAGTGGTTGGGGCAAGGTACTTCAGGCCAGAAGATCAGGGGTTCAAATCCCACTACAGAACAGCAACCTTGGGCCAGAAGGACTGGGGTTTCTAGTCCCACAAGTGCTCCTTGTGGTCTTGGGCAAGCCACTTAACCCCCCATAGCCCATGTTCCCTGTAAAATAGTTAACTCCAAGTTATAATGGCCTGTTCAATGTAATTTCAGTTTGTTCAATGTAAACCGCACTAATGCAGAATAGTGTGGTATATAAGAGAATGTAAATAAATAAATAAGTCCAAAAAACTGCCATCATGGTTTAAAGGTGAGATCAGAGAGGCTGTTGCCTAAAAAAACACTTTTCAGGAAATGGAAAAAGGAGCCAAATGATGAAAACTAGAAACAACATAAGCACTGGCAAGTTAGATGCAAGGCATTGATAAGGCAGGCAAAGAGAGAATTTGAGAAGAAGCTTGCTGTGGAAGCAAAAATGCATAATAAAGACTTTTTCAAGTACATTCATAGCAAAAAGCTGTGAGAGAGTCAGTTGGACCATTAGATGATAGAGGGGTAAAAGGGGCACTAAGAGGAGACAAGGCCATAGTGGAAAGACTGAATGAATTCTTGGCTTCGGTCTTTACTGAGGAAGATGTAGGGATGTTACCCAAGACTGGTATTTAAAGGTGATGCCGCAGAAGAATTGAAAGAAATATCGATACACCAGGAAGATGTATTACAACTATTTGATAAACTGAAGAGCAGCAAATTACCTGGATTGGATGGTATACATCCAAGGGTGTTGAAAGAACTGAAATAAGTAATAGTAGGTCTGCAATCTCCTATCTGTGAACTATCATTAAAATCATCTGTAATACCTGAAAATTGGAGGATGGCCAATGTAACACCAATTTTTAAAAAGGGTTCCAGTGGTGATCTAGGAACTACAGACCAATGAGCCTGATATCAGTACTGGGAAAAATGGTAGAAGCCATTATAAAGAACAAAATTACTGAACATGTAGTCATGGCTTAATGGGAGACAGCCAACATGGTTTTAGCCAAGGAAGGTCTGTTATGTTTTTTTGAAGATGTGAATAAACAGGTAGACAAAGGTGAATCAGTTGATATAGTGTATCTGGATTTTGAGAAAGCCTTTGACCAGTCCCTCATAAGAGACTCCTGGCAAAATTAAAAAGTCATGGGATAGGAGCCAGCATACTATTTTGGATCAGGAACTTGTTGAAAAATAGAAAGCAGAGGGTAGAACTAAATGGTCAATTTTTCCAATGGAGAAGGGTGAATAATGGAGTACCCCAGGGATCTGTGCTGGGTCTACTGCTTTTTAACATATTTGTAAATGACCTGGAAATGGGAATAATGAGTGAGGTAATCAAATTTTGCAGATGATACAAAATTATTAAAACCTTGATAAATTGGAAGACTAGATGTTCAAATGACAAATGAAATTTAATGTGGACAAGTGCAAAGTTATGCACCTAGGAAAGAACAACCCAAATTATTGTTACACGATGCAAGGCTCCATATTAGGAACCACAACCCAGAAAAAGATTTAGGCGTCATCGTGGATAACATGTTGAAACTCTCTGCCCAATGTACAGCGTCAGCTAAGAAAGGAAATAAAATGCTAGAAATCATAAGGAAAGGAATGGAGAATAAAACAAAGGATATTATAATTTCTCTCTATCGTTCAATGGTGTGACCACACCTTGAATATTGTGTGTATTTCTGGTCGCCATATCTTAAAAAGGATATAACGTTATTAGAAAAGGTACAGAGAAGAGTCACGAAAATGATAAAGGGGATGGAAGGATAACTCTATGAGGAGAGTCTTAAAAGGTTAAGGCTCTTCACCCTGGGACATAGTAACATAGTAAATGATGGCAGATAAAGACCAGTATGGTCCATTTAGTCTGCCCAGTAAGATGGCAAGAGTACAGTAGGTGCACCTGCCGCTCCATGCAGGTCACCCCTCCTCATGTCTTTGTTTAGGTGTGAACCCACCGCTCCGTGTAGGATACCCCTGTTTGTCGGGAAATTAGATAGTTACGTTTATTTTGATTTTATCCTGTTGCTGTATAGGGATCCAATGCGTATGCCCCATGCCATTTTGAATTCTGTCACTGTATTTGCCCCCATCACTTCCATCAGGAGGAGGGCATTCCAAGCATCTACCACCCTTTCAGTGAAAAAGTATTTCCTGACATTACCTTTCAATTTACTCCCTTGCAGCTTCATGTTATGCCCTCTAGTTTTACAGCTTCCACGTCTTTGGAAGAGGTTTGTTTGTTTGTTCATTAATTCTCTTTAAGTATTTAAAGATCTGAATCATATCTCCCCTGTCTCTCCTCTCCTCCAGAGTGTACATATTTAGGTATTCAAGTCTCTTCTCGTAAGGCTTCTGATGCAGGCTCCAAATCATTTTGGTCGCCTTCCTCTGAACAGTTTCCAGTCTTTTTACATCCTTTGTGAGATATGGTCTCCAAAACTGAACACAGTATTCCAAGTGAGGCCTCACCAGTGACTTAGACAGTGGCATTAGTACCTCTTCCTCTATGCTGGTAATTCCTCTTTGTGTGCAATCCACATCCTCCTGGCTTTTGCCACTGCCTTGCCGCACTGTTTTGCCACCTTGAGATCCTCAGAAATAATCACACCAAGGTCCTTCTCCTGGTCCGTGCACACCAACCTCTCGCCCCCTATTGCATACATTTCCCTTGGATTTCTGCTTTCCAAGTGCATGACACTGCACTTCTTCACATTAAATCTTAAGTGTGAAGCATTAGACCATTCTTCCAGCTTTGGTAGATCTTTCCTCATGTCATCCACTCTCTCAGGGGAGTCTACTCTGTTGCAAATTTTCATGTCATCTGCAAAAAGACAGACTTTTCCATTCAGTCCTTCAGCAATATCACTCACAAATACATTAAACAGTGCCGGGCCCAGGACCGAACACTGGGGTACCCCGCTAATCACCCTCCTTTCATCCGAGTGAGCTCCATTTATCATCACCTTCTGTCATCTGTCAGTCAACCAATTTCTGATCCAGTTCACCACCTTGGGACCCATCCCCAAACTATTGAGTTTATTGATAAGCTCCTATGAGGAACAGTATCAAAGGAGACGATTGAGGGAGGATATGATAGAGATCTATAAATTATTGAATGGAGTGGAATGCGTTAACATAGATCAATTGTTTATGCCATCAAAGTATAGAAAGACTAGGGGATGTGCAATGAAGCTTCAGTGTAACCTAGTTAAGACTAAAAACAGAAAATATTTTTTCACTCAACACGCAATCAAATTCTGGAATTCATTACCGGAGGATGTAGTAAAAACTGTTGAAATCAATGGGGCCGCGGCTCCGATAACGATCGCGAACCGCTACCGCAGCTTTGTAAACAAGCCCCTTAGTGTAGCTGGGTTTAAAAATGTTTTGGACAAATTCCTGGAGGAAAGGTCCATAAACCATTATTAAAGAGGACCTGGGGTATCCACTGCTTGCCACAAAGCAAGCATTGTGGAACCTGTGTGTTCTGGACAAACTGCTAGGTACTTGTGACCTAGATTGGCCAGTGTTGGAAACTGGTGAATGCTAACCCTGGGTATTCAATGCCAGGGCCCAGATATTCAAAGCCAGGGAGGAGTGGCCTAGTGGAGGGGGCAAGTTACCTCAGAATGGAGGACAGCAACCTTGGGCCAGAAAGGCTGGGGTTTCCAGTCCTACAGGTGCTCCTTGTGGCCTTGGGCAAGTTACTTAACCTCAGTTGCCTCAGGTACAAAGCAAATTGTGAGCCCTTCGGGAACAAGGGAAAAAATATATATAGTACCTGAATGTACACTGCTTTGACCGGAAGAAAAGCAGTATATAAGCCTACTTAAATAAATAAATATTTGGCTACCAACACTGAATATCTGGGTCGCCGCACAGCATGGAAGCTAACTGGGTCTGAATGACTTTTGTAGGGTTTTGTATTAGTTCACATTATTATGGCACTGGTGGAAGTTTATATTGCTGTTACTGAGATGACACCAGAATCAAAATGTTCTTTTGGTATGGTGAGATCTATGGGGAAATATCCTACTTCTGCTTTGTACCCATTGCTGACTTCTGTGGAGAGACAATTTGGGGTCTATTCTGAACTGCGTTTAGCGGGTCTGGACGTCCGATCTGGATATCCAGCCCGGCTAAACGCCTGGCCTGTGTCCTGGAAACAGAGCTCTCTGCACATAGATCCGAGCTGTGCGGGAAGCTCTGTTTCTAGGCAGGAGGGGGCGAGCTGCAGGCAGAGTGAAGGCAGGCTGTGGGCAGTGCCATGACCCCAGACATATAAGGCCAATTCAGAGGTCGGCCCTGTACATCCGGGGTCGGCCATTTGTATGGGGGACTTAGTCCACCTTGGAGGTGGACTAAGTCCCCCTAGATGGAGGAGGATGACAGATCCGGGGCCAGAAAGGCAGATGAGGGGATGCAGGGGTTCACTGCAACCCGACTCTGGCCACGGCAGCCCGAGCATGGGTCGGGCTGCGGGGAAAAGAACATTGCCATTGCTGACGGATATCGCAGGTCCTGTATGGAGCAGCGTAGCATGGCAACAGGATGCCATGCCACCATTGCTCCATGCAGAGCCAGGCTGGGCTAGCCAGGGAGTTGATTGGACATCCGGGCAGCCAGAATCAGGGCACGGCCTGCACATCCAGTCCGGTAGACCCGATTCTGATCCCACAGGCACATCTAGCCCCCTCAGGATCAGAATCGGGTGCGCCGGAGCATGTCTCGATTCTGATCGGCCAGACAGGTGGAAAATGCACACAACAGAACTGGCCTCCATGTGTTTACATTTAACACTGTGATGGTCCAGTATGTAGGGTAAGGAATGAGTATTTTATATATTTGAGTTTTAAGCTACATAATTTAACTCCTACAACATTTGCTGAGTATCACTAGGGATTGAATATGAACTGCCATAGTGGATCAGATCAAAGGTCCATCAACAATGGCCAGTCCATGTCACAAGTACCTGAAATATCCCCCAAAAGTAGCCAGATCCCATACTACTTATCCCCAGGGATAAGGAATGGTTTTCTCTTGGTTTACCTTAATAACAGCTTATGGACTTTTCTTCCAGGAGTTTGCCCAAGCCGTTTTTTAAACCCAGCTACACTAACTTCTTTTTTTACATCCTCCAGCAACTTGGTCCAGATGTTTCCTTTCTTCTATAAAATAGTCCATGAATATAAACGGTGTTTTGAATGGGGGAACCCACCTACATCTCACTCCCTGACCGGAATTCTGAGAGTGAGCCCCCCCCTCTGCTTCTTGTATGCCCTTGTGGAGGTGGCATCTCATAGTTCACCTCAGGCAGCAGATTGTTTTGGGCTTCGATTGACAACACCTTCTTCCCTACTTTAGACATAGCATTATACATAGAACGGAGTATCCATATAATGCTACAATTGTGTTCAACATTATTGGCACCCTTGCATTTTAGGTATATTGTGTACAGTATCTTGAGAAACAATTGGAGATATTTCTACTGAATGTCATAATATTTTAATAGTATGTTTGAAGATATACAACAAAAAAAAAGATGTCTGTGCAACTTAGATGTAGTAAAAACAGCCCCACAACATTATGGAACCTCCACCATATTTAACTGTAGGAAGGGTGTTTTCTTCCTTATAAGCTTTAGTTCTTTGCCTGTAAATATATCACTGGTCTGCATTGCCAAAGAGCTCAAGTTTGGTTGCATCTGTCCACAGAACATTTTCCCAGAAGAACTATGGTTTCTCAAAGTGGGTTTGGGCAAAGATCAGGTGTGCCTTTTTATGTCTCTCTTTGAGCAGTAGCGTCCTCCTTGGCCTTTGCCTATGCAGTCCTTCTTTGTTTAGTACACGGCCTATGGTGCAGGTCAGTCTTAATCTCGTTGGATTTTGTACATGGTGTTTTTCCAATAGTTCGCACTAACCTTCGAAGACTTCTTGGATTAATTTTTCTCTCCCCACCACATCCTGGGAGGTTCTCAATAGTTCTATGAGCAGAAAACCTCTTAACAACATTGCAAACTGTAGACACAGGAATTCCAAGGTCTTTGGCGATGGCCTTGTACTCCTTAGAAGTTTGATGTTTAGTGATAATGGCTCTCTTATCTTCACCATTGTAAAAATGGAACAGGGAGTGAATGTGGCCATTTTAAACATTAGAGTCATCATTCATTGGTTGATTAAAGTCATGTGAGTACTGACAGTTGATCACAGGTACGTCTAATTTTATTGCAATGGGAATATGGCTCTTCTGTTCAAACTGATTTTTATTGTTTATAAGGGTGCCAATAACAATATCCTCAAAAAAAAAAGGTCAGACAAAGAAAATAACTAGTGCTAATAGCGAAAATATTTTTTTGTTGGAATGTTTGTCTTGAGGACAACTGCCTCTCGTAATAAACTTTCCATTTTAATCATTTAAGGTTACCCAAGTAAACCATTATTAAAATGCATTCAACCACAATAATGTGTGAAACACCAAAGACACCTATAATAAAGATTCTTCAACTTGCGTTTACTGATGTACCGATGTTCAATTAAATCCACTTCTGGCAAGGAATATGTAGCTTATGGCGGGAACAAGCATCATCCCACTCATCCAACCCAAAGATGACGTTCTACAACTAACACAGCACTGCGTTTAGAGCTCGTCGTCAGACCTTTTGAGCTAAGGTCTTTGGTGTTTCATACAGAAAGAATTGGGGCTGAATACACTTTAGTAATGGTTTAAATGGGTAACCTGAAATGATTAAAACAGAAAGTTTGTTACGAGAGGCAATTGTCCTCAAGGCAAACATTCCAACAAAAAATATTTTCAGTATTAGCACTGGTTCTTTTCTTTAAGACTGACCTCTTTTTTGGAGTACATATTTGTTGGACTTAAGGAGTCTATTTTTTGAATAATAATGTCCTAGCAATGTCCCAGTTTTTATACTATTTCCTTCTATTTTCTTTTTTAATTGGTCTTGTTTTATTTGATTCTTTTGTGTGTCAAATATGTGTGTAGACACAGTCCAAAGCCATTTCACTGGCCACTTTTTTTTTTTTTTTTTAGGAGATATTGGACATTAAGGGATTGAACTGCAGGGGTGCCAATAATGTTGACCACAACTGGATATATAGAATATCCCTACATTTTATTTAAAGCAGTTATATGTTCAGCACAGCACTAAACATAGAACTACTTTTTGAATATTGGCCTGAAGGTGTTTATGTTGCACACTGCATGGAGGCCCCAAACTCTCTTTATTGAACCATGCTGAACAGACATTCTCCTGCCCAAAATAAACCATTGTAATGATAGTTATTATGCAGTACACCCCAAATATCTGTCATTACTCACCAAGTGGCAGTTTAAAGCTGAAGATTTTATTTTCCTTCTCACATGAAAGGAAACCATAAAACCATAAAGGAGAATAGGAACAGAGGTTGGTAAGTGTCCCAGGCTGAGATTTTGCAGTGGCATGTAGAAAAACTATAATAGTCTTTCCCAGTTACTTAGGAAACGGTTGTGTCAGCAAGTAAGATGGCTTATATAGTTCAATTACATTTCTAGAGCAATCAAGTAGCTGCACTTTATATAGATAAGTGGTCCATCTAATTTTCTAATCAAAGAAAAGCTTCACCCTTTTATATATATAACTCTAAAGTGCATTTACAGGTTTGTGCCTGTACAACCCTTGATTAATTTCATATGTTTCCAGCACTCACCGTCTATAAATGCTATTCTAAGTCACATTTATCAGTTCAGATACCACAATCAACTTGTCACAGTCTAAATGAATTTGATTTTTAGGTTATAATAGACTGCAAAATGTTTCTAGATGGTTTTATATTCTTTTATAAATAATAATCTGAGAAGACAATGGATATAGTACCCAGCATTTGCTCTAAAAGCAGCCACTGGAGTCACAGTTTACGAGAAGTGATTATATGCATGCTAGTATGTATTTATCTGCATTGCTTGACGTGGCCAATGGAATGCAAAAGCCTCCCCGTGCAAGTGTTGTTTGTGAACAAAATGTTTAATTCCGATTCATGGTATATCCAGTGCTTGTGAACGTTGTAGAACAGGCACAGTTTTGAAGAGGCCAGGAAATAACTTGGGATTACATTTTCAAAAGCTAAGTCAGGACTTGCATGTGTGTAAGATAGCCATATGCACGCAACACGGAATTCCAAAAGCCATGAAGGCCTGGACCGTAGGAATGACTGCAGCGCCACCAGCTGCCAGTGAGATCAGGCAGGAGTACGCAGAACAGGTCCTACTGTACATAGCTGAACTGTCCGAACATTTCCCTGTCACTACTAAGGGACCTGAATAGACATTCTCCTGCCCAAAATAAACCATTGTAATGATAGTAGAATGACTGCTGTCATTCCGAGGGCCCCTTATTAGTGGCAGGGATATGTTTGGACAGTTCGCTATGGGGGACCTGTTCTGTTCTGTTCATGTCCTTACTCAGTATTGTACATACATGTTCCAGAGATGTCGACGACATGTATACCTTGGGAGGTCTTCTACTGCCATGTATGTTGTGCTGCAATGCATCATGTGCCAAATAGATCGCTCTCTACTAGTTTTTCTACTACATTACAGTGCACTGAGATTGCTTTGTAATGTTCTGGCCATGCCATAGACTGGCTTATATTGTCTATCCTGCATCCACTTATATGTATCTTCAGCTTATATTGTAAGTTTGCATCAAAACATCACTATTCGCGAGCACAGCAGCTTAGGAGATGAACAGCGACGCCTCCCCTATAAAATGTGCGTGGGTATGTCACAGAGACGTGGGTATGTCACAGAGATGGGCAGGATCGCCTACGTCCATCTTTTCTGAATACAGTGAGCGCGGGGACATACACAGCTGTTGGTTGCGTCTACGCGTCTCTCATACACATAGTGTTATGTATGGGTTGCGCTGCATATGTCTATGTCCCCGATTCTGCACCCACGGTTGCATCTAACCCCGCGAATGCAGAATCATATTTCATTCGGGCACGTTTTCAATTTGGACATGCCCACAGGCCGAACGTGCATGTACTGGAATTGGTCTCCACATGTTTATTTGTTAGATATATGGGGGGGAGGTTATTTCATAACAGGGTGCTAAAAAAAAGTGCCTATTTTAGAAAGGCCATGATCACCGAGCAGACAAGAAAGAGCAAAAGTACTTAGGCACTAGGCATAAAAATCGCTTTTAGATTATAGGTCATAGCACTGTCGTTTAATAAATGCCAGTGCCATATTTTCTACTTTCATCGGTATCTTTTGACTGAATTTCTGTTGATTGAGGTTTTTGGAAAATTTGTGTGACCTTCACGGGAGAGACTGGACCCCTGAAGCAGGTGGTGGTCATTATTACCTTCGAAACATGAAATCATGTTGGGATGTTATTGATTTGTACTGATTTCTGCCATATTTTGGATGATCCATCTTGGAATTGGCAGGTTAAATATACGTCTACAGAGAAAAGTTTTAAGATTAAATGATTTTTTAAGAAAAGATGAAATATGCTTAAAGGAAGATCAAACATCGGGACCGATGATGTCATTTATGAGTTACATACGATATCATTTGCTCTCTGTAATATACTAATGGTCCCATAAGCTAATAGCGATTTATATGCCTGGTTCCTATTTTAGAAAGGCAACATAGGCACCTATAGTATATGCCTTTACAAATTAGGGTCCCAGAACCAGCTGCAGGAGTGCTCAAATCCTCTTGCACAAATTTGCACCTACTGCATGCAAATATGTGCAAGTGTTCATGGACACTGCAATTATGCCCCACTGGGGACATCTATGTGCAGGTGTGAAAGTAGGTGCTATTTTTTGGTAGGCCACTGTGAAATTTTAGAATAGTCATTTTATGTGTATAAAAAGCATGCTTTTCATGTGGAAAGTGCCTTATAGGGTAATTTTATAAAAAAATACCAAGAAAAGAAGAAATGTGCTAATTTTCAGGCCAATGCAGAAAACTAGCATGGCCAGATAACGCCACTTTTAGGCACAATTACCACCACAGCTAAATGCAGAAAAGAGATGGATGTGCATAAACAGCAAAGGAAAAACTAGCAAACAATCAATGCCAAGTGTATTTAAATAATAGGCAAATGAGCTGACCGTAATAAAATAGCATGCCAATTTTGTTTGTGCCCAATGCAGAGGAACATGTAGAGGATTTCATAACCAGCCCTGGCCCCAAGATGGCTTAAATGTTTTACGTGTGCCCCCAATACTATTTTGATGGCATCAGGGGCTTTCCCTGATGCCTGGATCATCTGAGAGGAATGTCAAACTTCCCCTCAGATGATCTAGGCATCGAGGAAAGCCCCCAATGACATCAAAATACTGTCAGGGTCTGCTGCCTCCGATGGAAAGCAAATCCCTGGTGGCCCATTGGCCCCGATCCCCCCACCCACCTAAGTTAAAAACAAAAAAACCCCACCCTGGTGGCACAGTGGCCCTGATCCCTGAGAGATGAAATGGTGCTCCCCCCCAGCAGCCAAAATGAAGGAGCCTTCTCAGAGCTCTAGTCGGGAAACAGGGGGTCCCCTCGCTCAGGACACTTTATCAGGTGGTTACCCCAAGAATAAAGAAAGCAATATGTTGCCAGGTTATATAATTTTTTTTTAAATTGTTTGCAATGATGTCCATACGCAGCAAAACGTTTAATTATCTAGCCTGGGAATCTACTATAAACATAGCGAATCCCGACATTAAGAAACACACTGGTCCAATGTGTAATGTAAATAAATATTCTGCAAAAGACATTGAAATGCAAGGTGATCACATACTAAGGAGCAAAATCAAAAAGCAAGAACCATAGCGCAATTTATAACATCAAAATAAAATTATTAACACTAATTTCTTGTTAAAATTTATTTATTTACATTCTTTTATATACTGTGCTATTCTGCATCAGTGTGGTTTACATTGAACAGGGCATTATAACTTGGAGATAACTATTTTTACAGGGAACATGGGCTATGGAGGGTTAAGTGGCTTGCCCAAGACCACAAGGAGCACCTGTGGGACTAGAAACCCCAGTCCTTCCAGCCCAAGGTTGCTGTCCTCTAGTGGGATTTGAACCCCTGACCTTCTGGCCTGAAGTACCTTGCCCCAACCACTAGGCCACTCCTCCACTGGTAAACATGGTAAACATGGTAAATAAAGCTAAAAGGAAAAGGAGAACGCTATGGTTTTCGAAAGAAGTAGCTGAAAAGGTGAAGAAAAAGAGGGAGGCCTTCATGAAATACAAGAGATCACAGAGAGAGGAAGACAGGCATCTATATTTGGAAAAAAAACTTAGAGAAGCTAGCAAAGTAGTCAGAAAAGCAAAGATTCAAAAAGAGGAGGAAATAGCCAATGCAATAAAATAGGGGGATAAGACATTTTTCAAATATGTTACTGAGAAGAGGAAGGGCAAAAGTGGTATTGTCAGACTCAAGGGTGAAGGGGAGGAATAAGTAGAAGGTGATGAGGATAAAGCAGAATTGCTTAACAAATATTTCTGTTCTGTGTTCACAGATGAAGAACCAGGAGCAGGACCTCAGAAAACACCCACAAACAGGAACAGAAGCGAGGGGCATTTTGAACAATTTTCAGAAGACTGTGCTTGTGAGAAACTAGCTAAACTTAAAGTAGACAAAGCAATGGGACCGGATAGGATACACCCTAGAATACTGAGGGAACTTAGGGAGGTTCTAGCAGCTCCACTGACTGACCTTTTTAATGCCTTGTTGGAGTCGGGAGTGGTGCCAAAGGACTGGAGAGAGGCTCATGTGAAGCCTTTACACAAAAGTGGAAGTAAGGATGTGGTTGAAAACTACAGGCCGGTTAGTTTAACTTCGGTGGTGAGTAAATTGGAAGCGCTGCTGAAAGAGAAAATAGTGAGGTTTCTGGAGTCCAGCAGATTACAGGATCCGAGGCAGCATGGATTTACCAGAGGCAGGTCTTGTCAGATAAATCTGATTGATTTCTTTGAATGGGTGACCAGGGAGTTGGACCGAGGGAGAACCCTAGATGTGGTGTATTTAGATTTCAGTAAAGTCTTGGACACTCTTTCTCACAGGCGACTTATAAACAAACTAAGCACTCTAGAGATGGACCCTAAAATTACTGCTTGGGTTAGAAATTGGTTGAGTGGGAGACAACAAAGAGTACAGGTAAATGAGCTCACTCTGAGGAGGTGGTGGTTACCAGTGATGTGCCCCAGGGATCTGTCCTTGGTCCGATTCTTTTTAACATCTTTGTTAGTGATATAGCGGAAGGGCTGTCGGGTAAGATTTGCCTCTTTGCAGATGATACCAAAATCTGCAATAGAGTACGACACCCAGGAAGGTGTTGATAACATGAGGAGGATCTAGCTAAGCTTGAAAATGGTCTAGAATTTAGCAGCTGAGATATAATGTTAAAAAATGCAAGGTCATGCATTTGGGCTACAGCAATACAAGGGAGCAACATAGTATAGGGGTAAACTACGTTTGTCTTCTAAAGAAGGGTGGGACCAAAGAGTGATTGTGTCTGATGATCTTAAAGTAGCTAAACAGGTAGAAAAGGTGACAGCAAAAGCTAGAAGGATGCTTGGGTGCATAGGGAGAGGAATGGCCAGCAGAAGAAAGGAGGTGATAGTGCCTCTGTATAAGTCTTTGATGCAACCTCATTTGGAGTATTGTGTGCAATTCTGGAGACCGCACCTTTAAAAGGCTATAAACAGGCCTGAGTCAGTACAGAGGGTGGCTACTAAAATGGTTAGTGGTCTTCATTATAAAGCATATGAGGGCAGACTTAAGGATCGTAATATGTACACCTTAGAGGAAAGGCGGGATAGAGGTGATATGATTGAGACATTTAAATACCTCCGTGGCATAAATGCACAGGAGGAGATCCTCTTTCGATTGAAAGCAAGCTCTGCTATGAGGGGACATGGGATGAGGGTGAAAGGTGATAGATTCAGGAGTGATATGTGGAAGTATTTCTTTACAGAAAGAGTGGTGGATCCATGGAATAGTTTCCCAGTGGAGGTGTTATAGATGAGGACAGTATCTGAACTCAAAGAAGCATGGGATAAATATAGAGGATTTTTAATGGAAAAAAGGGGACTGTTGAGGTGGTTGATATGGAACGACAGACTAGATAGGCCATGTGGTCTTTTTCTGTTGTCATGTTTCTATGTTTATTTTGGCGTTTTAAACTGTGCTGAGGTTCTCTCATTTTCTTTTTGAAGATATATTCTGCATTCAAAGAAACACCTCTGCCAACAATAGGAGCAGAGCAGAACTAAGACATTTCCCACAGAACTCAACATACCAAAAATAATTTCTGATTCTGGCGTCATCTCAGTTAACAGTAATATAAATCCTCACCAGTACTGGACATACAGAACCTTACAAAAATGACCTGGGCGCTACAGAGAAAATCTACCATACTATAACAGCATTAACATCGAAAACTCACACAAGGGGCCTATCCAAAAAAGAGCAGCACTAACAATTGCAGTGGGACCTAGAATAAGCCGGATTACTAGTGATCCCTACATAGAAACTCCATGCTAACAGAATACCTGGGTTTGGTCACAAACTCAGAAGATAGATAGATCCTCGCCAAGTAAGGAATAAATTACCACAAACTAAAAACAGACATACCTATATAGACAAAAATTAAACTGAAACCCAAAGAAGCCAGACTCTGCATCAGTGGCACAGCCAAGGCTGATTTTCTTGGTGGGGCCTAGGAAGGACCAGCCCAACCATTTGGCAAACTAGGCAGTCACCTAGGCTGACAGCTTTTGGGGGGTGGGGGCGGCAAAGAGCAGGGCATTCAAAGCTAAATAATAGATTCTGATATCCAGGGGGAGCATAAGGCTGAAGATTTGCCTAGGTTGCCAACACCTTGAACCCACTTTGGGGCCGACTCTGGACCTGGGATTAATCAAGCAGTGCAAATGTTGACACTGCCTCCAGTTATCCTTTTATCTGACTGTTCTTCTCTGCTGATTGGGTGGGCCTGATGCCAGAATGGAGGGGTATGGCCCACCAAGACCCACCTTTGGCTTCACCACTGTATGCAGTGCAACATCAGGGAAATAGAAAGCAATGCATACGCCCCTGTAACGTGCAAAATATAAAGACAGAACATATAAACTCCAAAAATGACATATTCCAATCACTAAATTAAAAATAAAATTTATTTTTTTCTACCTTTGATGACTGGCCACTTTATTCTCTAATCATGTTGATCTCAGTCTCTAGCTTCTGCTTTTCTGCAAGTTCATCTATCTGCAAGTTTTCCCATCTCCCATTCTTAACCCCTCTCTAGCGCTCCCATTGCCCTTGATGTATCTTTCCTCCCCCTGTTCCAATACCTTGTCCAACTTTCACCAACTTCCTAGTTTCCTATTTCTACCCCTCTATACTCACTGCCTCAATTTTCCTCTATTATCCTCTGCCTCTCCTCCTTTTACCAGTCCTAGCCCCTTCCCTGGCCCCCAGCTCATTCTTCAGTCACTCCTCGCACACATTTCACACATTCCTCTTTCTTCCCCCTTTCAGAGATCCATGCCTTTTTACATCTCTTACCCTCTCTCTAGTTTTCTAGATCAGGTCTTAATCTTCCCCAATCTTCTTTCCCTATTCTCTTCCACCTCACACACTCCATCATATCTATCAGTTACTAGGTGCTGTCATCTCCAAATTCCTACTCAGTCTATTGAGTCCCCATTATCTCCTATCTAATTACTTGCTCTGCTTCCCACTCTGTCCATCTCCTCTTCCTTTCCCTAATCTATCCCCCCTCCCCCCTGCCCCCGGAGCATCAGTGGTTCCCCTTCCTTTCCCTTACCCCCCCCCCCCCAATCCTTCCCTGAATCCCCATGTGCAGCAGGGCACTTCAGTGATGTGTGCATGGTTGGGGACAAGGTAAGTGGAATCCAGTCTCACACTGCATGTAGCAGTGGTGGTGGGGGGAGGGGCACTGCCCAGAGATCAGCTATGGAGGGGAGAAAGAGTTGAAGGGACCCAGTGTGCCATTTCTTCCCAGCAGCAAACAGAATGCAAGCACAAGAGCCATGGGCCAACACCCATAAGGTAGAGGTGCGCAACAACCAGGAACTATTATCGCAGGCTCAATCCAATGTCAAACTGATCCAGTCTTAGATCGGGAGATGTTCATCAAGCAATGTCTAGTTACTTTGCTTTAATTTTTAGCTGTTTTTTCTTCCACTCATGCTTTCGCCATCCTAATTTCCCTGGCTCTTTTAGCTTTACTATATATTCTCTTTAGTTCCTCTATGTGATGATCTTAATTTTTGAATACTAATCTTTCTGTCCTCGCCTTTGCATTCATTTAACATAAAACAGAAAATAACAGGAGATAGAGACTATACAGCCTATCCAGTCTGTCCATTCATACCAAATAGAAAGTTCTAAAATCCCTCCTCACTTCCTTGAGTTCAGATACAGTCCTCGTCTCTGCCACCTCTGCTGAGAGGCTATTACAATGTATTTACCACCTCTGCCATAAAGAAATTTTTCTATAGGATTACTCCTGAGTAGGGTTACCAACTTTTTCACCGAGAAAAACCCGACACCTGTGGCTCGCCATGCTCCACCCATTCTCCGCCCCTAGTCCCACCCCTGCCCCGCCCCCAGCCCCACCCACAAAAATTACCGAGGATACTTGTAGGCTAACTTCCTTGGTCAGATAATAATTAAACTGGGAACCCCAAAATCCAAACATGAAATGTACAACACTGGAGAAATAAAACTAGAAAGTAATTTCCTCTTGCACTAAACAAAAACGCAAAGATGTTATCAATACACACTTCCCAGACCAAACATATTCCAGCTAATAAATTCAAAATAAAAAGTATTTTTCTACCTTCTGTTTGGGCGTTTTATTTTTCAGTTGCAATTGCTCCAGTCACTTTCTTCTGGTTTCTTCGTGTCTTCTGCGAGCTATCCATTTGTCCTTTCTTCTCTTTTAGATGTTTTCCATTCTCTCTCTATTTCTGCTTTAACATACTGATTGTTTCCCTTTTGCTCTTTCCCCCAATTCTTTCCTTATTCCTTTATCATCCATTTAAATTTCACCCTTCCATTCTCAAGCCCCTCTTACTCTCCCAATACCTGGCCCATCGTAGACTTTTCTTCCACACAAAATATTTTTTCCCTCTCCACTCATTCCCCATCTATTCTAGTCCTCCCCCAAAATCAGTTCCCTTATAGTTCTAGACCCACCCAGCATCCACTCCCTTCTAGTCCCATTCTCCCATGCCCCACATCAGCCCATTTCCAGTCCTATTCCAGCTCTTCATAAGCCCATTTCCAGTGCTAGCCTTCACATCACAGGCCATTTCCAGTCCTAGCCCCCCCCATCACAGCCCATTTCCAGTCCAAGTCCCCCATCACAGCCTATTTCCAGTCCTAGGCCCCCCCCCATCACATCCCATTTGCAGTCCGAGTCCCCCTGCACCATCACAGCCCATTTGCAGTCCTACCCCCCCACCATCACAGTCCATTTGCAGTCCTAGCCCCCCTAATCACAGCCTATTTCCAGTCCAAGTTCCCCCTCCCTCCACCATAGCCCATTTCCAGTCCAAGTTCCCCCCCCCCATAGCGCTTTTCCAGTCCAGGTCCCCCTCCCCATCACAACCCATTTCCAGTCCATGTCCCCCCCCCCCCCACATAGCCCTTTTACAGTCCAGGTCCCCCTCCCCATCACAGCCCATTTCTTTCCAGTCCAATGCCCCCCCATAGCCCTTTTCCAGTCCAGGTCCCCCCCCCTTCACAACCCATTTCCAGTCCAAGTCCCCCTAATCACAGCCTATTTCCAGTCCAAGTTCCCCCTCCCCCCCATAGCCATTTTCCATTCAAAGTTCCCCCCCCCATAGCCATTTTCCAGCCCAGGTCCCCCTCCCCATAACAACCCATTTCCAGTCCATGCCCCCCCCCCAGCCCTTTTCCAGTCCAGGTCCCCCTCCCCATCAAAACCCATTTCCAGTCCATGCCCCCCCCCCAGCCCTTTTACCGTCCAGGTACCCTACCATCACAGCAAATTTCTTTCCAGTCCAAGTCCCCCCCCCCCCCATAGCCCTTTTCCGGTCCAGGTCCCCCTCCCTCCACCATAGCCCATTTCCAGTCCATGTCCCCTCCCCACATAGCCCTTTTACAGTCCAGGTCCCCCTCCCCATCACAGCCCATTTCTTTCCAGTCCAATGCCCCCCCATAGCCCTTTTCCAGTCCAGGTCCCCCCCCTTCACAACCCATTTCCAGTCCAAGTCCTCCTAATCACAGCCTATTTCCAGTCCAAGTTCCCCCTCCCTCCACCATAGCCCCTTTCCAGTCCAAGTTCCCCCCCCCCCATAGCCCTTTTCCAGTCCAAGTTCCCCCCCCCCCCATAGCCCTTTTATAGTCCAGGTCCCCCTCCCCACCAAAACCCATTTTCAGTCCCTTTGCCCCCCCCCCCTAGCCCTTTTCCAGTCCAGTTCCCCCTCCCCATCAAAACCCATTTCCAGTCCATGTCCCCCCCCCCCCCACAGCCCTTTTACAGTCCAGGTCCCCTCCCATCACAGCCCATTTATTTCCAGTACAAGTCCCCCCCCCCCCCCATAGCCCTTTTCCGGTCCAGGTCCCCCCCCCCCCATCACAACCCATTTCCAGTCAAATTCCCCCCTCCTAGCCCTTTTCCAGTCCAGGTCCCCTCCCCCCCATCAAAGCCCAGGAGTCCTTGGCCTCCCCCCCCCCCAAACCGCGGCTGTCTGAGGCTTTAGAGGGAGCCGGGGAAGCCCGCGCGAGGTCCCGGCTCCCTCTGAACAGCTGCCAGCGTGAAGAGCCTTTTCCTTC
Source organism: Ichthyophis bannanicus (assembly GCA_033557465.1). Lineage (NCBI taxonomy): Eukaryota > Metazoa > Chordata > Amphibia > Gymnophiona > Ichthyophiidae > Ichthyophis > Ichthyophis bannanicus. Next base: position 1,083,172,938 of record CM066033.1, on the reverse strand, counting down.
ATGCTGGCGGCTGTTCCTGTGAAGCCGCGAATGCTGGGAAAGGTTAAAGGGCATTGCCTTTAACCTTTTCCACCAATCGCGGCTTCACAGGAACAGCCGCCAGCGTGAAGGTAAAGGCTCTTCACGCTGGCAGCTGTACAGAGGGAGCCGGGGCCTCGCGCGGGCTTCCCCGGCTCCCTCTGAAGCCCTCCGGGTTGGGAGAAAAGCCGGTTTATTTGCTCTGGCCGCTCCCGATCTTGCGGCCAGAGCAAAAAAACCGGCTTTTCAAGGGCCGGTTTTGCCTCTGCGCCGGCAGCTGGCCTGGCCATGGAAAAACCGGCCAGGCCGGCTGAAAACCGGCCAGTTGGCAACCCTACTCCTGAGTCTATCCCCTTTCACCTCCATCTTATGCTCCCTTGTTCCAGTGCTTCCTTTCAAATGGAGGTATTTCAACACTTCTGTAATATCTCCTCTCGTGTGCCTTTCTTCCAGAGCGTACATACTGAGATCTTTATGTCTGTACCCATATGCTTTAGGACCAAGACCACTGACCGTCTTCATTCTGTTTATATCTTTTTAAAGGTGCAGTTTCCATGATTGCATAAAGTACTCCAAATGCAGTCTTACCAGAGACCTATACAGGGCCACTATCACTTCTCTGTTGCTACTGGCCATTCCTATCCCTAAGCACACAAGCATCCTTCTGCTTTTCTCATCACCTTTCCTATCTGTTTGGCCACCAGATACATATTCTGAGAACCTTTGTGGAATCTTTTTCTGTTACTTTTATACCAGAAAATCAATTTTTGGGCAACTAGGCTCACCCTATCCCCCATAGCTACACTGGTATCTCTAATCTGAGAGATGTACCACACCTAGGCACCTCTTCCAGTCCTACAAATATCCTCAGGACCAATGTTCCCTCTAATTTTCTGTAGGCTGTGTGCGCATAAAATATCAGCTGTGCAGCTTTTGAAGGAAGGTTAAATTTTTGTGCGCCACATAACGACATTCAGAGTTATATACTTTAAAGTTTGACTACACGTCAGAATACAGTATGTACACCACATTGATTTTAAAGAAATTAAATGAAAATAGGCGATTACTAAATGAAGTGGAAAAATTATAGTAATTACAATCACAACTTTTAAATTTTAAGACGTCTATGTTGTTTTCTATCAGAATCGGAACCGTAATTTTTGTGCGCTCTGTTGTAAAGTATGTGCGCTCACATTGGTGAAGTGTGTGCGCACACACACGCGCACAGCTTAGAGGGAACAGTGCTCAGGACCACAGTCTCATATACACCCTTATACATTATTTTTATTTTATTTATTTTTTATTTATTTATTTAGCTGCATTTATATCCTGCTTTTCACCGGGTCAAAGCGGTTGGGGGATACATTTAACACAAGGGGATATGAGACACATACACTAATACTTACAGGGAACAAGGGCAATGGGAGGGTTAAGTGGCTTGCCCAAGACCACAAGGAGCACCTATGGGACTAGAAACCCCAGTCCTTCCGGCCCAAGGTTGCTGTCCTCTAGTGGGATTTGAACCACCGACCTTCTGGCCTGTGGTACCTTGCCCCAACCACTAGGCCACTCCTCCCTCAAATCTCACAGACACCCTCATTCATCCTTAAATCACACAGATAACTCCAACTCCTTCACACTGGTAGACACCCCAGATACCTACTATCCATCCCCTCTGCCTCACAGACCCCCACCAATTCACTGTGATATAGACAACTCTTCCATACCCACATTTTATTGCAAAGGTAAAGCACCTTGTAGGCTTCTTTGTTCCAACAGCAGTAAAGCAGGTCTCATGAATAAATAAAATCTACCTCCACCGCATTCAGAGACACCACCACCACTATAGACCCCCCTCCATTTCTACTAACAATACCTCCTCCTCATCTACCCACACCTCACAGACACTCCCTCCCCCAATCTCACACAGATACCCCCTCCATTCCAGAACCTCAGACACTCCCAAAATCCCCTCCCCTCATCCATCCTACACATCATAGACACGGCCCCCAGCTTCCACAACCAAGCCCCTCTCCCATTCTATAACCAACTTTATAGACACCTCCATCCCTATAGGAAACCCCCTACCATCTATAACCAACCTTATAGACCCCTCAAATCCCCACAGGAAATCTCCCTCTCCATAATATAACCAACCGTAGACACTCCCACAGACACCCCTTACCCCAATCTTAGACATTCCCCCCAATCCTGCCCCCATTTATATCATATATCAGACACCTTCATATAACCCCTCCATCTCCACAAACAACTCTCTCCCCCATAGAACCTCACATCTCATACACCCCTTCCTCCAATCTTAGATATCCCCTCTTTCTCCAGGACCAAGCAGGAAGTCAGTCCTCACTTATGGGTGACGTCGGCGCCGACGGAGCCCTCGCGGAGCAATTTTCCCCAGCTTTCGCAGAAAGCCTTTGGGCATTGCAGCGCGCATGTGCGGTCCCCTTCCCGCCTAGGGATGCCATCTTGCTCAGTCTTCTTTTTTCCACGGAGCCCTACAGACGTAGTCTGTTACCGCCGCAGAAAAGTTGATTTCTTTGATTTGTTTTTACGTTAAATTTTTCTCGGTTCGTGTGTTCCTCTTCCCGCCGGGCCTCGATATCCTCTATTGGGCCCGTCTACGTTTTAATTTTATTCCAACTGGCCTTCCCGCCACTTTTTCCTTCATCCCTGGCAGCGCAGTCTTTCGACCTTGCCGGGGTTCAATTTCCCCCGATGGCCGCCAGCGGTTTTAAAAAGTGTGATCGTTGTATCAGACTCATGTCTCTCACCGACACGCATGACTGCTGCCTCCGCTGCCTCGGGGCCGAGCATGACCCTATGAGCTGTAGCCCGTGCAGCAAGATATCCTCGAAGGCGCTCAGGAGCCGGCAGTCGCAAAGGGATCGGATCTTCTCTGACTCCGCGCGGACCTCATCAGAGGCCTCGACGCCTCGTGGCTCTGGCTCGGAGCATCGTCGGAGTTCTTCTGAGCGGGGCTCCCCCGGCCGGGAACACCGGCGGGAGAAGAAGCCCACGAGGGTGGAGCCGGGAGGCGACCTCGGTCCTTCGAGGGACAGGTCACCTAGCCCGGCCCGACACCCCGGGCCGTCGGAGGGGGAAAGGCCTTCGAAGCTTCCTCGTCTCGAAGTGGAGTCTCCTAGACACGTGAGTGCTATAGTCCTCCTGGACTCCCCCACGGATGAACCGACATCGGGCCCGACGCCGTCGGGGCCCGAGTCGGCGGCTGCTGGGTCTTCTGAGCTTGATCTCAGACTGACGTCCTTGGAGCGCAGTATATCTGCCTTCATGGACCAGCAGCGGGCATGGATCACCGGCCTTGCCAGTGCATCTGCCCCGACCACCGGGACGTCGACGCTCCAGTCGACCCCGGAGGCCGAGTCGATCCTCGAGTCCATGCGAGCTCGAGTCGATCCTCGACCTAGGTCTCCCTCGGCTTCCCGTTCGGGACCGAGGTCCTCGACGCCGGCCTCGGCGTCGGGGCGGCGGTCCCTGGGCCCCGCCCGCGTGGAACCGCTCGATTCCTCCTCGGAGGAGTCGGGCTGGGACACGGAGGAGGACGAGTCACCCGGTTCTTTCCAGACTCGGTGCGTCCCCTCCGATTCGCCCGAGTCGGAGCCTTGGAGGCGGTCCCCCCCGGAGGATACCCGGTTCTCCGACTTCGTGAGGGGCATGGCCAAGGCTTTGGCCTTCCCCGCGGATCCGGAGGAGGAACCCTGAGCCGAGGAGCTCGAGGCCCTTCAATATGACTCCCCCCCCGAGGGAGGCCTTCACTGTACCGGTTCCCCCGATGCTGGAGCGGCTTCTCTTCCACATGTGGGAGAGCCCAGCCTCTACGCCAGTGTTGAGCAAGTGGGTCGATTCCATGTATCGAGTCCGCAAGAGCCCCGGGTTCCAGAAGGCGCAGCTTCTGCACCACTCCATGGTGGTGGAGTCGGCCATGCATCGACTTAAGAGTCAAAAGATGCACTCCTCGGTGCCCCCGGGTAAGGAGGCCTGGAACCTGGACGCCCTCGGTAGGAAGTGCTTCCAGGGCTCTATGCTTGCTTGTAGGGTCCAGACATATCAGCTGTATATGGGTATGTACCTCCGAGACCTGGCGAAAGAAATTGAGGGTTTCTCTGCCGGTCTCTCCGAGGAACCCTTGCAGCGGTTCCAGGCCTTATCCTCAGGGATTCGAGAATGTTCGAAGTTCATTTCTCGAGCGGCCTATGATGGCTTCGAGGCATCGGCTCGGGTAGCCGGAGCCGGCATCGGGGCTCGCCGCCAGGCTTGGCTTCAATCATCCGACCTCGAGCCATGGGTGCAGGACAAGTTGGTCGATGTTCCTTGCCGAGGGGAAAACCTCTTCGGCAAATCCATGGCCAAAAAGGCGGCGGAGCTCGAGTCCGAGACTCTCACCAGGACTCGCCTCTCCAGGAAGTCCTCGGCCCCTTCACAGAAGAAGAAGGGCTCGGGGAAAAAGCCTTTTTACCCGAGGAAAGTGTTTGCTTATACGCATCACCAACCACAATGTCAGGCCACTACCCCCCTTCAGGGGCAGCGACCTAGGGGACAGGGTAACGGTTCCCGGAAGCAAAAAGCCCCCAAACCCACCACGCAGGCCCCGGCCCAGCAGGGTGGAGGTTTTTGACTATGCCAGCACGGGGGTCGGCTGACCCACTTTGCTCACAGGTGGTCAGCCATTACATCCGATGCCTGGGTGTTGCAGGTGGTCCACAAGGGCTACCTCCTGCATTTTCACCAGGTGCCCCCCCTCTACTTCCCAGGGGAGCCTTCCGGACCCCCGCTGCACGAGGACGTACTCCTTCAGGAACTGCAAAGCCTGCTTCAAGAACGGGCGGTGGAGCCAGTGCCCCAACACTTGTGGGGTCATGGGTTTTACTCGAGGTACTTCCTGGTTCCAAAGAGAACAGGAGGCCTCAGGCCCATTCTAGACTTGCGCAACCTCAACAAGTTCCTGCAGCGGGAAAGGTTCAAGATGCTTACCCTTGGAACCCTACTGCCCTACCTCCAGCGGGGAGATTGGCTATGCTCCTTGGATCTAAAGGATGCTTATACCCACATCCTTATTCATCCGGACCACCGACAATACCTAAGGTTTTTGGTGGCAGGGAATCATTATCAGTACTGAGTGCTGCCTTTTGGCCTGTCCTCCGCTCCCAGGGTGTTCACGAAGTGCCTGGCAGTGGTGGCAGCCTTCCTGAGGCTTCAAGGCCTCTTCGTCTTCCCATACCTGGACGACTGGCTCATCCGGGCGTCGTCGGCTCCCGAGGTCGCCCAGGCCGCCCAACGTACGGTGGCTCTGCTTCAGCACTTGGGCTTCGTCATAAACTTCGAAAAGTCCGCTTTGCTCCCCTCTCAGGACCTCGAGTTCATAGGGGCACGGCTGGACACTCGGCGGGCTCGTGCCTTCTTGCCTCTGGAACGGGCCAACAGGCTCATGGCCCTAGCTGGTGGGTTCAGCGGCGAGTCGCCGGCCCCTGCCAGACAGTTCCTGCAGTTGCTCGGGCACATGGCCTCCACGGTCCATGTCGCTCCGAACGCCCGTCTACATATGAGACATACCCAGTGGAGCCTTCGCTCTCAGTGGCATCAGGCCACAGGGAGGCTGTCGGACCTGCTACAGGTTTCCGACCGTCTGGTCTCCTCCCTGCAATGGTGGCTTCACCTGCCCAATCTAGTGCTCGGCATGCCCTTTCAGTCTCCACTGCCGTCCCGGGTACTCACGACAGATGCTTCCCTCCTGGGTTGGGGGGCGCACTGTCGGGGGACATGCACTCAAGGCTTTTGGACGCCTTGGGAAGCCGCCCAGCAGATAAACTTCCTGAAGCTCCGGGCGATCCGCCTAGCTCTGCGGACCTTCTCTCACCTAACGTTCTGTCAGTCCGTACTGGTGCAGACGGACAATCAGGTGGCAATGTTCTACGTGAACAAACAGGGGGTCACGGGCTCCCTCCTTCTATGTCAGGAAGCCTGGAGGCTGTGCTCTTGGGCGGTCGATCACGACATCCTCCTCAAGGCGGTTTACCTGCCAGGGCAGGACAACTGCCTGGCGGACAAGCTGAGCTGGATCCTGCTACCACACGAATGGAAGTTGAACCCCGTGGTGGTTCAGCAGATCTTCCTCCGGTGGGACTCTCCCACCGTGAACCTGTTTGCCAGTCCCCTGAACAGGCAGCTCCCCAGGTTCTGCTCCCGGCACCCTCATCCTCTTCGAGTAGCGCCGGATGCTTTCCTCATCTCGTGGTCCACGGGTCTGCTGTATGCCTTCCCTCCCACGCCACTGGTGTCCCGGACATTGTTCAAAGTTGTCCAGGACAGGGCCTCCATGATCCTGGTAGCACCCCGGTGGCCGAGACAACCGTGGTTCCCTCTGCTTCTACAGCTGACGGTGGACACCCCTCTCCCTCTGGGATTTCAGCCCGATCTCCTGACCCAGGATCAGGGAACTCTTCTGCACCCCAACCTCCGGGCTCTGCACCTGATGGCCTGGCTGCTGAAAGGGTAGTCCTAGCTCCGCTTCTGCTACCCCCGGAGGTGGAAGCCGTCGTCCTAGCATCTCGGCGACCTTCCACCCGGAAATCTTACGCCCTCAAATGGCGTCGTTTCTCGGTCTGGTGTTCTCAGCGATCTGAGGACCCCTTCGCTTGTTTAGTATCGGTGGTAATGCAATATTTGCTTCACCTATCCGATCTAGGTCTCAAATCCAACTCTGTCAGAGTCCACCTCAGTGCTCTCTCTGCACATCATTCACCGGTTGAAGGCCAGCCTCTCTCTTCGCACCCCTTGGTGGCGCGTTTCCTCAGAGGCCTCCTTCTACTTAAGCCTCCGTTGCGCCCCCCAGACCCTGACTGGGACCTCAACGTAGTTCTGCAAAGGCTTACCTGCCCACCTTTTGAGCCCATGGCTACCTGCCCTCTTCGTTTCCTCTCCTGGAAAACTCTCTTCTTGGTAGCCCTCACTTCCGCGAGGCGAGTGAGTGAGCTACAAGCCCTAGTGTCAGAGCCCCCATACACTAGGTTCTACAGGAATAGGATAGTCCTGCGGACCCACCCCAAGTTTCTTCCAAAGGTAGTCTCCCACTTTCACATCAACCAGGAGGTGGTTCTTCCGACCTTCTTTCCCAGGCCGCACACCAGCCGAGCTGAGACAGTGCTGCATACCCTGGACTGTAGAAGAGCCTTATCCTTCTACCTTGACCGTACGCGAGAGCATAGAAAAGCGGTCCAGCTTTTCGTCTCGTTTGACCCCAATCGGTTGGGGGTACCTGTCTCTAAGCGTACTCTGTCCATCTGGGTAGCCGACTGTATCACCTGGACTTACGGGGCAGCCGGTCTCTCCTTGGAAAGTCGTGTCACGGCGCATCGGGTCAGGGGGAAGGCCGCGTCTGTGGCTCACCTCCGCTCTGTTCCATTGGCAGACATCTGCCAGGCCGCTACTTGGTCTTCAGGTCAGACCTTTGCGGCTCATTACTGCCTGGAAAGGGAGTCCCGCAGGGACAGTGCTTTCGGTCAGGCAGTCCTCCACAATCTCTTTGAGGTTTAGGCAACTCCTACCCTCCGGCCCCGGCTTTGGCTACCGGCCGGATGCGTATTCAGAGAAGATTCCTTCCCTCTGTACTGTTGAGCCTCAGGGAGCTCCTTTTAGGCTTGAGGTCTCCGGTAAGCTTGGGAGTCCCATAAGTGAGGACTGACTTCCTGCTTGGTCCTGGAGAAAGAGTAGTTACTCACCTGTAACAGGTGTTCTCCAGGAGCAGCAGGAATCAGTCCTCACAACCCTCCCTCCTCCCCTCGGAGTTGCAGTCATTCTTTTTGCATATTTTTGCTAACTTTTGCTGTCTTGCCGCTATGTCATCAGACTGAGCAAGATGGCATCCCTAGGCGGGAAGGGGACCGCGCATGCGCGCTGCAATGCCCAAAGGCTTTCTGCGAAAGCTGGGGAAAATTGCTCCGCGAGGGCTCCGTCGGCGCCGACGTCACCCATAAGTGAGGACTGATTCCTGCTGCTCCTGGAGAACACCTGTTACAGGTGAGTAACTACTCTATACCCTCTCCCTCATTCATCTGACATATCAGACCCCATCACAAAACACCCTCTCCATTCTCACACACCACAGACATTCCAATAGAGATAGGACATCCATCATCACAGCCCGAAGTCCAGGGATTAAGATCCACTGCTGCCAGTTAATCCTGCAGTTGGCTTCATGTGCTCTGTATCATCTTCCAAATCAGTCACATGATGCTCGACTTCCTCTGTGCTAGCAGCAAATTCTGACATAGAACTAATCACCCATTCTATCTGGCCTGAGATTTTGCCAGGTTTTTCATTAAGTGCACCCACTACAGTAGCCGTGATCAGTGACTCACCTGCACATCTTCAGGAGCACTGTCCACCATCTTTAGATTCTGCAGGCTGTTATTTCTTATCTTTTTTATTCAGTTTTGTACCTTGGCCTGTACCAATTTGACCAAATATTTGTCCATAAACCTTCAACAGCACTAAGTAGTGGAGAAAGGCACTCATACTGATTGACTGCAGTGCTGATGATACTCAGCCTGTGGGGGGGGGGGGGCCCTAGAGCAAAGCACCAGCACTGCTTTCTCCACTCAGCACATCACGTGACCCCACTGCCAATCCCAGAAGGATATGAGCAGGGTCCATGGCTGGTTCAGGAGGAGTTAAAAACTTTCAACCGGTGCTGGGCATCAGCTGCTGCCACAGACCTCTCCTGGGTTTGTGCCAGCAGCAACAAGCGGTAGCTTATTAAAAAATGCAAGCAAAAGTTCAGGGTCTTCCTGACTCCAGCGTGCTTATCATTGCCGGTACTGCCCCTTCTGATGTGACTATGCATCAGAAAGGGGCAGGACCATTAAAGCCTTAAAAGCATGCTAGAGTCAGGAAGATCGCATGCTTTTGCTTGCATTTTTTTTTAAACTGCCACTTGTCATTGGGAGAGTGATTGATGCCACCACTACCACCGCTTCTCCCAGGTCTGTGGTGGCGGTAGCAATCTGCCCACCTCGATGACAAGTGATGTCTTAAAAAAATGCATGCAAAAGCGTGGGGTCTTCCCAATTCCAGCACGCTTGTAAGGATATAATGGTCCCACCCCTTCTGACGCATACTTACATCAGAGGGGGGGGCGGTATCAGAAAGACTTAGAAGCATGCTGGAGTCGGGAAGACCCTGCACTTTTGCTTTCATTTTTTTTTAAGCTGCCACAGACCTGGGAGAAGCGGCGGCAGCATGGTCAAAGGCCGAGTGAGGTGGTCGCAGCTGGTCTGTTTTGGAAGCACTTTTTTGCTGCCCCCAAAACTTTGCCACCTGAGGCGACTGCCTCATTCTGCCTCATGATAGAGTTGCCCCTGGTTGGTATGCATATGCAAATTAGCCATGTGGTGCCCCTATTGTTCTCAGAGAGCAAGCCAAACTTGCACCGACTTCTGTGTTTGGCTTGCTCTCCCAATTTAACACTGTCATTTGCGCTAACTTTAACGTGTTGCTAATGCTTGGCTAATTTGCATATGAGCCCCTTTCTGCATGCTGGCACTGAAGTTGCATGCTATCAGTGCGCTGCAAAGAGGTGTACAGAGTTGATAGCATGTGAATTCAGCGCCAGATTTCTGCATCAGCCTGTTCATGCCTAATTGAGAAAGGCTTGAAATCACAATTAAACCCCACTGGACAGCACAATCAAAAGTATACAATTAAATATGCCCTCCCTGTCAGCAGCTATAGAAATGTTTTTAACATGCTTATTCTTTTTATAAAACGTTTTTGAAAATTTTCTAGGATCATCATAATTAGGAGAGCAATCAAATATTATCAGTTGCTCTCCATAGGTTTAACAATCAGTCCATTTTTTTATACAATTTTAAATTCTTCTTTAACTTTCAAAAAACTTCAAAACTCGCAAAAGTACTTATCTTTCAATTGTTCACAACTGCTCATCATAACCCAATATGATATCAAGTTCCGAGTGAAAAGCTCTGCTGCAGGGAATCTCTCTTCATACTATTATTTTGCTATAACCCGTGGCAAAAAGTATATGGACCACAGCAAAATAGAGATTTTTTTTGTGTGAACACATGCTAAGGAATTGTAGAATAAGTCACTTAGGTAGGCTATTTGATTAAGACAACATAGGAGCCTATGGGGGTCATTTTCGAAACTGTATTTATGATTTCCACACCTGAAAAAAACCCATTCAAACGTGAAAATTACATCAATGTCCCAAGAACCATTTTAGAAAGCCCTCAATTTACATGCATCTGGCGCAATCATGTCCAAGTCACATGGGAGCATGGCAGAGGCATGCTCAGGGTGTTACTAAAAAGATACATGTGTGCGCTTGATTTTAGAACAGTACTGCATGTTGGAACTCACCAACGACATATCCATGTCTATACCTGTTCCTGGGTACAAGCAGGCATCAGAAAAGTGCTTGTTTCAGCAACCTAATACCCGTGGAGAGAAGCAGGAAAGCTCTCTCATTCCCCCAGCATGTTTTGCCATACCAAAAAGCATGCAGGTATGCGGTGCATGTAAATATATTTGTCCTGTTTATGCAGTGTCATGTTTTAAAAATAATGATTTTGAAGAACCGAAGGATTGTTATATGAGAATTAAGGTCCATTTTTGGGTGTAGGGTAAATAAATAGGCCATTTTTGTGGCTGCTTCTCTGAAATACTGTACCGTTGCAGGCACGCCTATGTTGCCCAGCCAGTACCATCCGTATAGGACAATGGTAGAAACCATCATAAAGAATAAAATTACTCAGCATGTAGATAGTCATGGCCTAATGGGAGACAGCCAACATGGCTTTAGACAAGGAAGATCTTGTCTTACTAATCTGTTATGTTTTTTCGAAGGTGTGAATAAACAGGTGGACAAAGGTGAGTCGGTTGATATAGTGTATCTGGACTTTCAGAAAGCCTTTGACAAGGTCCCTCATCAGAGACTTTTGGCAAAACTAAAGAGTCATGGGATAGGAGGCAGTGTACTATTGTGGATCAGGAACTGGTTAAAAGATAGAAAGCAGAGGGTAGGGCTAAATGGCCAATTTTCCCAATGGAGAAAGGTGAATAGTGGTGTACCCCAGGGATCTGTGCTGGGTCCGCTGCTTTTTGACATATTCATAAATGACCTGGAAAGTGGAATAACGAGTGAAGTTATCAAATTTGCAGATGACACAAAACTATTTAAAGTTGTTAAAACCAAAGAGGATTGGGAAAAATTGCAAGAGGATCTTGATAAATTGGAAGACTGGGCATCAAAATGGCAGATGAAATTTAATGTGGACAAGTGCAAAGTTATGCACCTAGGGAAGAACAACCCAAACTATGGTTACATGATGCAAGGTTCCACATTAGGAACCACCACCCAGGAAAAAGGATTTAGGTGTCATTGTGGATAACATGTTAAAACCCTCGGCCCAGTGTGCAGCGGCGGCCAAGAGAGCAAATAGAATGCTAGGTATCATAAGGAAAGGAATGGAAACTAAAACAAAATATATTATAATGCCGCTATACCGTTCCATGGTGCGACCGCACCTTGAATATTGTGTGCAATTCTGGTCGCCGTATCTTAAAAAGGATATAGCGTTATTAGAAAAGGTTTAGAGAAGAGCCACCAAAATGGTAAAGGGGATGGAAGGATACTCCTATGAAGAAAGGCTAAAAAGGTTAGGGCTCTTTAACCTGGAAAAGAGACGGCTGAGGGGAGATATGCTAGAAGTCTATAAATTAATGAACGGAGTGGAACGGGTAAACGTAGATTGATTGTTTACATTATCAGAATATAGAAAGACTAGGGGACATGCAATGAAGCTACAGGGTAAACTATTTAAGACTAATAAAATAAAATATTTTTTCACTCAACGTATAATCAAACTCTGGAATTTGTTACCGGAGGATTAGTAAAGGCTGTTAGTGTAGCTGGGTTTAAAAAAGGTTTGGATAAGTTCCTGGAAGAAAGGTCCATAAACCATTATTAAAAAGGGACCCAGGATATCAATGCTTGACCCAGTACAAGCATTGCGGAACCTGTGTCTTTTGGGGAAACTGCTAGGTACGTATGACCTAGATTGGCCACTGTTGGAAACAGGATACTGGGCTTGATGGACCTTGGTCTGACCCAGTATGGCATATCTTATGTTCTTATGTTACATGCAAGTTTCTAAAATCAACCAGAACCTTGCATGTGCCTGGCTCATTATTCTGCATGTTCCCATTTGTTTTTGTTTTCTGGAGACGATGTGTTTTAAGATGGAGAGAGGCTGATTTTGGAATCCACTTAAATGTGCCTACCTTCTCTGTTGTCTCTCCCATGGAATTTCAGACGTTCTGACTTGGGCATCCCAAATTGCACCTACATGACGTTTCTAAACTGTGCCTTTGTGTGTCTTTCTAGAATAGCCTCACAAAAGCTGCAACAACTGTCAGTAAAACTTACCTATGAATATTTACATCTGTTGGGATGTAAGTGTAGCTGTACACTTCTACCCACATAATTTATAAAATACGTCCATACTTTGTGTCTCTGCTGATGCTCCATCCAAACTCCTCCCCTAAACACGTCTACACTCGGGTCACATAGGCCCAAACATTCACTCACTTACTTTATATATGCATAACTGCTGTGATAACTTTATAAAAACCCTTTTCCATAGGCAAAACATAGTATACCCACAAAAAAAAAAGGTTTACAAGATTATCTCCAAAATGAGGAAAAAATTCCATTTGAATAAAGCCCTATATGACTACAGCAATGATGAATCTTTTTGACTGCTAACCTGAATTCTAAGTTAGCTGAATATTTATGGATACTTTTTCCTAGGTTTCTGGAAAAGATGCTCAGGATGGTCTAGGGAACACACGTTTTTCCTGTGGAGATTATCCTCTAAAGCTCTATTCAGCAAAGATTACCGGTTCGATGAGTTCCAAAGATGGAGTAATTTTATTAATTTGCATTTGGGAACTGTACCCCAAGTGCCAAGAGAATCAATCTGCAAGAACCACCTTTGGGCTAAGGACTGTGCGCAAACAATCCATATATCTCATTAGAGTGTATAAAACATATCACATAACCATGCTATAAATATCAGAGATGAAAGTAAATATTTTCAAATAACATTTGGCTAGTGAACCAATCATCCAGGATGACCACGGTTGCTCTTTATAGCTTGATGCTTTACAAGGTTATATTTGCACATCATAAAATATTAACATCAAGTAGCAATATTGCATTTTGGTGTGTGTTTGACTTTGTTCACAGGTAATGAATTTTTAACTAATCTTTAACAGACTTTCCTTAAGTGTGCATATGAGATATACAATGAAAAGTGTTTTTAATATAAGCACATCTTGGCTTGTGTCCATTTAGGTCTCTCACTAAGCGTGAGAACATATGCATTACTGCACGATAGGTGTCTTGGGTATTTGAAAGTTCAGATTTCTCCAATCTCCTAAGGTATACATTTGGAATCTTCACTGCACTATTTAGTCACAGGCACTTTATCATCATTAGAATGCAGTTGAGGAGGTTATAGTATTCACCTTTGAGAAAGATTTTCTTTCTATGAAGAGAGATGTGAGGAAAGATTACCTTGCAGTCTTCACAGCAAAGTCCATGCGCGCACACTGCTTCTGGCTTCAACATGCAGGTACTGGCATTACAGCAAGGACTCGTACATTCCTTAGCAAAAAAACATGCAGAAATGTTTTATTTGCTTGCATCAACAACAGTTTTTTTTTTGTTTTTTTTTAATATACATATAACACGAAACCTACATTAAAGACCTGAGGAGATGGCAATTGAACTTGACGTTAAGTTGTATAGAAGGTAACCTTCTCTCATGTTTCATTAAGTTCCATTAGAGAGAATGGAAAAATACTGCAAGATTGTGTTGACAGCTGACAGCTAGGTCCGCATATGGCTATTAAGGTCAGTGGCAATGTCAAATATTGTACTTGGTTTGAAAGTGGCTGCTAAGAAGAGACAGATTTACATGTCAAAATGCGTTGACTTTTACAAGAAATGATCTAAAGGAATTCTGTTTTCGTTTAGCTGGACCTTTAAGTGCTGACATTTTATATTAAAAAACAGACTGATAAAGAATCGCAGGGCACAGAAAAGGAATTTTGCACAGGCAAGATCAACATGTATAGGATCTCAGTAAGCCACTAATGATAACATAGGCACTCATACCAGTTTCCCCCCTAATAGTTCAAACAGAACACATCAACATGAAGAAACAGGGCACTCAATGGAAGTGAAAAAACTTGGCCACAGCTTTATTGATCATGTTTGTAATCCTCAAAAAGGCCATGAGAAACAAAAAAACACTATCTAATCCATAAGAGACTGATACCAAAAGATTTGGGAGTTACCTGGACAAATCTTTGATTTAAAAAGTTTTCATCCCCCATACAAATTTTTGTTACTTATATAAAGGAGAAGCTTGCACTGTTCCAGGGAGCCAGTTTTAATTTGGAGGGGAATCTTAGAAGAGATGTTCAAGTGCAATCTGGGATGTTTAAGCCAGAATGTCTGAAAAAAAAAAAGCAGGCGTATCCAGGTGCAGACACAACTTCACTAACGTGGACATGCTCGATATGGATGTCTGCAGGGGCGTCTACATAGACATCCCCAGAAACATGTTGCAGAGCCTAGATATCTAGGAAAGACTAATGGTTAAAGTAGAGATCTAGAAACAGGTCAGCCAGGGTTCAAATTCCACAATAGTTGACATTGTGCTGAGTACTGGGGATAACGGAGTGCCTTCTTCTCTACACCCTCTGGATGTTTTTCAGCCAAAATGAGCACCGGGGCAGGTCTAAACTAAGATATGACACCAGACGTCAATGACATTTCTGAGATTAGGCAGGGACGTCCAGGTTCCTGGGAACAGCTCTACCACACTTTTATTCCGACTTAGAAGTCCTCACATTGGAGACATTCCCAGAGCTGGCTTCTAAAATGGTTCTGGAGACGTCTCTGCCTGTTTTTGGACATCCAAAGCATGAACAGGACTTCCAAAATGACCCCTTAACTGCTTAAACTTTACCAAGTAAGTCAGACCACACAAATAGCTGCTCAGCAGTTGGACTTATCTAGTCAAGTCCACTGAATATCTGTTTAAGGCTATCCAGATAAACTGATACGGATAACCTTAGCTGGTCATCAGCCACTGAATATTGGCCCCATAGTTTTATTAGGAGAGTATGATTTGGAAGATGGAGTAAATCTAAACTTTGTACAGTGGAACTGTGAGAAATCTAAGTCCAAAAGCCAGCACAGATCTCTGAGACCTGTATTCACTCTAACTGTGCCTGTGGGCAATGTTCTCATGACGCTGCACCTCCCCCCATTGACAGCAACATGGGTGGAGGACTCCTGTGCAGCTTCGTGGAAACATACCCCGAGTGACAACTTGTAAATGCTTTTGCTCACAACTGAAATCAGAGCAATTCTGGAACCACACTGTGGAGTGTCTGCAGCTATTCTAGAATCCTGAACATCATCTTTCAGTGTGGACACCGGATTTGGTCACCATTGTATTGACTGCTTTCTTACAGTGATCATTTCAAGAACTCAAACCATCAGGATTTTATATCCTAGAGTAGATTTTATATGATTTTACAGCAAGGTAAATTTTATAGCAAAAACCTCAAAAATTATGTATGTGGAAGTATTGGTTTAATAGATACATATTTTTTACAAATTCTTTTTCTTAACTTATCAGTAATTTAATTTTGTCTTTATTTACAAATGAAACCTATGCAGTGTTTGATGAAATAAATATGGACCTGGTAGTCAGACTTATATGTATAAGCCAACTGTCCATGGATGTTCAGTGGCACAATTTGGATAATGCCTCTAACTGCTGCAGCACCATCCACATCGCACTGGAGTGGAGTTGGGGTTGATCCTGGGCAGAACAATTCACTACGGGAGTCGTTCCAGAACATGAATAAGACAGATAAACGTGCGTAGTAGATGTCCTGCTGTGGTAGGCTATGGCCTGTAAACTAGGCCTAGATCCTAACCCCCACCTGAGAGTACTATTGAAAAGAACCAAAGTTTAGAAATCTGCTTTAAACTGCTTTTTGAAAGTCCCTTTCCTTCCCCCATGAAGTTTGTATAAGTTCTTTATGCTTGGTTTGTTCTGTCCTTGCATTCTCTGAGCTAGAAATGTCCTTGAAGTAGAAATGTATCTATGTCTAAGACTATGCCTTTGTTAGAATAAGCCTGAAAGGGGGGAGCAAGGAGCTAGGCCCAGAGAGGGTCCCCGATAGGACAGGTGCAGGGGGCGTTGGGACCAATAGAAAGTTTGACTGTATCAAACTGTGAAATTGTATATAATGATTCTGCTGCTGTATTTCGTTGCTCATTCTTTTCTGACACTAAAGCTGTTCGTCTGAGCCTGTGCACAATAAATTGGCTTGGATCCTGCAACTGACTCCTGGTATTATTTATTGCATGCTTATCAGCTGCTACACTGCAAGTGAAAATGTCCAATACCGTATTCTGGAACCCCCATCGCCCTGTAGGTACATGCCGCTAGCACAGTAGGGTTGCCAACTGTCCGGTTTTCAGCCGGCCTGGCCGGTTTTTCCATGGCCAGGCCGGCTGCCGGCGCAGAGGCAAAACCGGCCCTTGAAAAGCCGTTTTTTTTGCTCTGGCCGCAAGATCGGGAGCGTTTTCTCCCAACCCGGAGGGCTTCAGAGGGAGCCGGGTAAGCCCGCGCGAGGCCCCGGCTCCCTCTGACCAGCTGCCAGCGTGAAGAGCCTTTACCTACACGCTGGCGGCTGTTCCTGTGAAGCCGCGATTGGTGGGAAAGGTTAAAGGCAATGCCCTTTAACCTTTCCCAGCATTCGCGGCTTCACAGGAACAGCCGCCAGCGTGAAGGAAAAGGCTCTTCACGCTGGCAGCTGTTCAGAGGGAGCCGGGGCCTCGCGTGGGCTTCCCCGGCTCCCTCTAAAGCCTCAGACAGCCGCGGTTTTGGGGGGGGGGGAGGCCAAGGACTGCCTGGGCTGTGATGGGGGGAGGGGGCCTGGACTGGAAAAGGGCTAGGAGGGGGAATTTGACTGGAAATGGGTTGTGATGGGGGGGGGGGACCTGGACCGGAAAATGGCTATGGGGGGGGGGGGGGACTTGGAATGGAAATAAATGGGATGTGATGGGAGGGGACCTGGACTGTAAAAGGGCTATGGGGGGGGGACATGGACTGGAAATGGGTTTTGATGGGGAGGGGGACCTGGACTTGAAAAGGGCTGGGGGGGGGGGGGCCATGGACTGGAAATGGGTGGGGATGGGGAGGGGGACCTGGGCTGTAAAAGGGCTATGGGGGGGGAACTTGGACTGGAAAAGGGCTATGGGGGGGGGGAAACCTGGACTGGAAATGGGCTATGGTGGAGGGAGGGGGAACTTGGACTGGAAATAGGCTGTGATTCGGGGGACATGGACGGGACATGGGTTGTGACGGGGGGACGGACCTGGACTGGAAAAGGGCTATGGGGGTCATTGGACTGGAAAGAAATGGGCTGTGATGGGGAGGGGGACCTGGACTGTAAAAGGGCTATGTGGGGGGGGGGACATGGAATGTAAAAGGGCTATGTGGGGGGGGGGACATGGACTGGAAATGGTTGTGATGGGGAGGGGGACCTGGACTGTAAAAAGGCTATGGGGGGGGGGATCTTGGACTGGAAATGGGCTATGGTGGAGGGAGGGGGAACTTAGACTGGAAATAGGCTGTGATTAGGGGGGCTAGGACTGCAAATGGACTGTGATGGTGGGGGGGGGGGGGGGGGGTAGGACTGCAAATGGGCTGTGATGGTGCGGGGGGACTCGGACTGCAAATGGGATGTGATGGGGGGGCCTAGGACTGGAAATAGGCTGTGATGGGGGGGGGGCTAGGACTGGAAATGGTCTGTGATGTGAGGGCTAGCACTGGAAATGGGCTGATGAAGAGCTGGAATAGGACTGGAAATGGGCTGATGTGGGGCATGGGAGAATGGGATTAGAAGGGAGTGGATGCTGGGTGGGTCTAGAACTATAAGGGAACTGATTTTGGGGGAGGACTAGAATAGATGGGGAATGAGACTGGAGAGGGGAAAAAATATTTTGTGTGGAAGAAAAGTCTATGATGGGCTGGGTATTGGGAGAGTGAGGGGCTTGAGAATGGAAGGGTGAAATTTAAATGGATGATAAAGGAATAAGGAAAGAATTGGGGGAAAGAGCAAAAGGGAAACAATCAGTATGTTAAAGCAGAAATAGAGAGAGAATGGAAAACATCTAAAAGAGAAGAAAGGACAAATGGATAGCTCGCAGAAGACACGAAGAAACCAGAAGAAAGTGACTGGAGCAATTGCAACTGAAAATAAAACGCCCAAACAGAAGGTAGAAAAATACTTTTTATTTTGAATTTATTAGCTGGAATATGTTTGGTCTGGGAAGTGTGTATTGCTAACATCTTTGCGTTTTTGTTTAGTGCAAGAGGAAATTACTTTATAGTTTTATTTCTCCAGTGTTGTACATTTCATGTTTGGATTTTGGGGTTCCCAGTTTAATTATTATATGACCAAGGAAGCTAGCCTACACGTATCCTCGGTAATTTTTGTGGGTGGGGTTGGGGGCGGGGCAGGGGTGGGACTAGGGGCGGAGAATGGGTGGAGCATGGCGAGCCACAGGTGTCGGGTTTTTCTCGGTGAAAAAGTTGGTAACCCTATAGCACAGGGATCACAGAACATGGGCGAGAGGGTGTGGAACGGGGGCGTAGTCAGTCAGCAAGACACAAAGCATATTCAGGGAGGGCCCCTTTACGTACTCAGTGCTGCTCCTGGACATCCCATTATACCAGAGGAATGGTAGAATAAGGACAGGACTTAGAGATTTGTCTGCTCTGTGCTGCACATCGTGTCCACTGGAATCTAATTTTACTGGGGGTAGTTTCTCCAAATGGGTTAGTTTTGCAGATACCGTGACAGTCGTGAACCTCACTTCTAAACCAGGGTATGTCTGTGTGCTGAACCTGAAGATTTCATTCCACTGTTAGGTATGTCAGGACAAAGATATCACTTTCGACTTGACTTTGGCATATCTTTGTAGTCACTGGGATTACTTGGCAGTGTGCTGGCCTTGCAACAGACCTGTATATACAGTCTGGTTTACATCAGCATGTCCGTATCAGCCGCGTTCATGTCATGTGCAGTTGGCATCAGCGCACCACCGTCGGTGAGGGGAAAAGCTGAGAAGTTGCATGGCTAGGATCCAAAATGGTACCAAAAGGAGCTAAGGATCCGCACAATACAAGAGAACAAAAAAAGCGGAGCCTGGACTGACAAAAATAAACCTTGTTTATTGCGCCCCAACGCGTTTCGGCCACCGGCCTTCTTCAGGGGGTCTAAAAGAGCACACCTCAAAATTAAATAATAAACATATAGATTAAAAAAACAACATAATGTAAAATACACTGTAATATATCAATAAAAAATAATATATAAGAAAAATTATAATAAAAATTAAAATCATATAGTTTTACCTAAAGCGTCTAAAGGACAATCTATTAATCTATAACGATTAAATAAAAAAGACAACTACTGGATAAAAATATAAAAAAATTATAAAAAAGGTAATAGATGATAAAAAACCATATTGAACTACTAAAAAGGAAGAGAAAGAGAGACGAGGAGGAACCAAAAATAAATAAATACCTTATTGTGATCAAATTGAGTATTATCCTGGATTGAACCTATAGGATACTAACAGCTGACAATGAATAAATAAATAATTAAATAGGTAAGTGCACATTTAAATAAATAAATAATTAAATAGGTAAATATACATATAAAACAAATATATACAATTCTAAAACTAACACTCCATATTGATAAATATATAACCAATTAATAATAAATAATCAATTACATAAATAGATACACATAAAATGTATAAACAATTATAAAAACATGTTTCATACATAAGCATCATAAGGACACTTGAAAAAATACATGAAAAAACATATGAAAAAACAAGAAAAGCATGCAATTATAAAGTTATAAAAAGGAATTTATATTTGCAAAATCAAAACATCATAAATCGAGTATATGAAGGTGGAGACGCTCTTGAATTGAAAATCATTATATTCAACGTTTACATGAACAAAAAAGTTACCCTATACGGCACCTATAGAGCGCTTGTTATTCTGATGCCATATATCTAAAAAACATAGCAGACGGTAAAGAAGAACCAAAGGCTTGTATGGGATGAAACAAGTAGACCTGTTAAACAATGCAGTGAAATTAACTGCAATTGAAAAAACTGAAAAAATCTTCTTTCCCATGAAAGAAAACAAATAACCAATAAAAGTCATAAAAAGACACACTGAATGCTTAAAAATGCAAAAATCCTTCCTAAAAAATAATCAATAAATAAATGAACAAATTTATATTATGTGAAGAACCGGTTGTGAAATGTCGGCACCGGCACCTTTCAAATAGAAAGTGATCGGCATCCTAAAAACTACACAGTAACACGGCGTTTTTCCATATTAAAGGTACTAGCCAAACATACAGAATTTCTACAAGATCATGAATTATGTTGGCATCGCCTAACCAATATATTAAAGAAAAATATATGTGGATAACGCTTAAATCAAATTAAAAGTGCTATTTACTCCTACTTGCTAGGCTTGTCACTTTTTGAAAAATAGTCGAAAGTGAGCGCTCACATTATGAAATGAAATGAGCAGAGCTTTAAAAACGTAAATACAGTATAAAGAATTAACTGAACAGAAAACCTATTAACCTGCAACTAAAGCTTGTGATTGCGTCGCTCAGATAAAGAATGTCAAGAAATTAAACCTACCAAACACCAGCATTCTGTGCTCCTGCACTGCTGAATAACGTAATGGCGGCTTCTGTGAACGGATGCCCAAATACCGGCATTTTCCCGCCCGTATAGGTTAAAGGTCACTGAATCGAACGGCAAGTAGATGTATAAATACTAAATGAAAATGCAATTTATGTTAGATGCCTATCGATCAATTATAAAAGCTATAAAACAAGAAGATCCGGAATAAAAATGCTGAATAACATCCTGGGACATACTGTGATTGGACGCCTAAGTACCGGCATATACCTACCTGTGCAGGTTTAAGGGACAATAACTCAAAAAAACAAATGAATGTATGAATACTTAACAAAAATACTATTTATATGAATGTGCATCATTCAACTATGAAGAACTATAAAATAAAAGGAAGTATTATGTAAACAATAGAAAGCCATAGAGTAATTTGCATAGAAAGGAGGGAGGAGGGGGGGGAGGGAAAAGGGGGGGAGGGGAAGGGGAAAAGGGGGGAAAAGAAGAGGAGAGGGAGGGGAGGAAGGGGGAGAGGGGAGGGGGAAGGGGGGAGGGGAAGAGGGGGGGGGAGGGGGAAGGGGGAAGAAGAGGGAGGGAGGAGGAGGGGGGTGTGGGGGGTGTGTGTGTGGGTAAAGGAGGAAGGGAAGGGGGGAGGAGGGGGAGGGAGGAGGGGAAGGGAAGGGGGAAGGGGAAGAGGGGGGGGAGGAAGGGAGGGAGGAGGAGGAGGGAAGGGGAGGACGGGAGGGGAAAGAGGGAAAGGGGAGGAGGGGGGGAGGAGGAGGAGGGGGGGAGGAGGGAGGGAGAAAGGGGGGGAGGGGAGGGAAGGGGGGGAGGAGGGGAGGGGAAGGGGGAGGGGGGGGAGGGGGGAGGGGAGAAAGGGGAAAGGGGAAAGGGAGGGGGGAGGGGGGAAGGGGGAGGGGGAGGGGAAAGAGGGAGGGGGGAAGAAGGGGGAAAGAGGGAAGGGGGGGAGGAAGGGGGGGAAGGGGGGGAAGGAGGGGACGGGGGAGGGGGAGGAGGGGGGAGGGGGAGGAAGGAGAGGGAGGAGAGCAAGGAGGGAAGGGGAGTGGGGGGAGGGGGAGGGAGGGGGAGGGGGAGGGGAAAGGGGGGGAAGGAGGGGAGGGGGGGAGGGGGAGGGGGGAGGGGAGGGGGGAAGGGGAGAGGGGAAGGGGAGGGGAAAAGGAGGAAGGGGGAAGGAAGGAAGAGGGGGGAGGGGAGGGAGGAGGGGGAAGGGGGGGAGAGGGGAGAAAGAGGAGGGGGAGAAAGAGAGGGGGGAAGGGGGGGAGGGGGGGAGGGGGGAAGAAGAGGGAGGGAGGGGGAGGGGGGAGGGGAGGGGAAAGGGGGGAAGGAAAGGGGGGGGAAGGGAAGGGAAAGGGGGAGGGAGGGGGGGAGGGAGGGAGGGAGGGGGGAGGGGGAGAGGGGGGAAGAGGAGGGAGGGAGGGGGAAGGGGAAGGGGGGAGGGAGGGGAGGGAAGGGAGGGGGAGAGAGGGGGAAGAGAGAGAGAGAAAAAAAGAGAAAAATGTACATCGTAGCAGCATATGCTAAGCGCATGGACATCGAGGCCATTAGCTGTGTATACCCGGGTGCTGTACTGTCAGCGAGGGCCTGTGTTTCTCCATACTAGTTTGGGCGTGCTGTGCCTGCAGCATCCTAGTCCTTGATTCTGGAATCGTGGGCGTGTCCATACCTGCGGTTGCGGAATCGGGTTTTGATCGGCTCAGTCTTCAAGCTGGCCATGCCCACGGGAAAGGCGTACTTTTTCTGGGATTGGGCTCCACATTAATAGCAATGATATTTATCTTTTTCAATATAGCAAAGTGGTTTAACTTAGGCCTGCAAAATGTAGTCCTAAATTAAACTGCGTAGCTATAATGTATAGCAGCTGAATAGCACTGCGGTATCTATAGCCAGTGGTAGTGACTGCATTATGAGGGTAATTTTATAACAGGGCGACTAGTCAAAGCGTGTTTTAACAGGCTTAATTTAGGCATATTTGATAAAGACAACTAGGTGCCCTGGAGCTTCTGTAAATGACTGCACTTGCTTTTTTTTGGTGTAAAGTTTTGTATTCTGTAATCAATGCGTGTACTTCCACACGCTCTTACTACTACTTTGATATTGTTTTATTTAATATGTAAACCATTTTGAACAACATATTGTTACAAAGATGGTATATAAAAGCTTTTAAGCACTTATCATTCATATAGTGCTACAAGGCATACACAGTGCTATACACATACATGTAAGAGAGAATCCCTGCTCAAAACAGCTTACAAGTTATGCAAGACCAACAAACACAATAGAATGGGTACTAATGTAAAACTAAGGGGAAATGTTTATAACACATGGTCATGATCCAAAAGCAGTCTTGAAGAGGTGGGTGCTAACCTGGCTTTGAATAAGACCAGAGATGGAGACTGACATACCAACTTAGTCTATTCCAGGCATACAGTGCAGAAAGTACAGTGGTTATGTGCATAAGTGTTGTAAAGTCAACAAATCCACTTGGAGGTTGTGATAAGGAAGCTTATCATAGCTCAGGAAGGAGCTATAGAAAAGGTGAAGTGACTCTGAACAAGCAACCTGTCAGTTCTGGTAGAAATAAGAAAACAGAATTTTCCCATAAAAGACTACCAGTCCCAGAATGCACCAGGTTTCCAGCAGCCATTAGAGGAGCTGAAGTGGGGAAACGTGTGTTCAATCAGGAGGGCTATGAGGTAATCCCTAAGCACTCATCTCAAAGGGCAGGGCCTGATTCAGCACAGCTGCGCTGTGTTAGGGAGGAACACTCATCTAAGCAGAATAAAGGTAGAGTTTATTCTACAGAGAATTATCCTGAGAATCAGCTTGAGCTTGATCATCTTCATTATCAGGAGGATCATCAGAAGCAGAAGCCAAACCGGACGGACAGAGAGGGAAAGAAACCCTTTGGAAGAAAGAGGAGAAAAGCCTTTGAGAGGTCTAGAAGAGTCCAGAGCAGTACGTATACTGGGAGGCATTCCAAGGGCCAGCATATACCATTGGACTGGGGAAAGCCAGAGGAATGGTGCTGCAGAGCTAGGAATCTCCAGACGGTACCTGTGAGAGAGACGGCTGCACGTGGAAGGGACCCTAAGACCCGTGCCAGAAGGTATGTGAAGAGAGATCCAGTGTCCAGGGATCTGGATTGGAAGGCTGGACATAAGAACTGGACTACATACTGGCCAGGCTATTTAGAGAGGAACTCTAACAGCAATGGAAGCTCAGGTATGAACACTGATCTATGCCCTAGCTATAACCTTAAAAACAGCAGGGAAACAAGTATTCTCCTGAGAGTGCTACATTGAGAAATTCCTCTGTGCCAATCCATGATATTGAACCCATGATTGTTGATGAAGAAGGGGGAACGGTCTTAGATACAGGCTGTGTTTATATGGATTGCTCTCTGTCTAAACTCCTTTGGTAACTTTCTGTTACAAAGTACAGCAACCATCACAAAGAAATACAAACCTGTTCTTTAATCTACTCAGAAAAGCTCCTGAAGCAGGATTTGACCCACACAGTAGAAAGCAAGCCAGCTAAGGGGTTTCAGCTGGGTAACTGCTAGCAATTGAGCCTTACCTAATTGCTTGTGAGCTCTAAGAGAATCACTTCTGAATCTGTGTGGGAAGATATAAGAAGTTAACCTGAAAAGAACAGTTTTTCTCTTCTTTGTGGATTTTGTTTGTTGTTTGATACACTGCTAAGACAATATTAGCTAAAGCCTACAGAAAAGACCAGTTTGTTACCAACCAGGTCTTATTCTTTTGCTTTGATTGCTGACAAGTTCCAATGTTGTTTTCCTGATTTTGTTTTTCCAAGTTTAACACTGAAAGCAAGTAACCTGATTTATGTGCTACCAAGCATATCTGTGTTGGGAGAAATAACCCCATAAATAAATATCTTATTGGCTTTACCCAAAAGCACAACTAATTATTGTGAGCAGCTGTGTCTGGTGTGAATGAACTGCATTGCCCACAATCCCTTGCAAATCATATAGATATATGCACTTGCCAAGACTGTGAAGATTCTCACCCAGGCAGCCGTCTGACAAATGGCATAGTTTTTCGGATTGCTTTTGCACAAAGGGGATTTACTTGCTGAGGATTACAACTAAAGTTCAAGTTTAAAGCTGGAAAAAAAGATTTTCCCTCAACTGCACTTTGGAGGAGAAGTGGATGTTCCAGGCAGCTGTCCCAGGAGGAAAAGACCCTGTGCAGAGCTGGATTCATCACTGGCATAAGGTAACAAGTACCTGGACATGTCTAGTGGTGGATGGGAGTAAGGCACAGGGGTAATTGGAAAAAAAAAGTAGAAAAAAACACACCTGTTTAGAAGGTGGTGCACTTTGTTTTTTTTTTCTTTGTTTCTTGCAGGGATCAAGATGGATCCAAAGGAACTACCTCAGTGGATGGCAGCCCAGTTTAGCAGGCAACAGGAGCTAGCACAGCAGGCTCAGGACACTGCTATGAAAGCCTTAATGGAACAGCAGAGGCCAGTGCTTGATCTGGTGCAAGCCCTAGTTAAGCTGCGGAACCAAAGTGGAACAGATGCAAGACCAGCAGTAAATACTGGTACACCACATGTGGACAGTGTGGGACTCAATCAAGGGATTGGGGCATTTAGTTTTGGGAAACTAACTCCAGATGATAATGCTGATGATTTTCTAGAGTCTTTTGAAAGAGTGGCACAAGCATTAGCATGGCCAGAGACCCAGTGGGCAGTAAGGCTGGCAGCCTCATTAACTGGAGAGGCGCTTGCAGCTTACAGAGCAATGCCAGCAGCCCAGGCTTTGAATTATAAGGATGTAAAGGCTGCTATTAGAGATCGCCTAGGATTCTCTATTTCAGAGTATAGGCGAATGTTTAGAGCTACTACATTGAGAGTGGGTGAAACACCCAGGGCTCTGAGTCAGAGAATCAGAGGTTTAGCTGTAAAATGGTTGGAGCCTGAGCAAAAGACGGTAGAAATGTTATTAGACATTATAATGCTTGAACAATTTATGTCTGCGGTCCCTAAAGATTTGCACACTTTCCTTATACAGCAAAATTGCCAAAATCTTGGAGAGGCAACCATGCTAGCAGAGAGATTCTTGGAAGCCACGCAGGCTTGCCATAGAATGGGTGGCCCTCTGAAGATTGGTGCTGAGGCAAGATGTGCTGTATCAGAAAAGAAAATAATTAAAAATGTTTCTGAAAATGAATGTACTGTATCAAACCAGATGACACAGTGGAATAGAAAGAAATGTTTCAAGTGTGGAAAATGGGGACATTTAAAAAAAGGATGTCAGACACACACTAGCTTAGTGGGTGTGGATTTAAAACAGCCCAAAGAAGGATTTCTTTTGATGGTTGATGTGCAAGGAATTACCACAAATGCTTTGTTAGACTCTGGGGCAGACCAGAGTATGATGTCAAAAAGGCTTTGGAAGAGAATAGAGGCCCAAGAAGGATTTGTGCCTAGAACCCCTGAAAGCCAAGTTCACATCAGATGCATTCATGGTGCTGCAACACCATATCCCACCTATAGGCTAAAGGTTAAGTGCCTGGGGGAACAAGAGGAAGTCCTGTTAGCAGTGGTGCCTAGGCTACCCTTTGATTTGGTTCTAGGAAGAGACTGGCCAAGATTTAAGCAGGGTCTAGTGGAAGGACTAGGAAAGAAGGAGGGAGAAGGTTTAATGGTAATAGCTCCCGGGCCTTTATTTGGAAGTCCTCAGACCCCAGCTAAAAAGATGGTTAAGCGTCCAGAAGACCAAGCTACCCCAAAGCAAACATTCATCCTAAAGTACCATAGGGTCACAGAGAAGGCCCAAGCTCCTAAGCGGGCAACCCCTCAAGCTGCTGGGTTTGACCTGTGCAGCATAGAAAATGTGACTGTACCTAGCCAAGGGAGAGCCCTGGTTGACACCGGTCTCCAAGTGGAAATACCTATTGGATGCTATGGGAGAGTAGCCCCAAGGTCCGGATTAGCCCTTAAATATTTCATCGATGTGGGTGCGGGAGTAATTGATCCCAATTACAGGGGCAATATTAAAGTTCTGTTATTTAACTTTGGACAGAATGATTATCACGTGAAGACAGGAGACAGAATTGCCCAATTGATCTGTGAGAGGCTGGGTTTTCCACCTGTGGAGGAGGTCACATCCCTGGAAAATTCTGAGCGTTGGAACCAAAGGCTTTGGTTCTACTGACGTCAAAGGGGTTAAAAGCCTAGCTGCCACCTGTGCCCGAGAGAGGGAGGTGAATGAAGAGGAAGATTTGGGACCCCAGGTATCTGATTGTAAAGAAAAATCAGAGCCCCAAATAGGTGAGGACCTGACAGTGGTACAACAGGAAGAAATTAGGAAATTGCTTAAAGAATTCCCAGATGTGTTGACACCCATACCTGGGGAGACACATTTGGTTGCCCATGAAATAATAACTCCACCTGGGAAATTAGTTCGTCAAAGGCCATACCGCTTGCCTGAAGCCAAGAGACAGGAAGTAGTGGCACAAGTCCAGGAGATGTTGGACATGGGAGTAATAGAGGCGTCAAAGAGTCCCTGGAATAGCCCCATAGTCCTGGTGCCGAAGCCTGATGGATCTTTAAGATTTTGTATTGACTTCTGGCAGGTAAACGCAATATCAGTTTTTGATGCATATCCAATGCCAAGAATTGAAGAGCTGTTGGACCAGCTGGGACAGGCTCAATACTTAACCACCCTTGATATGACAAAAGGATATTGGCAAATCCCTCTCACCAGGGAGTCGAAGCCGAAGACTGCGTTCAGCACCCCCGTTGGCCTTTTCCAGTTCAAGAGGATGCCTTTCGGACTGCATGGAGCAGCGGCTACCTGCCAAAGGTTAGCGGATCAGGTACTTCGACCCCACCAAAATTATGCTTTTGCATATATGGATGATGTCATAATCCATAGTAACACCTGGGCGGAGCATCTGAAGAGGATCAGGGCAGTCTTGTGCTCCATGAAGCAAGCGGGAATCACTTTAAACCCGAAGAAGTGTGCCTTTGCAAATAGGGAGGTAAAATACCTGGGCCACCTAGTGGGAAGAGGAAAAATTAAACCTCTAATGAGTAAAGTAGATAGCATCAGGAATTTTCCTCCTCCAACAACAAAGAAACAACTAAGAAGTTTCTTGGGACTTATTGGATACTACCGCAGATTTATACCGCAATTTGCAGAGAAAAGTGCAATTTTCACGGATATGCTGCGGAAAGAATTGTCCAAACCAGCTAAAGTGGACACCTGAAGCTGAAAAAGCTTTTTCAGTCCTAAAAGGAAAATTGTGTACAGGACCGGTACTGAAAGGGGTGGACTTCAAGAAACCCTTTCTGGTTCAAACAGATGCATCGGACGTAGGGCTAGGAGCGGTTCTATCCCAGTGTCATGAAGGGGAGGAGCATCCTGTGATGTACCTGAGCAGGAAGTTGTCACCGGCTGAACAAAAGTATTCCACAATAGAAAAAGAATGTTTAGCTATAAAGTGGTCAGTGGAGGCGTTAAGGTTTTACCTTACAGGGAGAAAGTTCCAGTTGGTCACAGACCATGCCCCACTTAAGTGGTTGCAGCAAATGAAGAACCACAATGCCAGGTTGACACGCTGGTAGATGGCCTTACAGGCATTTGATTTTCAAGTTGAACATCGTGCTGGGAAGTTACACAAGAATGCGGATGCCCTTTCCCGTATTACGGACTGTAGAGAAGAAGTTTCACCAGTGACACCAGTCCGTAATAACTTAAGCAGGGGGTATGTGATAAGGAAGCTTATCATAGCTCAGGAAGGAGCTATAGAAAAGGTTGAAGTGACTCTGAACAAGCAACCTGTCAGTTCTGGTAGAAATAAGAAAACAGAATTTTCCCATAAAAGACTACCAGTCCCAGAATGCACCAGGTTTCCAGCAGCCATTAGAGGAGCTGAAGTGGGGAAACGTGTGTTCAATCAGGAGGGCTATGAGGTAATCCCTAAGCACTCATCTCAAAGGGCAGGGCCTGATTCAGCACAGCTGCGCTGTGTTAGGGAGGAGCACTCATCTAAGCAGAATAAAGGTAGAGTTTATTCTACAGAGAATTATCCTGAGAATCAGCTTGAGCTTGATCATCTTCATCATCAGGAGGATCATCAGAAGCAGAAGCCAAACCGGACGGACAGAGAGGGAAAGAAACCCTTTGGAAGAAAGAGGAGAAAAGCCTTTGAGAGGTCTAGAAGAGTCCAGAGCAGTACGTATACTGGGAGGCATTCCAAGGGCCAGCATATACCATTGGACTGGGGAAAGTCAGAGGAATGGTGCTGCAGAGCTAGGAATCTCCAGACGGTACCTGTGAGAGAGACGGCTGCACGTGGAAGGGACCCTAAGACCCGTGCCAGAAGGTATGTGAAGAGAGATCCAGTGTCCAGGGATCTGGATTGGAAGGCTGGACATAAGAACTGGACTACATACTGGCCAGGCTATTTAGAGAGGAACTCTAACAGCAATGGAAGCTCAGGTATGAACACTGATCTATGCCCTAGCTATAACCTTGAAAAACAGCAGGGAAACAAGTATTCTCCTGAGAGTGCTACATTGAGAAATTCCTCTGTGCCAATCCATGATATTGAACCCATGATTGTTGATGAAGAAGGGGGAACGGTCTTAGATACAGGCTGTGTTTATATGGATTGCTCTCTGTCTAAACTCCTTTGGTAACTTTCTGTTACAAAGTACAGCAACCATCACAAAGAAATACAAACTTGTTCTTTAATCTACTCAGAAAAGCTCCTGAAGCAGGATTTGACCCACGCAGTAGAAAGCAAGCCAGCTAAGGGGTTTCAGCTGGGTAACTGCTAGCAATTGAGCCTTACCTAATTGCTTGTGAGCTCTAAGAGAATCACTTCTGAATCTGTGTGGGAAGATATAAGAAGTTAACCTGAAAAGAACAGTTTTTCTCTTCTTTGTGGATTTTTGTTTGTTGTTTGATACACTGCTAAGAAAATATTAGCTAAAGCCTACAGAAAAGACCAGTTTGTTACCAACCAGGTCTTATTCTTTTGCTTTGATTACCTGACAAGTTCCAATGTTGTTTTCCTGATTTTGTTTTTCCAAGTTTAACACTGAAAGCAAGTAACCTGATTTATGTGCTACCAAGCATATCTGTGTTGGGAGAAATAACCCCATAAATAAATATCTTATTGGCTTTACCCAAAAGCACAACTAATTATTGTGAGCAGCTGTGTCTGGTGTGAATGAACTGCATTGCCCACAATCCCTTTCAAGTCATATAGATATATGCATTTGCCAAGACTGTGAAGATTCTCACCCAGGCAGCCGTCTGACAAGGTATCCTGTAATACTTTAACTTTGATTAAAAATGGCTGCTCTTACAGCTGAATTCTAAAGAAACACATTTTAACATGGTTTGAGTCTTGGAAGATTCATGTCTCCTTCTGAAATCCACTGAGAACATCCACTAGGTTTCTTGGGAAGGTTTCAGACGAATCCATGAAATTCTACCGCAGATCTATTTGCAAAACTGGTGTGTTTCTATAGTGGAATTTGCGACTCAGCACATGTAATAAAAATTTGTATATCAAAGGCATTTTTCTTTAAGAAAATCTGATTTGGGATGAAGTGATGTTACTGTGCAAAATGGCTACCTAAGTCTGAAGCTCCTTCTCCTTATTAACACATCATACCTGCTGACTCTGGGTGGTCTTTGCAGTCCAGTTCAGTTACCTGTAAGGCTGCAAAGAAAAACCCCCAATGTTCAAAAAGTTTGATATAAATGGGGGGCTCCTGCATCATGAGCTAATTCCAAGATGCAACATGCAGCATTCCCACACCATTCTTTAAAGCACAAGGGTGATGGCGAGGAGGACCATGGAAGAGAAACTCCTGATTATATAGCCTTTGCAGAGCTTAAGACCTGGTTCCAGGACATTAAAAAAGGGGGGGACTTTGCCTGCTCATTCCCCCACTGCCTCCACGCCGATTACCTCCGGTCCGATGGATTCCTTCGTGTTGCGCTCGAGCCGGGCTGTGACAGATTCAGGGGAGGAATCCCGAGCTGTGATATCGCCGGAGTCTGGAGGCTCGGCATTTATTTCGGGTCTATCTCTCTCTCCCGTGAGTCCTGCACCGAAGGTTTCCCATGCCTTGTCCCTTCCGGAGGGGTTCCTGGAGCTTGGCTCCCACCCGAAGTTGGAGGAAGCTGATGGCTCGAGTGGGCCAGGAATAGAGGTGCGGTTGCCTGGCAGGAATGATATTCCTGCGGCGTTGTCATCGACTTTTCCAGCGGTGCCGAGTAAGGGGGATTACACAGGTTTGCCTGTGCTGGATCGAGAGCAGGTGCCTATAGCAGGAGTGGCTGCTGGTGATTTGAGAATTGCCTCGGGTCTACCGTTTTCTCTGCCGAGACCGGAGAGTTTCACATTGGAATCGATATGGCAGGCGATTCTTCTGCTTGGGGAGGCCTTGGTACCACGGGTAACTTCTTTGGATAGAAAGTGGATAATGAATGTTCTGCTATGGAGTGTCTGGAACAGCGAGTGAATATTTTACAACCAGAAGTGGCAGAGTTGCATCAAAAGTTGGAAGGATTGGAAGCCAAGTCAGATGCTTATCAGAAGAATTTTTCATCTATTCAAGTTAAGTTGGAACACTTGGACAATTTTACTAGAATGAATAATTTGCGATTAATTAATTTTCCTAGAATCTCTTCTGTATCTCCTAGTGAAATGTTTAAGCGCTATTTAAGTGAAGTGTTGTGGGTTTCTTCTGAATTACTTCCCCCCTTGGTGAGGGCTTATTATTTACCGAAAGGTAAATTGACCACTGCAGTGGCCCAGGAGGGAGTTGATTTAGTACAATGTAATACTCTAAATGTAACTGAATTATTGGAAAAGTCTGTGGATGAGATTCCTGTTCCTTCTACATTATTCGTAACTTTTGCGTTGTTATCTGATAGAGAGTGGGTGTTGAGGCTTTTCTTCAGGAAGAGAAACCTGCCTTTTAAAGGGTTAACGGTAAGAATTTATCCAGATTTGGCTAGGGATACTCAGCGGCGTAGGAGAGAATTTCTCTTGTTACGCCCTGGTATCCTTCAGTTGGGAGGGGTTTGTTTTCTTAAATACCCATGTAAGTGTTTGGTTAAATATAAAGCGGTTTCCTATATTTTTTATGATCCCTCCCAGCTCACAGCGTTCATTAATGCTAGGCGGTTGGAGCTCTCTGTTTTCCCCTCACTTGATCTCACATAATATTATGTCATGGTTGGATAGCTTGCACTAATTTTCCTCATACTGTTTGATATTGTTATATCTCCCTCCCTGTATTATATTGTGGGCTAGTGTGGAAGATATTTCTTTGCTCTCGTTTGAGGGATATTTCCTTGATGATTTATGACTTATGTTTAATTTCCGATTTATCTTCCTTTTTCTTCAAGGAATGCTGATTGTAAGCTTTCTTGTATTTTTTTTGTTAAAAATTTGCATAAAAAAAAAAAAAAAAAAAGATATCATGTCAGTGCGGCAAGTGATACCTGCCCTGGGTGCAAACTTGTAAGTAGATTTGGCTGCATGCTGATGAGCATGCGGATGTGCTGGCTGCTGTGGGTAATCTGTGGGTAACCGAGTCAACAAGGAACTAGTGGACAAAATAGGAACTGCAGGGCTAATCTGCAGTATCACGTGTGCCAGAGGGCCCCCGAGTACCAAGACGGTGTAGTAGTGATGCAGAATATCTGTACTGCTCCTCTAGCTATTGTGGATCCTGATTGCGCTTCTGATTTAGTAAAGTTTAAAACAGAGAGTACACAGGGCATTGGGAGGCCAGTGGGCAAACTTAAAATGGATATAGTGGCCTGCTTTCATATCACAGGTCTGCAAAAAAATTTTTTTCGAGAGCTGTTTTGGTTATTCCACGTAATCTTTGTTTTTTGGTGCGCTGAATCCGAAAATGACCTCCATTTTGTCATAGGACATCACGTTTCCTGACAATTTAGGTAATTATGTTAAATAAGGCAATACCTCAAAATAAATGGAAATAGACTTATAAAATTAAAGTTTTATTACAATATTTTCATGAAAATCCTTTTTTGAACTGAAATGAGCTCACCTACACACACTAAACTGGATTCTTCTTCCTTGTGAGGCTCCTCTTGGTGCATTTACGCTTGTGAGTAGCATCTGCAATGTCTCTCTGAAGCATCCAACAGTAGTCTGCCATCATTGCAATGCTCCATTTTCCCTGGTATCTCCTTTCCATCTCTTTAATGTCTTGGTGGAATCGTTCACCTTGTTCCTCACTCACAGCTCCCAAATTTTCAGGAAAGTAGTCAAGGTGGGACTGGAGGAAATGCACTTTCAAACTCATCAGGCAACCTAAAACTTGATATGCTTTCAGCATTCGTCCGACGATCTTTTTGTAGTGAGGATCTTTGTTATTGCCTAAACATTTCTGTACGACTTTTTTAAATGCAATCCACCCTTCTTTTTGAGGATCCGTCATGGTATTGACAAACTCTTGATCAACTATAAGCCTTCTAATGTCTGGTACGACGAACACACCTTCCTTCAATTTTGCCTCCGACAGGCCTGGAAACTTGGTGACCAAGTATTTGAAGCATTCTCCATTTCTTGGAAGTGATTTTATGAATTGCTTCATCAATCCCAATTTTATGTGGAGAGGTGGTAGAAGAACTTTATGGGAAGGTACCAAAGTTTCTCGGAAGACATTTTTTTCACCGACTGTTAGCACCCTCGGCTGCCAACTCTTCTTGGTCCAGTGATTTTATCGGTCTCGACTGTCCCATAGACACAGAAAACAAGGATATTTGGTATACCCAGCTTGTTGCCCGAGCAGCATGCACAAGACCTTCAAGTCCCCACACACTTGCCAACCATGGTCTTCATATTTAAGCTTATGAAGAACCAATTCCAAGTTCTCGTAGGTTTCCTTTAAGTGTACGGAATGACCTACAGGTATGGAAGCGTAAAACCCGTTGTGGAGTAAAACTGCTTTGAGACTTCTTTTTGAAGAATCTATAAAAAGACGCCATTGCTCTGAATCATATTGGATTTTAAATTGACCCATCAGACCTTCGACATTGATGCAATAAACCAACTTGTCTTCCTGGGCGAAGTAAGGAACAAACTCCTTTTCATGATGTCTGAACCATGAAGATGACACTCCTGGCAACAATAAATTCCTGCTTTTCAGCCTTGATCCGAGTAACTCAGCAGCATCTTTGGGAAGATTCAAGTCTCTTACCAAATCATTCATCTCCTCCTGAGAAAACAATTTTGGTCTTGTATCATCTTCAAAGTCAGAACTTGATTCGTCATCTGGTTCAGGTATGACTTCACCTTCATCGGAGCTAGGTATCTCTTCCAAGGTAGCAGGGGGCTTGGGTACTGGTATATCTGTGCCATGGGGGATTGGTCGAATTGCCGAGTGAAGATTGGGGTATGAAATGGAATGCTTCCATTTGGAATTAAACCCTTTCACATCGCATGAACAAAAGTAACAGTCGTCACTATGGTTCTTTTGCTCTCACCATACCATAGGAATCCCATAACGGAAAGATTTTTTCTTACCCGTGAACCAGTTTCGGAGGTCCTCAACACACCGTTTGCACACTTTATGAGGCGCCCAGACTTTATCTTGATCTCCAATTTTTAGTCCAAAGTATGCACAGTATACTTTTTTCACAAAGTCTGTAATATTCTGCTGTTGCTTCAACACTGTATATTCACCACAGATGAAACAGAAACTGTCTGGCGAATTAATACACTTTCACGGAGCCATAACGGTTGAAGAATGACGAGCTAACACGAATTGCGATGAAAAAGTGTGAACAGCCTAGAACCAAGAACCTGATGATGATTCGTGCACAAGTGTGGCATGCAGGAGAGAGCAGCTCTGTGTCTGTACACGAGACTCACAGTGCTGGCCACACCCCCCTGCACTGACCGGAGCTGCTGCTATCTGCCCTGTGTCTCCCTCCCACTGGATTCTTCAGGAAAGATTAACCCCTTATACCATTAGAAGCACGGACTTAAAACTTGCTTAGCTTATGTATATATTGCTGACCATCAGATTTACAGTGCTATATTTTTTTTACATAACTCGGACAACCCTTTTAAGGTTTTTTTGGCATTTTATATCTTAAATGCGCTTATGTGAATTAATTAATTAATAGTAATTTGAATTAGTTAATAGTAATTTGAAAAAATTTGATAAATTTGAAGACAATTTTGCATGTTGTGGCAAATCATGACGTCTAGGAGTTTTTTCAATATTTTATTTGTTTTCAGTACACCAAAATACATGGAAATTTGATGAAAATAATCAAACAGCTTTTTAGTCGCAGACCATTTTTCAGGACCTCTCAAAAGTTACTTTAGTGGCCCAGGCCACTAAGCACGCACCAGTGGGACTCTTACAAAATAAAAATATTTTAAGATCTACGCACCAATAGAGGCAAGTGTTTAAATAGCTCATTATAAAACTGCAGGATGACCGGGTGTAATTCCAATGGCTATACAATTTACTTGAACATAACATAAAAAACGCCATATTGGGTCAGACCAATGTCCATCAAGCCCAGTATCCTGCTTCCAACAGTGACCAATCCAGATCGCAAATACCTGGTAGGTTCCCAAAAAGGTACATAGGTTCCACAATGCTTGTCCCGGGGCAAACAGTGGATTTCCTGGGTTCTCTTTAATAATGGTTTATGGACCTTTCCTCCAGAAACTTGCCAAACCCTTTTAAAACCCAGTTACACTAATTGCTTTTACTACATCCTCCAGTAATGAATTCCAGAGTTTGATTACCCGTTCAGTGAAAAAATATTTTCTCTTATTAGTCTTAAATGGGTACATTGTAGCTTCATTGCGTGTCTCCTAATCTTTCTACTTTTGGATGGTGTAAACAACCAATCTATGTTTACCCATTCCATTCCATTCATTAATTTATAGACCTCTATCATATTTCCCCTTAGCCATCTCTTTTCCAAGTTGAAAATCCCTAACCTTTTAAGTCTTTCCTCATAGGGATATCCTTCCATCCCCTTTACCATTTTGGTGGTTTTTCTCTGTACCTTTTCTAATTCTGCTATTTCCTTTTTAAGATATGATGACCAGAACTGCACACAATATTTAAGGTGTAGGCACCCCATGGAACGATACAGAGGCATTGTAATATCCTTGATTTTATTCTCCATTCCTTTCCTTATGATTCCTAGCATTCTATTTGCTTTCTTGGAAGCCGCTGCACACTGAGAGGAGGGTTTCAACGTATTATCCACGATGACGCCTAAATCTTTTTCCTGGGTGGTGGGTTCCTAATGTGGAACCTTGCATTGTGTAACTATAGTTTGGGTTGTTGTAATGGCAAGTAGTGTCAGAAGCGCACTGGGGATGACACTCGAGCTTTTTGAAGAGCTTGGGCTTGCGGTGTCTGAGGCACATTGCTTTCAAAGACAACCTTTGGTTCACGAATCTCCTAGATGGCAACGAGCTTCCAATAACAAAGGTCAGCTGAGCTGGAACTAAAACTGGGCAAAGATCAGTGGAAGAAGGGCAGTGAGAGATGTCTATAGACTTCAATGCTGATTACCTCATTCTTGAAAGACCGTGTTAGCCAACTTGGGACTATCAGATTACTCTCACTATGTTAGTGACCTGAACTGCATTTTTTGTAGGGAATGTGGGTGTTCCTAGAGATGTACGGATGTCTAATTGACTGGTAAGGAGTGAATGGTGATTTCTGTTTTTAAGAGGTGCTGTAGAATGGGGATGAGTGGGTATGGGTGACCGACAAGTGCATGCCTTAAGCATGGGGCCTTGGGTAAGCTTGCCTTCTCTTCTGAGATCATGCCTGCCAGGGATGGAGTGGCAGGCAGTCAATGGAGGAGGGATATACGTGGATTAGGAAGGGGTGGGAGAAATGGTGGACAGGGGAAGGGTGGAATGGACAGGGAGCCAGCACGAGCCAGTAATGCAGGTGCAACCCTAAACAAAGGTACAGAAGGAGGTGACCAGGGCTGGCGCTTCCATTAGGTGAACTAGGCAGTTGCCTTGAGTGCCAGCCTTCTGGGGGTGCCTATTGCCGCCACTGCTGCCCTTGTCTAGGGCTTGCATTGGTAGCAATAGTTCAGAAATCACAAGGCAGCACTTACTTGTGTGGCAGGCTATGGCCTAGCATGGCCTGCTACTATGAAAGGCCTGTAAGTTAGGCCTGGATCCCAACCCCCATTATAGCTAGAAAAGAACCAAAAATCTGTGAAAAATGAGAAAACTGTTTTAAACTGCTTAATAAGAAGTTTTACATGAATTCATAAGTCTTTCATTATTCTCTTCTGTGCAAAAGAAAGAAATGTTTCAATATATGCATTCCTGGAGCTAGGGATAACCTTGCAGTAGAGAAGTATCAAACCTAGAAACTGCACCATTGTTAGAACAGTCCTAAAGGAGGGGGTTGGTTGCTAGGCCCCGGAGGGATCTCTAATTGGACAGGTGCAGGGGGCGTTGGAGCCAATAGGAAGTTTGCATGTATCAAGCTGGAACCAATAGAAAGTTTTCATGTATCAAACAGAAGAAAAGGGTATAAATGGTTATGTCTCTGTAAAAACTTTGCTCAGTTCCTTTTGAAGCTTTGACTGACTGGGCCTGTGCACAATAAACTGGCTTGGACCCTGTCAATTGACTCCTGGATTTATTCATTGATTGCACTTTGCTGCAACATATTCTTGGTGCGTTGGGCCGGGAAGTGCGAGTAGTAAATGGTATTCAAGTGAATAATCTACGAAATTCGCCTCGAGGTTTGGTCCGGTTGGAACCATGTCTGTCCGACCGCAGGGGAACTTCTCAGGCGCCGCCGATCCCTTTGTATCGGAGAGGGTTCCGCCTTGCCTCGGCAGGCTTCTGGGTCCAGCTGGCTAACACCTCAGAACCCGAGGGGAGTCCAGGGTCCAACCCAAGAACTGGTTTGGTATCAGGAACTGGATCCGGTGAGTAGATATTTTCTTGTTTAAAAGTCAGTGCAGCCTGGGGAAAAAGTCTTGCATGAGTATGCGCAAGACTGATTTGGTATATTTGGTATAGACTAACTGGGAAAAATCTCGCATGAGTGTGTGCGAGACAAGGGAGTCTGATCACCTCCCATAAGGGCGGTCCTAGTAAGCTCAGTGTAAGTGAAAGCAGAAGCCGAAGCCATCGACCCTTCTTGTTTGAAATAGTCAGTTAGTCAGAAAAACCTGGGCACTTGAAAAATGATTTCTTGTTAAAATATGATTGCTTGTGTGATTGAGAGGTCTTGAAATACAGGCCGAGCGAGAGCGGACTCCTGAGTAGCACAGTTCCTGGCCAGGCGACTGCGCCCAGGTCGCGAAAAGGAGGAAGCGTTTGGTGTTTGTCTGTCCTTACTGTGTATCTGATTTTTGTTATCTGTTGAAACCGCGAGTTTCCCTTCTGGTATAAATGTGAGATTATTCTGTTGGGTAATTTGTGGAACAGTTTACCGATTAAGAAATAGTATTAAGCAGAAAAGAAGACAGAAGGAAACAAACTCAGTTGTCACTTTTTCAGTAAAGAGGCTGTCTCATGCATTCCAGTTTTTTTTTTCCTTTCACACAGCATGAAGCTGGCTAGCGGAGAGAGAAAGGGCGTGTCTGAAGAAAGGAATGTGCAGTGTCTTTTTAACCCTGTGACGGCTTAAACACTCTGTAGCTGGGTTAATTTGTGCTTAATTCAGGAAAATTGTACCTGTTTTATTCAATATGTTTTAATAGTGATGTTCCTTCTGCTATGGTCATGTATTATATATCATTTAATAAGAATGTTTAGTCAGGATTGTGGATCCCGACAGTTTTGGGCTTAGCCTGGAAAGGGTTAAGTTCTTATTAACCTCTTTCGAGTTCCTGTACTTGTACGGACCAAGTGAGAAGAATTTTTGTAGGGCTATAGGTATAATGCATTTGTGGGCTTAGCTTTGTTTTGTGTTATTTATGTTCAAACCTTCAGTAAGGACTGTAATGGTTTAAATAGGAAATGATAGAAAAATTCAGGAAACTGCTTTTGTTTTCCCTTTGTCCTACGAAGTAGAGGTTAAGAACCCTGACAGGACTATGAAGCATCCCGAGCCAGTAGTACCAGATCGCGACTTGAAAGTGATTTAAATCCTGAGTGAATAAGGAGTTCATCGTGCTTGAATTCTACTTCCTGATATACTGTGGCAAGCACCTCATAGAAGACATACTTATTGTTAATAAAAATAAAATAGGAAGAAAAAAGTGTATATGTATTCTAGATATCCACCCACTTTATGGAAAAAGTATTCGGAATGTCTTTTGAATATCTGCTTCCTAAAACTGTAAGATTTAAAGTAATTTCTTTTGCAGAGACATGCTGATTACGGCTGGCAGTTAGTTTTCATGCCAAGTAATTTTATTCCAGTCATACGTAACAGATATGTGGCCGTCATGTTAGGAGCTATAGTTCTTTCTGTTGGGATTGTTGTTATAACATGTTGCAAAATAATAGCTTTATATTTTAAGGACTTTATCTAAATTGTACTTATTTAGAATGAGCACACATTCATTATGCTTAGTCCACAGGAAAATGCAGCCTGACTGGTGGGGGGGGGGGGGGCAGAGCCCATGCAGATTTTGTTGAAATGTATGACTAGGAATTTTAGCAAGGACTTTGCTGAAGACTACAGACTTAAAATGTCTCTGTCCCTATTAGAAATGCTCTGTGGAAGGGGGTGGCCAGTGTTAGTTACTTCAGATTGTACAGAGAATGTTCCCTGATCAGTTCCCCTACATAGGATTCCTGGTTAAATGTTTGGAAAAAAACAAACAAACAAAAAAAGACAAGCCCTCCTGGATAAAGCGTTGCTATGAGAAACAGTGTAGGAGATTAGTAGCAAACACAAGGGAGGGGGGCCCGGAAGTCTGGAGGAAAAAAAAAAAACAAAAAACCTGCCCGTTTATTATCTTTATAGGCCAGTTCCGTCAGCTCTGCCACCACCCCGGGCAGAGCCTGGGGCAGGGGGGGGGATACCTCCCTGCAAATGTCACCAGCCACCTCCGCAGCAGAAGGATGTACACCCCCTCTTGACCGAAAGCCCCGGCACAGTTTAAAGTACTCAGAGTAGGCCACAGTCCACCGATGACACTACAAGCAGGGATTCATTTGCCAGTTCAGGGTCACTCACAGCCAGCACCCAAGAACATGAAGTGGAACCCAGACAGTCCCGATTGCCGTAGGCCTTCAGAAGTACAACTACCAGTAAAAGGGAGGGTCACGTTATCCCATTGCACTAGGTCCAGGGCCAGCTTTGCACTAGCCAGCTGACCAGCTTTGTTTCTGCCACTGATTTACTGAACTGAAAGCTGCATTATGCCTCCTACACTGAGAAACCATAGGATTTGATTGAACTAATGAACAGTATTATGCAGACCCATCAGCCTTGATGGCCCCATGTGGGATCCAAATAGCGCAGGCAGCCCTCACTATATACCCCATGTGATCCAGAAGCCCAGGAGAATTTGCGTTTTTGTCAGTCAGTCCCAGAGAGATATAAAACAGAAATTGCAGAAACTGGATGGATTTGCGGGCATGAATACAGCACAGTTATTGGAAGTTGCTCAGAAAGTTTGTGAATTGTGGAAATAAATGTGACAGAGAAAGTGAATGTAAGATAAGGAAGAAAACAGATATACTTTAGTTGAATGATGTGGAGGAGGTTTTCCTAATCGAAGGAGCAGAGGAAGTGAAAGGGGTCGTGAAAATGATCGGCCCCCACTGGGTGCGAATCAGTGCGCCCATTGCAGAGGAGAAGGACATTAGAGAAGTGAATGCCCGTATCTTGACTCCACCCCCAGGAGGGGAGGAGGGAGTACTTGATTTTAGAAAGAATAAACCGAGCACAGTGTTCCAGGAAGAGAGGGAAGCAGCTATAGAGTGAGTGGCAGCCGAAGAGGGCTACAGCATGGATGAAGACTAGGCCAGACCGGACTCCAAGTTTCCCTGGGTCCCCAGGAGTCTATGGTCAGTCTGAAAATAGGGGACCAATATATGGACTTTATGGGGGATACAGGAGCAGAATACTAAAGCCAGTAGCCCCTTTGTTTTCTCGATGCATCACCATTGTCAGAGCTACTGGGGCTAAGGCCACAAAGCCTCTCCTGCAGAACTGCATGTGTGAACTAGGGGGACAGAAAATAACGCACCAGTTCTTGTATATGCCTGAATGCCCTATTCCACTTCTGGGCCGAGACATGCTTGCTAAGCTCCAGGCACAAATATCCTTTGCTTTTACCGTCCTGGACCTGAAAGATGCCTTTTTCTGTGTACGCCTAGCCCCCACCAGTCAACTTTTGTTTGCTTTTGAATGGCAAGACCCCACAACAGGAAGGCGGGGCCAACTCACCTGGACTAGATTACTTCAAGGATTCAAGAATTCACCTACTCTCTTCAGTGCTATTTTAAATCAAGATCTTTCAAGCTACTATGTGAACCCAGGAGAAAGGGTTCTTCTCCAGTATGTGGACAACTTGCTCATAGCCACCAACTCAGAAAGTGAATGTCTATAAGCCACCAGTGAACTCTTGCACCTTTTTAATGAGGCTGGATACAAAGTCTCAAGAGCCAAGGCATAATTATGTCAAACAAGTTAAATACCTAGGATTCCAGTTTATTTATTTATTTATTTTATTATTTATTTATTTAAAGTCTCTTCTATACCGCACTATTCAGCATCAGCGCGGTTTACATGGAACAAAAATGCTCAGTACAATTAACACGTATGAGTTCACAGATAACAGGGCAAATAACTGGGATAACAGGGGTAACTATTTACATATCGTCCAACATAGAGTCATAGAGTCATTGTCCAGCAGAATTAGACGCCTGGGACCAGAACGCAAAGAAGCTGTATGCAGTATTCCTACTCCAACCACCAGGAGGCAAGTGAGAGCCTTCTTGGGTGCCGCAGAGTATTGTCGTATATGGATCCCCAATTTTGCACTGCTAGCAAAACCATTGTATCAAGCTACCAAAGGAATGGAAAAGTCTCCATTGGAATAGGGACTTGAACAGGATGCAGCCTTTTAATCTTTGAAAACCGCTCTGATGTTATCACCAGCTCTGGGTCTACCAGATGTCCAGAAAACCTTTCAGTCTCTATGTTCATGAGTCACAAGGAAATGTTCTAGGAGTGTTGACTCAATCTCATTGGATCTTGGCAACGACCAGTAGCCTATTTGTCAAAACAATCAGATGTAATTGCAAAAGGTTGGCCCCCTTGTTTGAGAGCTGTTGCAGCTACAGCCCTCCTAGTGAGCAATCTTCAAGTTACTGTACCACACTCTGTTCTAACCATTATGAAAACAAATTCACGAATGTTGAAGTATCAGAGTATGTTGAGTGAAAACCCCCAGATACAATTGAACCCCCAGATACAATTGAGGGAGGAGTGGCCTAGTGGTTGGGGCAAGGTACCACAGGCCGGAAGGTTGGTGGTTCAAATCCCACTAGAGGACAGCAACCTTGGGCCGGAAGGACTGGGGTTTCTAGTCCCATAGGTGCTCCTTGTGGTCTTGGGCAAGCCACTTAACCCTCCCATTGCCCTTGTTCCCTGTAAGTATTAGTGTATGTGTCTCATATCCCCTCGTGTTAAATGTATCCCCCAACCGCTTTGACCCGGTGAAAAGCGGGATATAAATGCAGCTAAATAAATAAATAAATAAGGTCAGTCAAGCTCTGAATCCTGCTACGTTGTTACCAGTTGGTCATGACCCCCCTGATCATGACTGTTTAGAAACTATGGACACTATATTCTCAAGTCACCCTGATTCGACTGATGTTCCTTTGGAGAACCCTGGACGGACTTTCTTTGTAGATGGAAGCAGTCTTGTCATCATTAATGGACATTGTTGTGCCAGATATGCAGTAGTGACCCTTGATCTGGTAGTTGAAACCTCAGCCCTGGCCCCAGGAACTTCAGCACAGAAAGCTGAATTGATAGCTCTTACTAGAGCACTCCAAAAAACGCAGGTCAGTTTTACAGAGGATTCTGTTAATAGCTTTGT
The DNA here is from genome assembly GCA_033557465.1 of Ichthyophis bannanicus. Lineage (NCBI taxonomy): Eukaryota > Metazoa > Chordata > Amphibia > Gymnophiona > Ichthyophiidae > Ichthyophis > Ichthyophis bannanicus. The sequence continues at coordinate 1,083,129,940 of CM066033.1, read as the reverse complement.
TGTTGTTGTTGTTAAGTGCCGTCGAGTCGGAGTCGACTCATGGCGACCCTCTGGATAGCTATCCTAAATTGTGTTCGGTCTTCAGTCAGGCGGCTCATTGATGACAGACTGGTACCCGTAGCTGCTGTTATTGTAGCGATCCATCTCATTGCTGGCCTTCCTCTTTTGCGTTGACCTTCTATCTTGCCAAGCATGATGTCTTTCTCTAATGATCTCTCTCTTCGCATGATGTGTCCGAAGTATGAAAGTCGAAGTCTTGTCATCTGAGCTTCTAAAGAAAGCTTAGGTTTGATCTCCTCTAGTACCGACTGGTTTGTTCTTCGGGCAGTCCATGGTATACACAGTATTCGCCGCCAGCACCATAATTCAAAGGCATCAATTTTCTTCCTGTCTGTCTTTTTCACTGTCCAGCTTTCACATCCATATGATGTTATTGAAAATACCATGGCTTGAACAAGTCGAATCTTTGTATGGAGAGACACATCTCTGCTCTTGAGAAAAACGCAGGTCAGTTTTACAGAGGATTCTGTTAATAGCTTTAGAAATCATCAACTCCTCTAGAATACTTATTTCGTTGTGATTAACTCCAAAATACCTTTTTTACCACATATCAAAAAAGGAGCTTCATTAGAAACCGGGTCTCAGACTGTTATCAGTACATATTCTGGGATTAGCTCCCCATTGTACAGGCTTCGCATCAACGACCACGGTTTCGATTAAGTTCCATGTCTTGCATTCAAAATACTATGCTTCTTATCCCAATGTTTCAATTCAGAATATCACACTGTTAAACTGTCTGGAACTGTACATGAATGCAATAAATAGAGAAAACTTATCTCATGATTCTGTTTGTCTTTATAATTATTATAGTTGTCCCCGACGCCACCTCCTCGGCACCGTTTTTGCATTTCACGTAAGTTTCATCAGGGGTTTAATATAATGCTTATTCAATTGCAGAGACAACTCCTGCTAGCGCTTTCTTGCGTGTACAGTATTGAGCCATTCAGCTTCTAAAGACGCCGCACATCTTTTTTGATATGTGGTAAAAAAGGTATTTTGGAGTTAATCACAACGAAATAAGTAAATAGCCTATAGTATTCTAGAGGAGTTGATGATTTCTAAAGCTACTAACTTACTAGAGCACTGACAATAGGAAAAGGGGCTCTGTCTAAATGTGGACCCAGATTCCAAGTATGCCCTTACAACCTTGCATGCACATGGGGCCCTGTACAAAGAATGAGGGTGGATAATCTCAGGAAGCAAGTCCATTAAGTATGGCCCCGAGATATTGATATTATCAGATGCATACTGCCTACAGATTTCAGAATTTAGGAAAAGTAGAATGTATGAAAAGAACCCTGAAATCTCAGTTGTCCAAACTTTATTTATTTATTTAACTGTATTTATATCCCGCTTTTCACCGGGTCAAAGCGGTGTAACAAATAAAAAAAAGGGGGGTGTTTAATCAGTTATAGGGTAGGGCCGTCACCGGGAGAGCAACATTGATGATTTGATAGAGGAGGGACATAGACATGGACAAGGTAGCACAGTTTTTGATCATAAGTTCTTGAGAGGGGGGGGGGGGGTGGTTATTTGTGGGATGGAGCTTCTGTTTTGAGATGTTCTTGGAATAGGATGGTTTTTAGCTGTTTTTTGAATGACATGAGATCGCTATTGTTTCTGATGTAGTTCAGTAGAGAGTTCCAGAGGGATGGAGCATAAAGTTCGAAGGCCCTGTTGCAGGTCCGCTGTGTGCATTTGGTTCTTTTGTGAGGGATGGTGATGGTGTTGCTGGAGGTCTGTCTGGTTGTTTTGCTGTGGGCTGGACGAGGCAGTAGGGTGCGGAGCTGGGTGCTTGGTGTTTAGTGGATGGTCTTGTGGGTGAGTAGAATAGCTTTGTATTTAATTCTTGCTTCGAGGGGAAGTATGTGTAGGTCCCTCAGAATTGGGGTGATGTGGTCTCGTTTCTTTGCATTCTGAATAATTCTCGCTGTGGTGTTCAAGGCAGTTCGGAGGGGGTTGGTCTGTGTGATGGGTAGTCCATGGTAGATTATGTTGCAGTAGTCCAGGTGTGGGAGTGTCATAGCTTGCATTACTGTCCTGAAGTCTTGAGAGTTGAGGAGAGATCGGAGACGTTGTACTGTTTTAGCTTTGTGGAATATCATTCCGGTGGTCTTAGCAATTTGTTGCTTGAGGGTTAGAGCTTGGTCAATGATGATGCCCAGATATCTTATTTGTGGCTGTATTTGAATTTGCGTGGTTCCCATGTTGAGGTGTGTGGGTGGTTTAAAGTCCGGGTCTTTTGTCACTATAAGAGCTTCAGTTTTCTTTATGTTAATGGACAGGTTGTTCTCTTGTAGCCAGTTGGCTACATCAACGAAGCAGGCTGATAGCTGTTCATTTGTTGGGTGCGTGGTTGTAATCGGGGCATATAGCATTATATCGTCAGCATATATGTGGAAGTTGATGTTGTAGGTACGTATGACTGAGCAGAGTGGCCGGAGGTAGATGTTGAAGAGCATGGCTGATAGTATGGATCCTTGGGGTACTCCTTGATGTTGCTGGAAGGGGGGCGAGGTTGAGGTGCTGGTGCGGATCAATTGCTGTCAGTTAGTTAGGTAGGACTGGAACCATCGAAGTACAGTATCTTTGATCCCAATTGTTTGGAGTCTGTGTATGAGGATGCCGTGGGAGATGGTGTCGAAGGCTGCTGATATATCTAGGAAGATCATGGCGTATCTGGAGTATTTTTCCTGTGTTCCTATGATGAGGGTGTTCATCAGTGTGGTCATGAGGGTCTTGACTCCATGTAGTGGGCGGAAACCGTGTTGCTGTGGGTCTAGTATGTTGTTGATGTCTAAATGTTCTTGAAGCTGGCGCTGGACTACCTTCTCGATTATCTTGGCGGTGAACGGGAGGCTTGCTATTGGTCTGTAGGAGGTGGGGTCTAGGGGATCTAGGTTGTGCTTTTTTAGGATTGGTCGAATGATTGTGGTCTTGAGGATGTCAGGCATGTGTCCTTGAGTGAAGGATTCATTGATGATGTGGGTTAATGGTGCGCTCAGGTCTTCTTTGGATTTCTTTATCCAGTCAGTGGGGCAGGGGTCTAGCGGGGAGGTGGTGGTATTTAGGTAGGAGATGGTGGATGCTATTTCTTCTTTTGTGGTTGCATCGAACGTATTCCAGTCTCTGTTTCTGTTGGTGTAGGGGTTCATCTTGGTTGTCTCGGCATTCTGGTGTGGGTTTTGTGGTTGTTGAAGCTGTTTGTATTGTCAGGCTAATAGCTCTGGTGGGATATTTGGCAGCTGGTCAGAGTTACTAGGTGTTTTTGTCAGTTTTTTGACAATCTGAAAGAGTTCTCGAGGTTTGTTTATGGCTGTGGTCATGATTTTTGAGTGGTAGGCTTTTTTCGCTTTGTCGGTTTCTGAATGGTATGCATCGAGTTCGTAGAGGTATATTTGCCAAGACGTTCACCTGAAGTGGCCCCAGGTTCTTCCTATAGCCCTTCTTAGGATATACTTAGTCCCTGCTAAATCTTTAGGAGTTTCCCCTTTTGAGATTTTGTATGGGCGACCTCCACCCCTTGTGCAGGGAATAAAGGGAGACATGAGACAGATAGGATCTGAAATAACTAGACAAGAACTATTAGCTTTAGGTTCTGTCTTGCAGAATCTCCAAACGTGGGTGCAAGATCGACTACCCATCAACTTGACCGAGCCCCTGCATCCTCTCAAGCCTGGAGTCTCGGTGTGGATCAAAGAGTGGAGAAAGACACCGTTGACACCGCATTGGAAGGGACCTTATGTTGTCATCTTGTTAACCCCAACAGCAGTTAAAGTTGCAAAACTCGAACCCTGGATTCATCACAGTTGAATAAAGTCAGCAGCCATTGATAGCAATGTAGAAATGAAGGCAGCTACAAAGATATTAGCTATGTGGCAATATTACCCTATACCCCACGATGATGCTATTACACCTGTATAATGTGTTAATTGACTAATGAGTGATTTAATTCTCACCCTTTCTCACTTGCGGGTGAGAATAATCAAAGGGGGGAATGTGGCAGGCTATGGCCTAGCATGGCCTGCTACTATGAAAGGCCTGCAAGTTAGGCCTGGATCCCAACCCCCATTATAGTTAGAAAAGAACCAAAAATCTGTGAAAAATGAGAATACTGTTTTAAACTGCTTAATAAGAAGTTTTACATGAATTCATAAGTCTTTCATTATTCTCTTCTGTGCAAAAGAAAGAAATGTTTCAATATATGCATTCCTGGAGCTAGGGATAACCTTGCAGTAGAGAAGTATCAAACCTAGAAACTGCACCATTGTTAGAACAGTCCTAAAGGAGGGGGTTGGTTGCTAGGCCCCGGAGGGATCTCTAATTGGACAGGTGCAGGGGGCGTTGGAGCCAATAGGAAGTTTGCATGTATCAAGCTGGAACCAATAGAAAGTTCTCATGTATCAAACAGAAGAAAAGGGTATAAATGGTTATGTCTCTGTAAAAACTTTGCTCAGTTCCTTTTGAAGCTTTGACTGACTGGGCCTGTGCACAATAAACTGGCTTGGACCCTGTCAATTGACTCCTGGATTTATTCATTGATTGCACTTTGCTGCAACACTTGAAGTCGCCGGTACTGTCTCACAGTTTCTGCTCTTGACCCTCGGCCTCTTTTGCTGGTCTGAAATGCACACTTCAAACTAGAAGTGTGCATCAGAGAGGGGCAGAAGAGGCCGAAGGTCAAGAACAGAATTCACAAAGCAGTGCTGGCAACTTTAAGTGCTACCTCATGGTTTCTGAACTACTGCCTCCATTGCAAACCCTGGAGAGGGGTGGCAGCAGCGGCAATAGGGGCTGGGGGCACATGGATGGGGCAGCAGGATGGAGGGGTTTGCCTAGGGCATCTCTAATCCTTGCACCATCCCTGGGGGGGGGTGATATGCACAGAGCCGCAGGTACAACCCGAAATACAGGCATAGAGGGGGTAACCTGCACGGAGCAGTGTGTACATCTACTCTAGTCACCTTACTGGGCACACCTGATGGACCATATTGGTCTTTATTATATTTATTATGCCATCTATACTGTTACTATGTATGTTACTATGAAACCAGTGGATGAAAAAGTTAAGAGAGACTGAAGCTTCCCATCTGGCTCATGATATTGGAGGAGTGGGTGAGCTCCTTTAGGAAGGTCTCCAAGGCACTTGGTGGCTCTTTGTGGGGCGTTTCAGGCCCTATGGGCAGAGAAAATCCATGATGATTTGGCCTTGACTGAGTAATTAAACTTTGAGAAGGGAAATAAAGTAAGTTGTTGGCCGCCAAGTTTAGGCAGTTATGGTTATGCAGTCATATAGGTGACCTCAGGAGAGGCTCAGGGGAAGTGACAGTAGATAAGCATGCTCTTAGAGCAAAGTTTGTGGCCTACTAACAAACACTTCATTCCTTTATTCCTCTGAAACCTGGCAGGGGGTGGGGGGGGAGTGATAAGGAGATATCTTGCTGGGGTGTCTTTGCCTCTTTTGTCTGCTATGCAGGTGGAGGCAATGGATGACGAGATCACAGTAGACAAAGTGTTTATGCCTCCTCCTCTGCCTGACATCTGGTATACACGTACATGCCTTCCTGCTAGGAATACTCATGCATCAAGTCCAGTCAGCTTCTGAGTACTGGAGGGCTCAACACAAAGGGAAGGGGAGACATTATAGGTAAAGTTGCACAACCATGGTTTCTGGTGTCCCCCCAAAGTGGACACAGCTGTAACAAGGATACAGTTTTTGGGACATCAAAGATGACACTAATAAAAAAAAAAAATGTCAACATTTGAGATAATACTTGTGTGTTTGATACTATTAGTCCATGGAAATGGGCATGTTTTATGTTTGTTTATGTTTATTAAAAACTTTCTACACCGCCCTAGGGCAGGGTAGCATCAGAGAAGTTTATATAACAATTGAAAAACCTACTTAGGCACGCACTTAGAAAAATAATACCATTTTTAAGGCAGGAAAGAAACTAGTAAATAAGAGAAGGACTGAAGATCAATGGAGCCATTACCCTGGGCCAGTCAGCCCCGAAAAGGCTTCAGAAAAATAGTGAGTTCTCAGAAATGACTTAAATTTATGACTAATAGACGTATGAGTGACTGTTACTGGGGTCAGAGTGAGTTTTTTAGAAATGGTGATACGCATTCAAAAAAAGGAGCTAGTAATGTTCACCTTGGAGACCTGCTGTGGATATGGATGTAGCCCAGCATGAGATTTATACCCTGTCCCCCATATTTTTAACGCTTTCCAAGGCTCGGGCCACTCTCTCGGGGCAAATCCATCCCAAGATGCCCTGCCCTTCCCGTGGCTCCCACCAGTTTTCTGGAATCAGTTGCATTACTGCATTGGTTGCCTCTCAGCATTTTTTGTCAGCTGAAGACAATGGAGACCATTGCCCATCCCTTCTGAACGGTGCTCGCCTGTCTCTACGGACTGACTGATGCATGCTCAACTGCTGTTCACAAAGAACCCTTCTCCATGGAGCCCTGGGCAACACCCACTGTGGGCCTTTGTGATGCAGGCCTGTGTGATGCTTCCCCTGGTCTGCATGCATTCTAAGGGGAACACCAGCCCACCCACTCCTTGGGGAAAGGGGGAGGGAAGGGAGACATTCAGCTGTGGTGATCCACAGGAAAGGCACAGCTTGCGTCCAGTCACTGCCACTTCGTCCAATCATGACATGTGCCCAGCCCCACTTCACATCCCAGCCTGACTAGCCCAGCTACTCTCCTTGCACCTCAACCTGACTGCTTGCCTCGGAATCGGAGAACAGACAGAAGGGGGCTGCTTCTCTCCTGTAGCACCTTGCACGTTTGTGGGGAACCTGGTGCTAAATCATTCATAGTGTTAGAGCATCAAGTAATTTCAAGCATCAGTTGAATGCATTTTTCGTTTGGTTAAAACTTATGGGGGTAATATTTAAAGTGCAATGGTCAGTGTTTTTTTTTTAATGTTGGCTGCAACAGTGGCCTATAATTCAGATATTCAATGCTGGTATCTGGCTATTGGCCAGTGCTGAATATCCCAATTCAGAAGCCTGGATGGTCACTATCTGGTTAGCTGCAATATTCAACCACTACAGTATCTAGACAGCTAATCTGTACACACTTAGGACACCTTTTGGCTCTCCTAAGTTATGTGGGTTGCTATCTGGTTAGCGTTACTGAAAATTACTGCTAACCAATAACATTCACCTGCTTCCTAGTGCTCCCCACAGACTGCCTAGTGGTAGCCAGATATTGCCGAGGCGATCAGAGCCAATATTCAGACATTCAGGCACTGCCATGGAAGATTGCTCTCACCAGCACTTATCTGCTTAGCAGGTGCTTTGAATATTGGCCCCAAGGTTTTTGAGTGCTTGTGATATGTTGAATGTTGGGAGCTTGATGATTTAGTTTGATGGAAAGTGAAAGTGCAGCATCTTTGAGGCAGAGTGGATGCTATCAGTTGGTCTAGGCCTTTAAATGCTCTGCTACTATTTTTGAGCTAGTAGGCTATGCCACAGGAGAAGGGTGATAAGGAGAGCATTATAGATATATGTATTTATGATTTGTGTAATTAAAAAGACGGTTTGCTTTTAGTTGGAGACTGGTGATGTGGATTTGCAGTTAGAGTCCCCGAGGAAATAGCAGCAAAATGTGCCATGTCAGGCTCAGCAATTATACTCTGAAGTAAGTTATGTCAGGTTTCAAAGCATGTGTTTGAACATTAAATGAAGTTGATTTTTGAGGTTTATTAATTAGAGTAAAATTGAGAAATATTTTTAGAAAGCAAGGAGGTTTTTTAGGCGCTTTTCATTTAAGTGATAGTGCCTATTGTGGAGCCTCTATCTGTTTGTTTGAACATGCTCAAACAAATGAATGCATAGGCTTAGGCACAGCAGGAGCACTACAGAGCTGGTGGCCATGCCTAGGTACCACCGGCACGAGGGAAGAGGAGAGGCGCTGAAGAGCTGGCATATGTCTCTGGCTCTTGCAGGCAAGAAGAAAGGAGGAGGAGCGCTAAAGAGCTGGTGGGAGTCCCCAGCAAAAAGAACCAGCAGGAGTTCCTAGTTTTCACTAGCAAGGAGGAGGAGGAGCGCTAAAGAGCCGGTAAGGTCCCTGGGTTCCACTGGCATAGAAGAGGAGCAGTGTGAGAAAAGAAGAGGTGGGGAGGGGGTGGAGCTTAAGGCAAGGGGGCAGGCCTAGAGGGAAAGAAAGGGCAGAGCGTAACAGAGGGGAGGGTTAGGAGGAAGGAAAGAGGCAAGGTTAGAAGGGGAAAGGAAAAGAGGGGCAGAACAGAAGGGAAGGGGCAGGGTTAGAAGAGAAGGAGGAAGTGAAATGCCGGTGGCAGGAATGGAAGAGAGCGGGTAGGAAAAGGGAATAGTGTAAGAAGGTGAGAGGGACAAGGGGTGAGTACACAAGGACCTTGGAAAGTGCACACATGCACACAGAGCCCCTCGACACACACAAATGCATGAAGTTCATTACCATCATGGTATGTGCCAAATTAACCCATTTGGAGAAACTTCTCTCTCAAGACACACCATCAACACTCATACCTCCCCCTGACACTCACATTCACACACATGTACACAATGCCAACACTAATACCCCCAACACGGACACTCATGATACTCACACTTGCATACAGACACACACACTATGCCCACCCACCCACTCACTCATACATCCCCCGTCCTACCATGACACATTTTACCATGTCTGTTAAGGCTGAATCCCCCCAACATAGACATGTCTGAGTATGTGAATGAAAGAAAGGGGGAAACGCAACATTATGTCACACTTTAAATGTGCACTTTCCAACGGATTTAAGATTAATGATAACAAATAAGGGTGTGCTCCCTATGGTAAAGTTCTGGGATATTTTTCCTCCAAAGGTTTAAAATTATTTTTATAAGTGGGTGTAATACGTGCAGTACTTGAAACTCAATGGGGGGGAATTATTTGTACATAAGAACATAAGATATGCCATACTGGGTCAGACCAAGGTCCATCAAGCCCAGTATCCTGTTTCCAACAGTGGCCAATCTAGGTCATACATACCTAGCAGTATCCCCAAGAGACACAGGTTCCACAATGCTTGTATTGAGTCAAGCATTGATATCCTGGGTCCCTTTTTAATAATGGTTTATGGACCTTTCCTCCAGGAACTTGTCCAAACCTTTTTTAAACCCAGCTACACTAACAGCCTTTACTACATCCTCCAGTAACAAATTCCAGAATTTGATTACACGTTGAGTGAAAAAATATTCTCTCTTATTTGTCTTAGTTTACCCTGTAGCTTTATTGCATGTCCCCTAGTCTTTCTATATTCTGATAAGGTAAACAGTCGATCTACGTTTACCCGTTTCACTCCATTCATTAATTTATAGACCTCTATCATATCTCCCCTCAGCCGTCTCTTTTCCAGGTTGAAGAGCCCTAACCTTTGTAGCCTCTGTTCATAGGAGTAGCCTTCCATCCCCTTTACCATTTTGGTGGCTCTTCTCTGTACCTTTTCTAATAATGCTATATCCTTTTTAAGATACGGCGACCAGAATTGCACACAATATTCAAGGTGCGGTCTCACCATGGAACGATACGGAGGCATTATAATATCCTTTGCTTTATTTTCCATTCCTTTCCTTATGATACCTAGCATTCTATTTGTTGTAAACTCTATCACTATTCAGACTCAAGTAGGGCGAGACTGAGATCCTGCGTACTCTGAAGAGATCACCCTTCTATTGCTGTGCGTTCCATGTCATACTGCAGCAGCCAAAAGCTGATATTAGGATGTATTTCCCTTACCAAAGGAAGTATCTAATGCACACACATCGCTGACTGATATCCCTCTGCTGGCAGGATAACTCACAGACTGTTTGAATCTAAAGCTTGGCCTCCTTTCACCAGACAATCATGTTCACATTAACTGACTGCACTATATGCCATATTAAAGTTTTAGCATGATAATCCCCTTTAAGCCCAAATTTCCCCGCATGTTAGCATAAGTCCAGCCCAAAAGACATACAGATACATTAGCTAATGCAAAGATATTCTCAAGGCTTAGACAAAGCTCCAAGAGTTCTCGTATGCAAGAGCAATCTAACTGTATACTAATTAGAGACTAGATACCCCATTAGAGCATTCATTAGACGCACACACACACTGACCCGTTATCTTGAAGAGTCACAAGTGATGCCACACGTACAGCCAATGTGCACATGTTTCTGTCTCTCAGATTGCAATCAGCAACTTCAAGTTAAATTAATTGCAGCTGATCTGTTGCTCCTTTGGAGGCCGAACACAAGGGCAGCCCATAACTCTGCTCGCAGCTATGTTAAGTCACTCTGACTTAACGAGAGACTGCTAACATTTATGAAGTGGAAATAGAAATAACTGGATTAGAAAGATACTTGCCAACCACTAGTGCACTATTGACTTTAATGAGCCTTTCAACAGAGATATGCTTGTTGCACTGAAGACTAAATGAGCTGTCAGAAAATCCGCATGGTCTACATGACTTTAATCTGCTGCATAGAAGGGCTAGAGGTTTTTGCCATTTTAAAGTGCTTTCAATCTATTCTAGCTGCAGTACTACTCATATGAAGATGCCAAGCCGCTCACCTTTCATGTGTTTATTTATTTTGAATTTTAGTTACTTTGCTTATCACTGAGGTCAAAGCACAAAGAGAGGTAGCTACTAAGATGCGATAAACTGCATTTTACTGCAGCTTAGTTTACTACCAGAGTGACTAAACCGAGGAAACTCAATGTCACAGGTTAGTAATTCCTGCAGTGAACGAACAACAACTTGCATTCAACCTTGCAAGCGGTGCTATTCATGGAAAAATAATTTCCCAGTATTCCTGGAGGCCATCATGAAGATGCCAGGAATAATGTAATCCCCCCCCCCCCAATCCCCCCAGCAAAGATCTCCCTGCTCAGGGCCTCCTCTCCAAAGACAACCCACTGCTCCTGAAACAGACACCCCTGGATGCTCCTTTCTCCCATGGAAGAGACCCCCATGTGTCAAAGGCACCTCTGGATCCTCTTGCCACTTTGGAACAGATGTCCTTGCCCTGAAGGCACCTCCAGACCCCCTTCACCCCCAGAAGAGATGCCCCCAGATGTGGAGCCTGATTCAGAGATGGGCACGTCTGGATGTCTCCATACAGGATGGGGCCATTAGGTCCCGATTCTGTACCGTGGGAACAAAACTTTCCCACAGCATGCAGAATCAGGCCCGAGGCTGGCCCGGTGTGCCCCTGCTTGCGGGGACATCCTCCCTGAAGGCTCTCCTGGCTGCTGTGGCTCGGCCCCCCCCCCCCTTCCCCATTGCCTGTCCCATGGCTGGCTAGCCGGGGCCTGGATCGGGTAGCGGGTCCCCCCCGCAACCAGCCCTGGCCCCGGGGGGGGGGGGGGATCCCCGGACTGGATTGTCAGGGCAGTGCTGCTTATTCCACCATTAAGGTGGAATAAACAGCACGTCCTCATGGACCCTGCAGGACGTACAGAGCCATGACCTGAATCGGCCCTGTACGCTCTGTCGGGCTGGCCCACATCTGTTCTACCTCGACCCTTCCCCCTGCCAACCCCCACTGGCTCTCCCTGGCCTACTGCTCAGGATGTGCGGGGAGAGTAGAAGTGGGATTGGGTCCAGACTGCTTGCGAGGCTGCACATCCCAATGTGCAGCCCTACAAGCTATATTTATAAGTGAGATGCTGGATCTGTGACCTGTCAATGAAATCATAGTAAAAAGGAAAAGGCAAAGGACTTAGTGCTTAATGACTGAAGATTGAAATTCACACTATTTTTTCCTATAAAGAAACCTATCAGTAATATCAATATCTAGAGATTATACAGAAGAAAGCATGCAGGCAAATACTCTCTCAGAAGCGTGCATACAGTAACTACATTTTAACTCATTAGTAGTGTCATGGAGTCACTCATTAATATTCAGAGGCATTCCCACATTGAAAATCCCATTAGAACAAAAAATCTTGGTTCTTTGCAGTAATCTGAAAGACCTTAGTAGCTTATTCAATACCATATAGGATTGCAGTGTTGTATTTTCCAACCAGTGCAATGTAAGCACAACTAAAAAGGTCTGTGGGACATATAATTTCATTTCTACCAAAAAAAAACTTAGAGGGGAAAAAAAGATTAGGTTCATCCTTAGTCACACTGTTAATGTCTCAGAAGTAAAATTCCGCAGTGCTTATGCTCCCTTTTCCACGAGTAGCTTTTAGAAGTGGAGCTGGCAATAATTATGCTGGGCATTCTTACTTCTGGTTCTCCACAATCACACTCCTCTCCTTCTTCAACATATCCGTTTCCACATTTCTGCCCGCCAAATGATTCCTTGACTTCAGGCATGTTGAACAGACACATTCCTACACCCTTCTCCAGGCTGATGTCCAGATCCTTTTTACTGCAGCTGCTAAACATAGTCGGAAATGGATAGCTGCAAGAAAAAGAGGGGAGGAAAATAAGAAGCCCGATCTTTGCCATTACAAATATTATTTTATTTTTCAACAGTTGTGTCTTTCTTAATGGAATGACTCCTTTCTTTGGACTATAGTTTTTGATTGGTTAATATCCCGTGTCCAACATTTCTGCAAAGCTGTGTGGAGTTCTCCACCTATGCTGCTGCCAGTGGAGGAAGATGCTGCAATATTGGAGCAGCGTGGGGGGAGGACTCCCACATAGCTTTGCAGGAACGTTGATCATGTCATTTCACAGAAGAAATCTTTATTCTGTGTCACATGAAATATGGAATATTCATGGTGTCAGTATATCTCCCTATGTTTTATTCTTCTTTGTAGTATTAGGTCTGGTCCTAATTGAGTTTCCTAATTGAAGAAACCACAGTGCCTGCCAAAGATAGGCTCTCCACTCTGCTGAGATATTCATATGGTTACAGTGTTTCTGGATCATGACCATTTGGCAAAGAAAATGCAAACTCTGTGATTTCCCCAAAGAAACTAGATCTTGTTCACTATTATTCTACAGCCAGGTAAAAAATGTAACAATATAATCAGTCAAAGCCAAGCCATTAAAGGCCAGGCTTCAGTCACTACATTTTTCCTATTGATTCCGTTATAATAAGAATGTACCATTGTTTTCCATAAGCATATCATGCCCATATCATTTACTTATTTGTTTGTTTGTCTTTATAGACCGCCTTATCTTAAATCAAAGTGGTTTACATTTAACCAAAAATGAATTTACATATCTACATATAAAATTGAACTTTTAAACCAAAATAGTATAAGTAAACCAGAACAACATGAGTAAAACAATTCTGACATGCTTTGTTGAATCATTTGTGGGTCTATTTGGTTCTGCTACGTTGCTTGCTGCATTGTTTTGGTCTGAGGAGTGAGAACCTAAGCCGGTCCTGGATTTCCAACCATCTCACTCCAATGTACCATGGGACCTGCAGTACCGATTCCAATGGAAAACTTCAGGGACTACAAATGCCATATAGTGATAAACCAAAGTTCTTCGTCAAAATATTGTAAAATGTTACAACATTTGAATATTGGTGTTTTACTTTTTATTTGCTGATTGCTGGAAATGTTTATTTTCTTCTTGCCTAAGCAAAATTTAGAACAATATGCTATTATTTAAGAAAAATTCAGTGTATAACAATTAGTCACAAAATTAAATTCACTATTTGACAGGGATCTGAATGGTTGTGTTGATATGATATGTCGAGTTAATACATTCTAGAAGATTAGCAACATATCAGCCAAGGAACAAATTTGCTTATATTCAATCAAATTAGCATTTGACTCTCCCATGTGGAACTTAGATGTATTGCCAGCCTTGGAGAGGGATTATAGTCAGTTCCCTAGGACACCTGGCAAATCAAGCAATAACTACGGTTCATTAATTTATTGCAGTGTACCATAGCACATTAATAAGAACCTTTAATTAACAAATGGGGAAATAGACTATCATCAATCTGGAAATATAACAGGGCTTTGAAATGAGATTTACTAAGGAAAACTTGGAAATTCTTTACAAGACGGTGATATTGGGATATCTGGATCTGAAGAAAAACGGTATCAATTTGAAAAAGGTTGGTAGTGGGGCTGAATCAATTCATTAGGTACAAGTAGCTCCATTCTTATACCACCATTGCCAAAACTAGGGTCATTATTTAACAGTGCATGGTTTACATGCACCCACTAATTTGACCAGCAGTTGAGCAGAAGAAAGAATATTTTAAGTGCAACATATTCTTAGCATGTGGTGATGATATAGTTTATTACAAAGATACTACTGTAGATGAGTTTTTCCAAAAGTACAAATTTTACACTTCAAATATAAAGGCAAGGATACCTATGCAGCCTTAAAGCTTGCATGCAATAATTTCTTTGTCTGACTGAGGTTGCATCAATAAAAGGCCTCACAACTTGCAAAGAATCAGGCGTTCTCCAGGACCTCTGTCTACCGAATCTGTAGTGTAAAGCTCGGTGACTTCTACCAACTATAGGTCTTGGGAACTTTTCCCATCTCCAGCTTATATTGAAAGTCTTAAGCAAATTTTATTTAATTTAGTGAGGCATTTATGTTTGGCTTTTCCAAGAGAAATGTGTTTCAGGGTGGATTAAAACAGGAGTACATAGATTTGTGTACAACATAATAACTTTTCATAAAATAAATCACATTCTAAAAAAATATATAAAAAGTTAAACTTCAATATATTTTTAGGCTATTAGCACGATCAACTCCCTTAACCCATCAGTCCATCCCTATCTTCTTTGAACAGATATTATGGAAACAAAAATTGGAATGTATCTGCAGAAAACAAAATCACAACAGTATTATGCCCTGTATTTATGCGTTTCCACCAAGTAATATCACCAATAGCACTAATACTGTCCTCTGCAGAAGAGGGAATGGGGAACAGACTGCTTTTTCATATAGTCTGGCTTCTCTGAAATGGCAAAGGAAGACTGAAACCACCCCATGTCTTCCTTATTGTGTTAGGCCTTTTTTTCAGCTTAGAAAAATGACAGTGGCATTATTCCAATAAACATCTGGTAAACACTTTGTCTATGCTGTTGGCAAAATGAAGTCACTGTTAATGCTAGAGATGACTTTTTTCCCTCCCAAAGAGACTTCAAGCTGTTTCCTATTTTAGAGAAACAGCTCTATTCATCTTTTTGTCTTTTCCTGCTATTGACAGTAATTTCCTCATCTGATTTCAATATATACATTTTGTAAGGAAATTACAAACATTCCAAAGATATCTTTTTGTAAACTGACTTTTCAGAAAATAAACACTTTAACGAGCATAAGCAAATTTTGCATTTTTGTTAAACTGTTTGTAGATTTGAAAACAATAAATAGTGTATTTATAAAGTTGAAAATTACAGCCTCGTTTGATTGCACAGATGTTCCTGCAATACACTGACTGCCACAAAGGGCCTTTGGACGAGACAGGAGCCCACTTTTCTTCATAAAATAGGGCATAAGTGGCTGAAAATTCGGGTTAAATCTAGATATGAGAGCTTACATCAGCCCGAGGGATGGTGTAAATATCTGCACCTAGATTTTTAACACACACACTTGGTTTGCAGCTTGTCGTGCTATGAGGGCTTGTGTGCATCAGTGATGTTGAGAGCTAAGCTATCAATAGTTTAGCTATTGGCAGGGTCTCCCAAGATAGTCTGGCACCTCAGCTGAGACCTAAGACAAACCACACATCTGGGCAGCAGCAGAATTTATTTTATTTATTTATTTAATACACGCTTATATACCGCTACTTCCAGCGATCAGCAGCGGTTCGATTCATCTTTGGGGGATGTCAAATCAGGACAGGGAGGGGATAGTAAGTACATAGATCTGAGGGGAGGTCACTGCACACAGGGTTAGTGTCTTTGGGAATGGATTATACTTTTTACATTTATACATACATATTTACATATTTATACATAACGCGGTTTCAAAGCATATAATTATCTGATTGTTTTGTTACGATTCCATCGAAATTAAGAGTCATAGCTGATTGTAGTAACATTTGAATAGGTAGGTTTTTAGCTCTTTCCTGAATACTGTAATGTCCTTGATTAAACGCAGTTCAAAAGGGAGTTGATTCCAGATAGTTGGTGCAGAGAATGAGAAAGCTCTGCGACATGTATGGAACAGTGTTGTAAATGAAGGATCACATTTCTGTGACAGCTGCAACACCACTAGAATTACCTGCACGGAAGAAAGTCCTGGCAAACCTATTTCTGTATCTTGCCATGAAAACTCAATGGATATTCACAAAACAATTGCACTATAGTGTTGGAAGATAAAACCCCCAGGTCGGAAGACACTCAACTAGCTACTGGGGATGAGCTGAAGACTTCTCAGAGTAAAGCCAGCATTTATGATGTGGTTGGAACAAAGCCCTCGGGACATCTACTACTACTACTATTACTACTGAGCATTTGTATAGCGCTACAAGACGTACGCTGCGCTGCAGAGACACATGTAAGAGACAGTCCCTGCTCATCAGAGTTTACTATCTAGTTAAGAAGACAACACAGTAGGTGCAGACAGGGATACATCTAGGAGGAATGGTAAGGAAACACAAAGGAGATCAGGTGAGTCAAGATCCATAAGTGCCAGCGAAGAGGTGAGTTTTCAGCCTGGATTTGAAAAGGGAAGAAAAGAAGAAAGTCTTCCGCAAATGGACAACCAGAGGAGAACAGCGGAAGGAATAACCACGGCCTACCAGATGATAATTAAAATCCGAGGCTAGCGGAAGATTAACTGCACAGCAGAGTGTTGAACAGATTGAAGGGGAGAGAGATGATTCAGAGGGAGACCAGCACGGAACAGATTACAATAGTTAAGATGGGAGGTCTGACTGCTGATGTAGCTGCGCATGAACAGAGTCAGAAGTCGCAAAGATATTTTACATATTGGGAAATGGAATGTACAAAGCATGAATCAAGGGAAGTTGGAAACGGTCAAGAATGAAATAGAACGTGTACAACTCGATCTGTTGGGGACTGGCATTGGGCACTTTGCATCTGATGATCACATGGTCTACTATGCTGGAAATGAAAGACAAAGAAGAAATGGTATTGCATTTATAATTAAGAAGAAACTTGCAAGAATTGTAATGATATAGCGTGCAGTCAGTGAATGCTTAATTTCTAAACGTCTACGAGGAATAGAAATTCTCCAACATAACTATAATTCAGGTATATGCCCCAACAGGAGCTGCAGAAGAGGATGAAGTTGATGAATTCTATTAACAAGTACAAGCTGAAATTGACAAAACATGCAAACAGGATATCCTGATAGTCAATCTATTCATCATCTCAAACACCTTCCAGCAACACAAGCACCAACTGTACACATGGACCTCACCCAATGGATTGTACAGAAATCAAATTGACATCATCTGTGGAAGACAATGATGCAAAAGTGGAGTGGAAGGAGTAGCCTAGTGGTTGGGGCAAGGTACTTCAGGCTGGAAGGTTGGGGGTTCAAATCCCACTAGAGGACAGCAACCTTGGGCCGGAAGGACTGGGGTTTCTAGTCCCACAGGTGCTCCTTGTGGTCTTGGGCAAGCCATTTAACCCTCCATAGCCCATTTTCCCTGTAAAATAGTTATCTCCAAGTTATAATTCCCTGTTCAATGTAATTTCAGTTTGTTTAATGTAAACCGCACTGATGCAGAATAGCGCGGTATATAAGAGAATGTAAATAAATAAATAAAAAGCTTGATAACATCAACAAAGACCACACCTGAAGCTGACTGTGGCACAGATCACCAACTACTAGTATGCAAGCTCAAGCTAAAGATGAAAAAGAGCATGTAGCAAAATATGACCTTTAGAATATACCACTGAAATTTAAAGACTGCCTGCAAAATTGATTTGCTGCTTTAGATACAAATGATAGAGTTCCAGAAGAGTTATGGGATGACATCAAGAAGATTGTGTTGGAAGAAAGCAAGAAATCTCTGCAAAAGGTAAAAAAACAAAAATTACCAAAAAGGATGGCTGAAGAAACACTGAAAATTCCCCAGAAATGCAGAGAAGCTAAATCAGAGGAGAAAGAGAGGCAATCACCGATCTCAACAGAGATTTCCAATGTGCAGCAAGACAAGGAGTAGTACTACAATGATGCATGCAAGGAAATAGAATCAGAAACTATTAGAAGAACAAGATCGTTTTTCCTAAAGCTACGAGAAGAAAAAATTCCAGCCTAGAACAGGAATACTACAAGATGCTCAAGGATCCATGTTGAATGATGCTGAGAAGATCAAGAAAAGCTGGAAAGAATATACAGAGTCTATATACCATAAAGATCAAGTGGACCAACAGCCATTTCAACCTGTACCTTATGATCAGGAACCATTGGTGATGAAAAAAGAAGTCTAAGCAGCATTGAAAGCCTTATCAAAGAACAAAGCACCAGGCATTGATGGCATTCCCATTGAAGTATTACATCAATCTGATGCAGCCATTACCGTACTTACAAGGCCCTGCCAGGAAATTTGGAAGACAAATTCATGGTCAACTGACTGGAAAAGATCTGTGTTTATACCAATACTGAAGAAAGGTGACTCAACTGACTATGGAAAATATCGCACAATCAACTTTATCCCACATACCAGCAAGATCCTACTCAAGATCATTTAGCAGAGGCTAAAACTATACCTGTAACGAGAACTGCCTGAAGGGCAAGGAACAAGAGACATCATTGAGGATGTGAAACGGATCCTTTAAAAGATAAAAGAATACCAAAAGGATATCCATGATTTATTGACTACAGCAAAGCTTTTGACTATGTAAACCATGAGAAACTCTGGGCCACATTAAGAGGCATGGGTATACCAGAACACCTGATAGGTCTCTTACACAACCTTTACACTGATCAAGACGCAACAGTTTGAATGAAACAAGGAGAAACAGAATGGTTTAAAACCAAGAAAAGTGTAAGACAAGGCTGCATACTTCCCCCCTACATGTTTAATTTAGATGCAGAACAAATCAGAGAAGCAGCACTGTATGAAAACTACTGAGGTTGAAGATTGGTGGAAGACTCATCAACAACCTTCGCTATGCTGACAATACCACATTTCTGGTTGAAAGTGAAGATGATCTGAAACATTTGCTTCTCAAGATCAAGGAACATAGTCTTTAAATGGACCTGCACGTTAATGTTAAAACGACAAAGATCCTGACAACTGGCAAAATCAATAAGTTTATCATTGACGGAGAAGAAATTGAAATAGTTGACAACTTTAGCCTACTTTGATCAACAATCAAAGAAAGGACAAACAGTCAAGATATCAGACGATGCATTGCTCTTGGCAGAATGGCTATAAAGGCCCTAGAAAAGATTCTCAAGAGCAGAGATGTCTCTCTCCATACAAAAATTTGACTTGTTCAAGCCATAGTGTTTTCAATAACATCATCTGGATGCGAAAGTTGGACAGTGAAAGATAGACAGAAAGAAGATTGATGCCTTTGAATTATGATGCTGGCGACAAATACTGTGTATATCATGGACTGCCCAAAGAACAAACCAGTCAGTACTAGAGGAGATCAAACCTAAGCTTTCTTTAGAAGCTCAGAATGCAAGACTTTGACTTTCATACTTTGGACACATCATGCGAAGAGAGAGATCATTGGAGAAAGACAATGCTTGATAAGGTAGAAGGTCAACGTAAAAGAGGAAGGCCAGCAATGAGATAGATCGATACAATGACAGCTGCTATGGGTGCCACTCTATCAACAATAAGCCACCTGATTGAAGGCCAAACACAGTTTGGGTCAACTATCCAGAGGGTCACCATGAGTCGACACTGACTCGACAGCACTTTATAACAACAACATTTTTAAAGAACACACATAGGTTCTAGTATTTTATAACTTACATGTGTAACTTCACGCTCCATCGGCCACATGTACTTACCAAATAGCAATTGACTAAAGTATGCACGTAAAGGCCCATCCACGGGTGTATGCCATTGAAAATAAAGGACTTGTACACACTCATGAAGTGGAGTAGCCGCCTAGTGGTTAGAGCAACAGCTGAACACCCAGGAGATTGGGGTTTTATTTCCACTGGCACTCCTTGTGACCTTGGGCAAGTCACTTTACCCTCCCTTGTCTTGGAAGAAAAGGCCTGACAATCTACTTCCGGTCATACCTTGCCAAGAAAACCCAGGGATTGCTGGGTCACCATTGACTTGATGGCTCTTTAAAAAAAAAAAAGTACACGTTGATGGCAAGTAATGTTATATGGCTCCGTATACAATAATTTTCTTAATGATTGCACCAAAGTACTTTAAAGTGAAATTGAAAAGTCTTAACTCAGCCAGTCATTAAGCTGCAGGAGAATTAAATCCATATCCAATATATCTCCCACACAACATGTACATTCAGACTCCCTCCCTTGTCCTATATCACAGTAACACATCTACCCAACACTGACCAGACATTCCAACATAACAGTCAAGAGGCGGAAGGGTCAGAGTGTAAAATGCTTAAATCTGTCCAAATATACATCAAACAGCATCCCTACAGGGGCAGTTTCTCCAAATAGGTTAGTTTTGCACATAGAGTACCATGATAGTCATGAACCTCACTTCATAGCCAGGATATGTGAAGAATGAATTCAGTCTCTCAAATTTACTGCTAATGCTCGGCATAGTACTTGCAGACCGGAGGGACTGGGGTCTCTAGTCCCATGGCCACTCCTTGTGGCCTTTGGCAAGCCACTTAACCTTTCATTACCTCAGGTACACTTAGATTGTGAGCCCTTCAGGGATAAGGGAATAAAAAGTACCTGTTAGTATACATGTAAACCGCTCTGATGCGTAAGTAAAGGGCGGTATATCAAGTGCCTAACCATAACCATAGGGCCAAAGAGAGCTTCCTTCTGGAATTCATAAGATGTAACATGTATGGGTAGTTTGACAAGATGTGCTTGGAAATCTTTTATCAAACCTGTGGCTCCCAATTGGATGAGAAATATTTCTGTATCTTTCTGCCACATTTTCTTGGTCTCTTATTGGATTTCTTGGTACTTCAAAATCTTCTGCCTCTCCACATGATTCAAAGAATAATCACTTGGAACCAACACCTCTATCAATGCCATTCTGGAGATTTTTTCCTTTACCAGTATGCCGGGTTTCCTCACATTCAGTTTCTTATCCATCAGAATGGGAATGTCCCAGGTGATCATAACCTCTTCATTCTCTGTAGTTCTTAGGGTCATGATCTCAGTTCTTTTCAGGCACAGTGACAATGTAGTGTTTACAGAGTTTCCAATGTACGAGGCATGCTACTTTGTTGTGCTTTTCTGTATAGTCATTGTTTCCAGCTCTTTCTTACAGAATTGACATATGTCTGTTATGCCAGTTTTTTCAATGCTTGCTATAAACCATCTTGTCCATAATCTGCTGTCCTGGGCTGCAACTATCAATCTCTCATCCTTTGGTTTCAGTTCACGTCTCCTTAACCATTCATGTGTCTATTCTTGATCGACAAAGGTTTACTGGAGTAACACGTTGTATTTCCCACTGTATCTGTGCATTTGCTACTTGTTTTTCTTTGTTTGCTGATCTAATTCTTTGAAGAGTTTTTTCTCTTGTCAATTCCTGTTCTCTCTTGTTTTGCAAATTCTGTTGCTTCCTTTCCTGTGTGTGCTTGAGGATTCTCACTCATTCCTTCTCATTGCTGGAACGCTTGTCCAGGTTTGATGATAGAGACATATTTTCTATGTTTACTTTCATATTTCAGCACTTTTTGCGAATTTGGATCCAATGATGCTGTTAGATAGGCCTGGAGGCCTACATATGATAGTTACTCTGTATGTGTAATCAACCTCTATGAGGCCTAGTCCCTTCTTCAGCTCTAGGAATGTACAGTCTTGGCATACACTGATTCTTGTAAATTACTTCTTGGGCAGGGAGGCGTTTTTTTTATTTTCTTGCTTGCACATCCAGTTTTTCAAGATCTTTAAGAGGCCAGTCTACAATCCCAAAGCTGTATGCGAGTACAAGAATTGCCAGCTGATTGATGGCTTGTATCTTAGTCCGTGATATTAAGGCACTTTTCAGTAATGATTTTAATCTTCTATAGCTTATCACGGGGCATGCCAGAATGGCGTCCGGGCCCTTGACTGTCCCTGACATCCCCCCCACCCTACCCCCCGTTCCTCCTCAGATAACCAGGCCACTCTGTTCTTGAAGAACTTGCTTTATTAGTGGGCTTTTAAGGCCACAGCTTGCGGATATTTACAATAGCATCAATAATAACAATTGTAACAATAACAGCAACAATAATAATCATAATCATAACAACCACACTGTGGATAACTGTACACTCCCTCATGCCCGACATGGAGAGGTACTACCACCTTTAGTTGTCTGGTAGAGGCTTCAGCCCATACCATGGCCTAGGCCTCGCCTTTTTCCCCACTCCGTGTTGTCATCTGGAGTAACCCTATGTTCTCTGGTCATGGCAACCGAGACCAGGCACCCCTCACACTGGTGCCTGGCCCCCCTGTCACCGAGCTCAAGCAATCTCCGAATGGTACCTGGGCTACCGGTCCCCCTTTCCAGGGGTACCCCTCCCCTGCCCTGCCCTTATCGATCAGGTCCCGCTACTAGGAGGGGCCACGGCCCGACTCACCCCATAGTAAATACCGAACTGATGGCCCTCCGCAAGCCATCATTAAACAACTCAAGGACAATCAGGTTCAGGAGGACCCCATTCCCTGTGTACACCGTTGAGTCGTCTGCTAGTATGCCTTCGTGCCCCATGACCACCCCCCAAGGTCTGCACAAACTTCCCAACCTCTCTGTTCAGCTTCTTCCTGCTCCTCTCAATGTCCTTAGGCTGAATCGCCCCCCGCCACTTCTGCCGGGGGATGATCTGGGACCAGATGACACGCACCTCCAGCTCGGCGCAAATCCAAGCCAAGTCTTGATCCTGATGATAAGATCCATGCCCTTTATGGACACCAGATCATTACCACCCAGATGAAAGACGACAAAATCTGGCGATGGGCTCCGCTGACACCTGTTGCCAAACGCAGGCCGCAGCTGGCCCTACCGCATCCCCTTCTTGCCCATCCATTGTATGTGAACAGTGTCCGGGTGGAAGCAGAGTTTCTTGCCAAGACAGATCCCCACAGCCCCCCTTCTTGCCTGATATAGGAATGACCTACTATCCAGAATGAGATCTGTCTGCGACCTAGTGGGCAAGGGGAAATGGTGTTAGAGTGTTCAGTGGTGTGTTCAGTGCCTAATGTACAACTTATACCTGTTGGAAGCCCATCTCCCAATCGCTTGTATCTGACCCGCCCCCAGACTTAAGTCGTGTACTGCGGTTGCCGCCCCTATCCTAAGGAGTGTAAGGTAAGGCCCATGCGCTCAAACCCTGCCAGTTCTTCTGCCCGCAGGCACATGGCCCTAAACTGATATTGCGACAAACAGGAACAATCCCTGTGCTGCAGTTGGGGTCCCCCTGTGGGCGAGCGCACCCGTAGGTACTCGCTCATGACTGACACTGGGTACAGGTCGCGCACCGATGTGGCGTTCAGCCACATGGTTCTCCCTTTCCGTAGCTGGTCCATTTTGGAACAGGCTAGGGACAGGCGGACCCTGACCCCCCCCATTCTATTGAGACATCATCCACCCGCAAGGCCGTGCCTGCCGTGGACCGAGGTAAAACCTTGCTTATCAGGAAGGCCCCCAAGAACATCAGCAGTGTGGCAACCCTGAACAGTTTTTCCTCAGACTCATTCCTGGTTACTTCCTCTACCTTTTGGATAACCCCTGCTAGCATGAGCAGGGAGACCAGCCTCCGGCGTCCGGCCACGATGCAGCCTCCCTGGCTCAGCCTTCCATCATCTTCCTGGCAATGAACTCTTGTCACGTCTTTGTTCCCCCCCCCCCCCCCCAGATTCAGGAAGAAAGCCACCCTGGCCAGCATTAGCCTAGCCTGCCTGACCGGGGTGCCCTCGGTTAGTCTCTGTCCGAGGTTGCCGCCTTGCTGCCTGGCAAAGGCTCCCAGTCGGACCCAGGCTCTCTAATCCTTCCATCTCCCAGTCAACAGCGATGCCATCAGCATTCCACCGGCAGTCCGCTTCCAAGGTTCCACATCTCTTCGGGCATTCTATCACCCCCCCCTGGTGCTGCAGTCGGGGTGAGCTGCCAGAAGCATTGCTGGAAACGAGAAAGAGCTTCAGCAATCTCATTGATCTTCCCTGGCATGTGACTGCCCATGATACTGTATATGCATTCAATTCCAGGCTCAGCAGAACCAACATCCTAACCAACCCCATCGCTCTGCATGCCCAGGCAGACTGCTTATTGATGGCGTATACCACCACTCTCTTATCTGACCTGAAAATTATCCTTCTAGTCATGGTCTGGGATTTCCAAATGGCCATGGTAACCAATATTGGCAACATCTCGAGGAATGTGATGTCCTTGGTGATCCCTTGGCAGTGTCACTCCTCCGGTCACTTCCTTTCTGAACACACTACTATGACTCTTATACATTCTCTTGTCACCTCCTGTCCAGACTATTGCTACTTCCTCTTCACTGATCTTCATCTGAATCATCTCTCTCCACTTTAATCTGTTCAAAACTCAACTGCGCAGCTAATCTTCCAGCAGTATTGTTATGCTCATGTCACCCCTCTTCTCAAGTCACTTCATTGGTTTCCTATCCTTTTCTGTATCCAGTTCAAACTTCTACTACTGACCTTTAAGTGCCTTCATTCAGCTGCTACTCATTCCCGTTCCTCTCTTTTCTCTTACTACAGTCCTCCTCGGGAGCTCCGCTCTTCTGGTGATCCCTTCTATCTGTTCCCTTCTCTTCCGCTGCCAACTCCAGACTTCGATCTTTCCACCTTGCTGCTCCTTATGCCTGAAACAAACTACCTGAGTAGGTATGTCAGGCTCCATCTGTGGCTCTGTTCAAATGCAGGCTAAAAATTCACTTCTTTGAAACTGATCCCCCTAGACTCCCGTTTACCTCCTAGGTGTTTCCTTACCATTTCCCTAGATATATTCTAGTCCACTGCTGTATTCTTTCTTGACTAGACCGTAAGCTCTTCTAAGCAGGCACTGTCTCTTACATGGCTCCGTACAGTGCTGCATATGCCTTGTGGCACTAGACAAAGGATAAGCAGTAGTAGTAGAGTAGATGTTAAAGATCTGGGTAAAAGGTCAGCCACCCAATAATTATAATTTTATGGCCAGATATTATAGGCATAATTAGAGGTGGGCTTGCGGCAGCCCTAAAATTTGATCAGCACAGTCACTGCACTACCCATATATTCAGTGCCGCTATGTCTACAGACAGCGGTGTCAATTATATGTATTACTTTAAGTGATTAAATTAATATAGTAACATAGTATATGACGGCAGATAAAAACCAGTATGGTCCATCTAGTCTGCCCAGTAAGGTGGCTAGAGTAGGTGTATGTGCTGCTCCATGCAAGTCACCCCTCTCTATGCCTTTGTTTAGGGTTATGGTGATCGTATTAATCTGCAAGTTTTTAATCCATTCCTGAATTTCAGATGTTCCCTTTCGAGTATAAAAACAAGAGGAAGAACGTACCAAGATACGGGGATATGATCACTAAGGGCTATATAGCACGATATCTCCAGTCTGCCCACTTAAGGGGGACGTAAGGGATAAGAATAGAATGGTAATCGGCTATGACTGAAAAGATTAAAGTGCATATATTAGTTTGTAGGGTAGTAGAGACATTCCTCTAGATATTGACAACAGAATACAAACTTTTTAGCTTAATTCTATATAGAATCAATAGCAGTGGAGCTAAATAAACAGAGGGTTTATATGGTTATACTTAGCTGCAAAGATCAACTTGGCCACTGTATTCTGCAAATATTGAGTATGTTTCAGTACAGTAAACAAGAGGCCTAGATATGAAACACTATAGCAATCAAGCCAACTTGAAAACAAATAACCCCGTAGATCTTTTTTTCTGGAAAAGGCTTCAGTCTATGAACATAATGAAGCTACAAAAAAATAACGCAGTTCAAGTCAATACTGAAATCCTTTAGGCAAATATCCACAGCTGAAATTCATAGAAGGAACTGAAGGGGAAGACCTCCTCTGAGTTGTGGAGATTAAGCTTCAATTTATGTTTTTGAAGCTGCATAGGCTAAAATTATTCAAAGACTCTTTTCAGTTGGATCAACAAAAGAAATTAGTTAAATGTTGTCTGTAAAGAAAAAAACCCCTCCAAAACCTTAAATCAACGTTTCCAAGGAAAGCATAGATTAAAAAGTTTTGGTATTAGACTTAATACCTGCAGGCCTCCAAAAAGCAATGGCTTTTTTCCAGATAAACTGTTGTGCCAACTAACTCAGTAACTGTGATCAAAATGGCATGACCTAAAGCAGTTTAGCACTGTACTATTCAAGCCTCATTCGTGAAGAAAGCAAATAAGCAACAAATGATTGGAAGAATCAAAGGCTGCACTCATGTCAAAGATTATATTAGAGCATCCTTACCCCCAACAATGTCTATTTTCATCCTTTTTACCAGTTCCAGCAATGCTGACTCAGTGCTGTGTCCTGAACGGAAATCTGTTTGCCACAGATGGAAAACATCTGGGTCCCTATTAAAAAAGGCTTTCACATTTAACAGTTGCCCCCTATCCATGGATTTTCAGCAGTGCTATCTGGATAGTGAAACTAAAAATCTAATTGCTATGGTACTATAGAGCAGAGATAGTCCAGAGTGAGGGCAGAACACACAACTATACAGATAGCACAATATTCAGCCACTGTCTGTATAGCTAAATGGTTTTAATTTAGGCCTGCAAAAAGGCTGCCCTAAATCGAACTACTCAGCTAAATAGATAGTGGCTGGATATAGCTGCTGCATACTTAGCCAGTGGTGGTGACCGCTTTATGTAAAGATTCAGTGTTGCCACTGATCCATAGCAAGAGGAATTTTAGATTCCATAGCAAGAGGAATTTTAGGAGCCATCTGGGACGCCCAAGTCAAAATGTCCAAAATTCTGTGGGACGGGCAGCAGAGAAGGTGTAAATGTTGTCTAAAATCAATCTAACCCCACCTCAAAAAATAGACATATCACCAATAGGAACAGAAGCGACAGGGATCTCGAACAGTTTTCAGAAGACTGTGTTCATGAGGAACCAGCTAAACTAAAAGTAGACAAAGCGATGAGACTAGATGGGATACATCTGAGAATACTGAAGGAACTTGGGACATTCTAGGAGCTCCACTGATTGACCTTTCAGTGCCTCTTTGGAGTTGGGTATGGTGCCAGAGGACTGGAGAAAGGAACACATGGTCCCTTTATACAGAAGCAGAAGTAAGGATGTGGTTGAAAACTACAGGCCCGTTAGTCTAACTTCTGTGGGTGAGTAAATTATTGGAAATGCTGCTGAAAGAGAAAATAGTGAGGTTTCTGGAGTCCAACGGATTACAAGATCAGAGGCAGCATGGATTCACTAGAGGCAGGTCTTGTCAGACAAATCTGATTGATTTCTTTGACTAGATGACCAGGGAGTTGGACCGAGGGAGAGCCCTAGATGTGGTGTACTTGGATTTCAGTAAAGCCTTTGTCACTGTTCCGCACAGGCAACTTAAACAAACTGAGCACCCTAGGGATGGACCCTAAAGTTACTGATTGGGCTAGAAATTAGTTGAGTGGGAGGTGACAAAGGGTACAGGTAAATGGAGCTCATTCTGAGGAGGAAGAGATTATCAGTATTGTGCTGCAGGGATATGTCCTTGCTCCAAATCTTTTTAACATCTTTAACAGCCTTTATTTTGTTTTTACAGTTGTGAACTGCTTTGATGCTCACATGTGGGCAGTATATTAAATGGTGAATAAAGATAAAGGTAAAGTGATATTGCAGAAGGGCTGTCAGGTTTGCCTCTTTGCAGATGATACCAAAATCTGAAATAGAGTAGACACCCAGGAAGGAGCAGAGAAGGGATCTAACTAAGCTTGAAGAATGGTCAAAAATTTGGCAGCTAAGATTTAAATGTAAAAAATGCAGGGTCGTGCATTTGGGCTGCAAAAATCCAAGGGAGCAGTACAGTGTAGGGGGGGGGGGGGGCAAAGTGCTTCTGTCCATGAAAGAAGAGCAGGACCTGGGTGTGATTGTTTCTGATGATCTTAGTGTGGCTAAACAGGCAGAAAAGGAGACAGCAAAAGCCAGATACTTGGGTGCATAGGAAGAGGAATGGCCAGCAGAATAAAGGAGGCGATAGTGCCTCAGTATAAGACTCTGTTGCGACATCATTGGGAGTATTGTGTGCAATTCTGAAGACCACACTTTCAAGAGGATATAAACAGGATGGAGTAGGTGCAGAGGGTGGCTACTAAAATGGTTAGTGGTCTTTGTTATAAAGCATATGAGGGTAAACTTAAAGATCTTATTATGTATATGTTAGAGGGAAGGCAGGATAGAGAAGATATGATAGAGATGTTTAAATACCTCTGTAGCATACATGTACAAGAGGAGAGCCTCTTTTGACTGAAAGCAAGCTCTGCTATGAAGGGACATAGGATGAAGGTGAAAGGGGATAGACTCAGGAGTAATATGGGGAAATATTTCTTTATGGAAAGAGTGGTAGATTCATGGAATAGACTCCCAGTGGAAATAGTAAAGACGAGGACAGTATCTGAATTCAAGAAAGCATGGGACAAACACAGAAGATCTCTAAAGGAAAAAAGGGGACTATTGTAGTTGATATGGAATGGCAGACTAGATAGGCCATATGGTCTTTTTTCTAGCATCATGTTTCTATGTTTCTCAGAGTATCTCAAAGGCAAAAAAAGCCTGGTATTCCCAATGCATACTGAAAAGTAGAAACCCAGTAAAAGAATTATGCAAAATCTTTTTTCTGATCACCGAACTGTTGTTGTTAAGTGCTGTCAAGTCAGCGTCTTGTCATGGAGACCCTCTGAATAGTTGACCCAAACTGTGTTTGATCTTCAAGTCAGGCAGCTTATTGTTGATAGAGTGGACAGCATCATAGCTGCTGTCATTGTATCAACACATCTCATTGCTGTCCTTCCTCTTTTACATTGACCTACCTTGCCAAGCATTATGTCTTTCTCCAATGATCTCTCTCTTCGCATGATGTGTCCAAAGTATGAAAGTTGAAGTCTTGTCATCTGAGCTTCTAAGGAAAGCTTAGGTTTAATTTCCTCTAGTACTGACTGGTTTGCTCTTCGGGCAGTCCATATCCACAGTATTCGTCGCCAGCACCATCTTCCTATCTATCTTTTTCACTGTCCAACTTTTGCATCCATATGACATTATTGAAAATATCATGGCTTGAAGACGACAAATCTTTATATGAAGAGAGACATCTCTGCTTTTGAGAATCTTGTCTAGGGCCTTCATAGCCATTCTGCCAAGAGCAATGCATCGTCGGATTTCTTGACGGCTTGTCTTTTCTTTATTGATTGTTGATCCAAGTAGGTTAAAGTTGTCAACTATTTCAATTTCTTCTCCATCAATGATGAACTTATTGATTTTGCCAGTTGTCAGGATCACTTCTCTGCCAAGACACAAATGCTATTGAACTTCAGCCACTTAACTCTTGTCTGTCAGCAACTGCCCAGTGGTTAGAATCTAACCATTTAAAACTGAACACCTTGAAATGTAAGGCAATGTGGGTTACCAGCTGTACCACTCAACCTATGGTGACCCCCACCCTGACATGTTTAACACTTCTGCTCAACAACTGAAAGATTCTTGGCTGCTATTTTGATCTCTATTAATGTTTAAGACACAAATTTCAGAAACAACTAAATCATATTATTTTGCTTTTAGGTCGACCAGAGCACTACATCCTCCATACTTAGATAAATCTGCACTAATGACCTTAGTGATGGCCTTAGTCATTAGCCACCATGACTATTGAAATTCTTTATACAATGATTTGTCACTCACTTCTATCAAGCATTAATAATTAATTCAAAATACAGCAATAAAACTCATAACCCACTCTAAAAATAAGAAAGAGCACAGTACTCCCCTCTTAAAAGTTGTCCATCTCCTTGGGGATTAAAATTCTTTTACCCCAAAAAGCATTTTATTCTAGTCATCCACTGTATTTAGCAGATTCCCTTCTCTCTTATACAGCGTTGAGATCTCTACATTTCACAGAACCATAACAAATTAAGCATTCCTGCTAATAATATTGTATGTCATCAGTCTACCAGGCAATCAGCTTTTTACTTTTTTGGCTCCTGCTGTATGTATTTATTTATTTACATTCTCTTATATACCATGCTATTTTGCATCAGTGTGGTTTACATTGAACAAACTGAAATTACATTGAACAGGACATTATAACTTGGAGATAACTATTTTACAGGGAACATGGGCTATGGAGGGTTAAGTGGCTTGCCCAAGACCACAAGGAACACCTGTGGGACTAGAAACTGCAGTCCTTCTGGCCCAAGGTTGCTGTCCTCTAGTGGGATTTGAACTGCTGACTTTCCAGCCTGAAGTACCTTGCCCCAACCACTAGGCCACTCCTCCACTCCTATGGAACTCTATTCCTCTTTATATGAGATTGGAAGCCTTCAAGAAACATTTAAAAACCTAGGTTTTTGATATGGCATTTGGGGAGAACTAGGCAGTGATCAGACAGTCTGCAGACTGGGATGGACTGTAATCAGAATACTTTCATATTGTGTTTTTTTCCTTAGCCTCTTTAAATTTATTTAACCATGTTGTAAAGCGCTTTGACGCTGGTGCTAAAAGGACCTAATAAAGTAACTAATAAACAACACTTTATTGACTGATATTTGCGGGGTCCAAATTGTTTTATGTTACCAGAAGAAAAACTCTTGACTTCTTTTAACAATATCAGATGGACACCAAACTCCAAACTACTATTCACTGAACTACAAAGATAAGGTAAAAGACCCATCTCAGGATTCTTAACCAGTTTGATAGTCAGGGTGTCTAAGAGAGATGGCATAACACTGACATCTGTTACATATTCTCTGACCAACCTCAGAGATCTTAAGCAGTGAAAACTTAATTGTTGAGACCAAAGGGCATAGTTCATCTACTTCCAGAGACTCATGGTCTGTAAGATGGAGACCGAAAAGAAAACCTTAAAATATTGAAACCAACTGTATATTTGGTAGTTTATACTTTTATAATATGCCAGACCATGATATAGTTAAAGCAATAAATATGTTCAAATGCATCTTATAGTTCTTCTCATTGAAGTGTGCAACAATCACCTCCATCTATATTTTTTTATATTACTTAATCATTTTTACATTGCTCACTGTTGTGATCTGTATAAACATTCTTCATAACTCACAATACCAAGTGCAATGTAAAAATGTTTGTGCATTGTCCTAAGTTAAACTACGCCTCTTCCTATCTGTATAGCAGCACTGGATATGTTTGGTTTTTTTTTAAACACATAGGGGTATGTTTACTAAAGTGCGCTAATCGTGCATAACGCGTGTAAAGTACATTTAACGATCGTTCACATGTCTGAACGCGCGTTGTGACGTGCGAACGATCGTTAAACGTACTGTACGCGCGTTAACCGCAGTTTACGATCGTAAACCTCCGCGGCGCGTTAAAACAGCGCAGAAGGTGGAGATTGGGCGGAGAGAAGGGGTCAATGGGCGGAGAGTGGGCGGGGAGAGGCTCCCCTCATACTAACGCGCTGAATTGCAGAGCACAATCCAAACGCGAATGAAAACTTGCCGTTAAAGGCATATTAAAGGGAAGAGAAACCATTTCCGTCAGCAATGTACAGCAAAACCGGGGAAACCTAGAAACGTGAGCAGTGTGATATATGTGCACTGAACAAAATAGCAAATAGGAATGGAAAAAGACCACAACAAAATCCTAAAAAACTACAATCAAGCTTGCCAACAGTGATATCAATGGGCAACCACTAAAAACACTGCCAGGAAAGCTCCAAAAAAAGAAATGAGTCTTGGCCACAGAGCGTAGACCCCTCCAAAGATCATTTCCTAATCCTAATTATGAGCGCTCCTGGGAGTGTGTTCCAGGGTTGCCCATTAATATCACTATCGGCCAGCTTGGTTATGTTCCTATCCTCTCATTCCGAGGTCATATTTGGGGTTTATGTGCACCTATGTCACCATACAAGGTGAATGAGGCCAAAGTAAAAATGTGCAGAGCAGAGTTCAGACTCTTTTGGCCAGGTGTCCCATCACCAGGGACCTCACTGTCACTGTGGCGACAGTGTGGTGCAGTGGACACAGGCAGTACCTGTAGGACCAGAGGGTCACAGGTTCAAATCCCAGCTGGGGTCTCTGCCAACCCAGTCACCATATTTTACCCACCACTAAACAGAAATAGTAAAGACATCCCTTTATTGCAGAGAACAGAGGCATCATTCAAACACCAATATGTTACCCAACACCGCACACACACCATAACAATGGCCATTACCAATAGCTGAGTCCCCCAAATGCAGTCCTGGAGTGGCACACCTCAATCAGGTTATATTCATTTCCCAAGATAAGGACATGTCAGCATGTTGGCGGAAGGGTACAGGTAATGGAGAGGGCAGTGGCTGCTAGTCCCAGCAGACAGTGGCTGAGCCATGTGCAGGCTGCCACATCCACAGCAGCAGACAGGCCCTATTGGATGTACAGTCATGGACTACCCAGGGAATACAGCATATCTGTGGCAACACGGTGGTGCAGTGCACACAGTGTGTGCAAGAACAGAAAGTCACAGGTTCAAAGCCCAGTTGTGTCAATGTCCATTCCAGTCCACATATTTTTCCCCCAACTGTACCATGACTGTAATGACAAACCTGTATTGCTGCGAACATACACATGGTTATTACGCCGATATATTACTACACCGAGCACAGACACCAGAAACAGCCGCATTACCTAGAGCAGAGTCCCCCAAATACAGTCCTGGAGTGCCACACACCATTCAGGTTCCATGATGCCTCTAATGAAGATGCCTGTGCTGCATAGCTATGCACCACCCCCATGGTATGCGGATGTAGGCCATGCATATTTATGTGGGACAGCAGGAAAACCCGAACAGTGTTTGACACACCAGGACCTGAGTTGGGAACCTCTGCGGTAAAGCACCAGCCAACAGGGCCAGACACACCCACACACCCACCCACAGGCGCCAGTGGCAAATACCCCCTGGAGAGGCAGGACATTGGGCCCTGTGTGCATCTCCCAATACTACAGGCATACCCTAGCAATGGCACCCTACACCTGGGTATACGGTATGCACCTATCAGACATTTCCTATGATTACTGGTAGATATCAAGTCCTACGTCAAGCACAGTTTGCTCATTTAGCTCCATCAGAACAATCAGTCTGATGTCTGCGGGGTGTGCTACAGGTCAGGTCACTGACAGTGTTTACCACCCTGGGGAGTGACGGCCAACAGTATTGCGGACCATATCCATGCCTGGACTGTGTCCAGGACTGGTGTGGTGGGCAGGGCTGCTGAACCCCCCTCTACAGTAGCAGAATGCTGGCATAGGTGTTGGAGTGTGTGTCTGTCTCTACAGTGTGTGGGGGCTGCAAACACCTTACATAGGCCACACGGCCAGCACTGTTGCCAGTATTGCCCGGCAACTGTGCATAATGAGGAGCAAGGTACCATGGGTAGAGCCCAGACATGGTGGCATGGGCAGGCTGTATCTGGACAAAGGTGAGTCGGTTGATATTGTGTATCTGGACTTTCAGAAAGCCTTTGACAAGGTCCCTCATCAGAGACTTTTGGCAAAACTAAAGAGTCATGGGATAGGAGGCAGTGTACTATTGTGGATCAGGAACTGGTTAAAAGATAGAAAGCAGAGGGTAGGGCTAAATGGCCAATTTTCCCCAATGGAGAAAGGTGAATAGTGGTGTACCCCAGGGATCTGTGCTGGGTCCGCTGCTTTTTGACATATTCATAAATGACCTGGAACGTGGAATAACGAGTGAGGTTATCAAATTTGCAGATGACACAAAACTATTTAAAGTTGTTTAAAACCCAAGAGGATTGTGAAAAATTGCAAGAGGATCTTGATAAATTGGAAGACTGGGCATCAAAATGGCAGATGAAATTTAATGTGGACAAGTGCAAGGTTATGCACCTAGGGAAGAACTACCCAAACTATGGTTACACGATGCAAGGTTCCACATTAGGAACCACCACCCAGGAAAAAGATTTAGGCGTCATTGTGGATACCATGTTAAAACCCTCGGCCCAGTGTGCAGCGGCGGCCAAGAGAGCAAATAGAATGCTAGGTATGATAAGGAAAGGAATGGAAAATAAAACAAAAGATATTATAATGCCTCTATATCGTTCCATGGTGAGACCGCACCTTGAATATTGTGTGCAATTCTGGTCGCCGTATCTTAAAAAGGATATAGCGATTTTAGAAAAGGTACAGAGAAGAGCCACCAAAATGGTAAAGGGGATGGAAGGATACTCCTATGAAGAAAGGCTAAAAAGGTTAGGGCTCTTTAACCTGGAAAAGAGACGGCTGAGGGGAGATATGATAGAAGTCTATAAATTAATGAACGGAGTGGAACGGGTAAGCGTAGATTGATTGTTTACCTTATCAGAATATAGAAAGACTAGGGGACATGCAATGAAGCTACAAGGTAAACTATTTAAGACTAATAAAAGAAAATATTTTTTCACTCAACATGTAATCAAACTCTGGAATTTGTTACCGGAGGATGTAGTAAAGGCTGTTAGTGTAGCTGGGTTTAAAAAAGGTTTGGACAAGGTCCTGGAGGAAAGGTCCATAAACCATTATTAAGAAGTGACCGAAGATATCAATGCTTGACCCAGTACAAGCATTGTGGAACTTGTGTCTCTTGGGGAAACTGCTAGGTACATATGACCTAGATTGGCCACTGTTGGAAACAGAATACTGGGCTTGATGGACCTTGGTCTGACCCAGTATGGCATATCTTATGTTCTTATGCACAGCGCATAGGGCACGGACTGCGGCATAGTAGTGCCCGGCCACCACCTACACAGACAGGGTGACCGCTGTATGTCCTGCAGGGAGCGCAGTCTCACCCTGACTGTGCTCACCCACAGCATGGCTAGGCATCCCCATTGTGCTATATTGTAGTTCTGTCATGTGATATGTATGTGTTTCCCTATGGGGGCCAGTCACTGACTTATCTGCTTGTTGTGTATGCTGCCATCCCAGTCCAGTTCTGGGTGCATGCAGTTCCAACAGGAACATGCATCATGGACCAACTAGCAGACTGTTTGCACCTGGTATATGCCCTGATGGAGAGCCTGGCAGGGTGCATTGGCTGAAGGCCTGCTGCAGGACAATATCATATAGTGGTGGGGTCCAGCCTAGCCTATACAGGCCTAATGTCTGTATGCTATTGTGCTATGGATATGTAGAGAGCTGCAGGAACTGCCCTGAGGGGTGTCTGACCCACAGCAGAACTGGGGGTGATGGTCCCTTCCACTACCATCAGTGCAGAGAGGGAGAATGTGGATCAGGTGATGGGAGATTGTGTTTACCACCAGAATCCCCCTAGGGACCACACCTGACTGATCCAGACAGATATATCCAAGGTGTTTGTGCAGAAACTACCTGTCCCATACATCAACACTGCTGTGGATGGCCAGCATGGCCAATGTCTGCCATGGATGTTGCTGTGGACCTGCTGCTGTACGCATCACTGCACCCTCACGGTGAGCGCAGTACCCGCACAATGTGATGGTGTGTAGCTACACTGTGCCAGTAAAACACACGCTCAGAAACCCCTACCATGCCTAGGTGCTGTGGGGGTGCACATGTTCAGTTACCCCACCAGGCCAAGGTGCTGTGGGGGTGCTGTCCCCATGGTGTGTACCTGTGAACAGCTGATTTGCATATCAAGTGCATCATGGGTGTGACTGGGCCAATCAAACCCTGAGAACTACTGTGGATGGACTGTGTGGTGAACTGACGTCCCTCTGTAGTCAGCCAGTCATAGAGAAGGAGATACAGATACTGTACAGACATAACTGCAACCCACTGTCAAATGCACCGACTGTGGAGCCAGAGGTTATGGGTACGACCCCACTGTGCTGATACGTAGCAGGGCTGTCAGATGCAATTCCTCTCCGAGCAGTGTTGTCTGATAAAAACCATTATCTGAGGTGCTATAGAGAATCAAAGCCAATGTTCTATGCCCAAAGGCCAGAGAGGAAATAGTCCAAATGTGAAAGAAAACACATGAAAAGGAGCAAATCCATGCTATGCATTCCCAGAAAGTAAACCTCACAACACCCCCACATTGTCCCCAATGTCAACCTTACAGCTAACTAATCTGCGACTCCCTCTGTGGCCCTGTCTCCACACATTCCCCTCAATACATCCAAACAAAAGGTACATCACAAATGTCTGATACAGCTCTACGTCATGGGCACCTCTAGGCAAAGGAAGGTGAATGTATGCAAATGTGAGATGTGTGCAGCAGAAGGGGCTAGGAACCATAAAGCAGACCCTGTAATGAGCAGAGTCCAAACGACTTTACCTAGGAGATGTAGCAGCAGTACTAAAACCTGGGAGTTGCATATTAAGTGCCCACGCAGGTAAGAACACACGTACCCACGCACGCTATTACGCCCGCACCAAGGCACGTAGCCACGCCCGTAACAACGCACGTGGCTACACCCGTAGCAATGCACGTGGCTACGCCCGTAGCAACGCACGTGGCAAAGCACATTTCTTTCTAAAGACATGGCTGCAATGTCTAGAAAGCCAGCATTTACACAACGGGAGCTCTACCTGCTCACAGAGCTATTCTGCCTCAGACAGAGGCGCCTATTCCCTGGGTCATCGAGAAGGCAGAATCTGGCGAGGGTCAGAAGGGCCTGGGAGCGCCTCACCGTTCGGTACAAGCGAAGCTCAGACTACCCACGTGAGCTAAGTTCATGGAAACAGGCACCCCAACCCAGGATGTGCAGAGGAACACCATGCAACCAAGTCAACAATCAGCTATGCACAAATAGGGACTGCAAGGTGTCTCCGCATCCAGCTGTGAGTGAGGTCTGTCCCACCCCCCCAAAACAGACTCCCCCAGGCCCCACCTCAGGGGCCATACCCCGTCCTGGCGCAATGGTATATGTCCCTGTTAGGGGGTAAAAGACATAACTATAGCCCAAGGATGCTGCTGTCCCCAAATGAGGGCCTATCTCCAGTCCCTGTGCTATGGTATCTGTCCCTGTCTGTGCATACAGGGTTCAGCTATAGCCCAGGGATGCTGCTGTCCCCAAATGAGGGCCTATCCCCAGTCCCTGTGCTATGGTATCTGTCCCTGTCTGTGCATACAGGGTTCAGCTATAGCCCAAGGATGCTGCTGTCCCCAAATGAAGGCCTATCTCCAGTCCCTGTGCTATGGTATCTGTCCCTGTCTGTGCATACAGGGTTCAGCTATAGCCCAGGGATGCTGCTGTCCCCAAATGAGGGCCTATCTCCAGTCCCTGTGCTATGGTATCTGTCCCTGTCTGTGCATACAGGGTTCAGCTATAGCCCAGGGATGCTGCTGTCCCCAAATGAGGGCCTATCCCCAGTCCCTGTGCTATGGTATCTGTCCCTGTCTGTGCATACAGGGTTCAGCTATAGGCCAGGGATGCTGCTGTCCCCAAATGAGGGCCTATCCCAAGTCCCTGTGCTATGGTGTCTGACCCTGTATGTGAGTACAGGAAACAGACTTAATCCCCAGGATGCAGTAGGCCTCACCTCGGAGCCCTACCCCTCATCCTGGTGGTGTGGGAAATGCACAGGTTCGTGCCCCATCGTGTCAAACCATATTGCACAGTGATAATTGTAGATGTGTAGCGGCAGAGGCCACCAAAGGGTGTCTGACAACTAATTTCAATATGTGTTCCCACCCCAATAGGTGGAGGATCTCCAGAAGAAGGCTCGGGAGCTGCGGGCAAGATATCCACGTTTTGTGCGACGGGTTCAGAGGGAGCGGCTGGCCCAACAGGACGGTGAGTGATGTGACATGGCCCTGTGGACCAGTGGCTGACATGACCACAGGATGTATGTTACTGCTGTGGCACATGTGTGAACATGGAAATGATACGTGTCCCCCTCTCCCACAGTGGATGTACACGCTGCGGAAGAGCAGGAGGTGCAGGATGCCGGGCCCGATGAACTGGCCATAGCCGAAGAGCTCGATGTGCCGCCTGACCCAGCAGAAATGGTGTTGGAGCACCACACACCACCTCATGGGCCTGAGGAACCCTCCGACGCAGAGGGGGAGGAGTCGGATGTGGGGCAGGGTGGGGGTCTGGCCGAGGAGCACAGGCAGCTACCCCGTGCGCATATGGTGGGGGAGGAGGCAGGGAAGGGGGTGAGGGCAGAGGTGCTGGCGGGGCAGGGGGAGGAGGGGCGTGCGCAGGTGGGACGGGCAGGTACGGGCCCTGCTGTTGTGGGACAGGGGCATGAAGGGGGTGACCTAGCCAACGCGGCGCTGGTGGGGGATGGGTTGGGTGGGGGGTATGGGGGGGCATGTGTGATGGGTGGCCAGCTACATGGGCTGTCACAGGGCTATGGGGGCACCAGCGACCTGCAACATGGTGATGGCAATGCACACCCCCTGGATGTGGGCATGGCACACATAGCCGAGGACATGCGCACCGTTGATGCAGCCACACAGACACGGGGAGACCTGTGTCTGTGTGGCTGCATGTGCGGTCTGCGAGTGGCCGCGGCTGTGCGTGCGCATGCTCACGCCCAGAGGCAGAACGCCCTTATCATGGAGCAGGTCCTGGCGACCCTGACCATGGTGGCTGACTGCCTACGCTTGTTGGAGGAGCGCGTAGCTGGGGGCGTGGCGCAGCAGCCACCATGTGACAGGGGTCCCCGGGGTGTGTAGTGCGTGGATACGCAATACACACCTGCCCTGTGACAGCCCATGCTATGGCCTACCCCACACATGGAGGGCAGCCGAGCTGTTTGACAGCGAGGTTCACATGTGGGCCAATGAACACCCCCACCCACAGTTTCTTATGTAAATAAAGTTTTACATTGTTACCGTTTAACTGTGCTGTCCAGATATCACTCTGTGCTTTGTGTCAGTGTTGTGTGAGAGACACATGAGGTCACACACATGTGTGTCGGTGTGAGCTACAACGTGTGCGTGAAGGGCACTCTACATGTGTGATGCGTCCAGCCATACTACAGCCATTACATGGGCTGGTGCCACACATGTAGCAATGCACACACATGTGACTGTGCCCAGGGGTCAGCTGTGGTTGCACCTGCAAGGCTATGTGCAGCATCTGTGATGGGTGCAGAATAGGGCGGTGGATGGCATGGACACAGCAGGTGGCCTAATGGACACTGGCCATGGGAAAC
This sequence comes from Ichthyophis bannanicus, assembly GCA_033557465.1. NCBI lineage: Eukaryota > Metazoa > Chordata > Amphibia > Gymnophiona > Ichthyophiidae > Ichthyophis > Ichthyophis bannanicus. The sequence continues at coordinate 1,083,090,527 of CM066033.1, read as the reverse complement.
CCATTGCAAACCCGCTGTATCCTACCATCAATAACAGGACTCACTACCCACTATACTCTACAAAACAAAGGGTAACACTGCAAATACTGAACCAACATATCTCTCACGCCCAAAATACCTGACCCACTGGGGAGAGAGAACATGTGGCAATGCCACATTGGAAACCTTTAAACAAAACTCATCCGGCCACATACAAATGCAGAACATAGACCCTCAGCAAACAGGTTAGCACTAATTCTAAACAGGAAAACAACCATTGGACTGGGATTCACAGCAGACTAACGTGGAATGTACATCTCTGTAACAATATAAATATACAGTGGGTTGCTCCTGTATTCCACAAAGCGCAGACGTTAACGATGCACATGTACCAGAGCTGACCTATGCCCGATAGAAAATGCAATGGAAAGGGATATGCATCTACCTATTGTGCACTTGCGTCAGCTGCAAGTGTACCAGCCAGTTTCTCCTGGCTTCCTTGTGTCCTCTTCTAACTCTCCAGGGACTGCTGTCCATGTGTCCTCCCCTCCATTCTGTCGTTGATTAGCATTCCCTCGCAACATCTGCTGTAGCATACTAATCCCTCTCATTATTCCACTTCCGCATTCCTAGTCCATACACTCACCTCTTACCCCTCCATCCCCAACCCCCAGGTATTCACCCAATACCCGACCAATTGGAGATGTTGGACAACACCCACCTGAATAACGTCCACCTCTCCATTGTACAACCCCAGCCCCATCCCATTCTGATCTTCCCCCACCATCAGCTCCCTCCTAGTTCCAGCCCACACAGCATCCATATCCCTGTAGTCCCAGCAGCAGCACATATCCATTCCTAGCCACCCAGCAGCCCAGTTCCAGTCCTAGCAACCCCCAAACCGCAGACCAGTCCTAGCCCCCCCCATGAACCCACTCACTGTCCTAACCCCCATCACCCCAATTCCAGTCCCAATCCCATCAAAATATTACCAGGAAGCCCCCCATAGGCCATTGCCAGGCCTAACCCCCCCCCCCCCACAGCCCCAAGGCCATGACCGTTCCCCCCCATCACCCACAGCCCACCTCATGTCATGCCCTTCCCCCCCCTAGCCCAGGACCCGATGTCCTCACCCCCTGCACACAGGGATGGGATGCGGGGAACAGATGTTGGGGTCAAATTCTGGGTAGTCTATGCCTGCTGGTGTGCGCCCAGGAGCAAATGGGGCATCCCATGCTGGGCACAGCAGTGTCGGTGTCTACACCATCTGGCATAATAGTTCCCATTGGCCACGCCCCAGGGTCATGCACGTGTGGGCTGTGCGCACCACTGTCCCCTCAAGCAACACAGGACACATGACATGTGCGTCATCCGCATATTATGCACTTTATTTGGCACGTCCCCTGCCCCTACCACGCCTTGCGCGGCCCCTCCCACCCTGTGATGTTGGTGGCCCTGCTGCCGCCATTGCTGCCGCTGCATCCACTGCTGGTGGTGGAGGAGGAGGCGGTGGTGGTGGCGGTGTTGTTGGCGTCACCCCCATGTGTGCAGCGATGGTCTGCATGCTCTCTGCAATGCTCTCAGTGGCTACCATGAGCCTAGGGACCCCCAGCATTACCCGTGACATCATGCGGTTATGCCTGCATTGCGCATGCCTCTGCCGCCGCAGGTCACGCAGACATGCACGCAGTAAATGCCGTATACCTGTGGAGACAGCAGGTAGTGCATTGGTGTTCTGGAACTAATAGTTCACCTTTGCTCACGCTTGTTCAACATCACACAGTGTGATACTCACCCTTCGCATCCCTGTGTGCCTCAGCGGTGTGCACCTGCATCTGCTCGATCACACTCTCTACTGCAGACAGCGCTGCAGCAGTGTTGTGCTGGCCAGCCTCAGCGAACACATTCCCGGTGGCACCATCCGTGTGCGGCTCCCCTGCACAGGCTGCCTGATGGATGGTTCCCATGTCCTCACCGGGGGGGAGGGGTTGGTGGAGCTCCTGCCTGCACGCTCGCCACCTCCGGTAGTGTGTCCCTGGGAGTCCACGGCGAGGGGTGGCTGTCCCCATGCGCTTCCTCAGCTGCATCTATGGCAGCTATGTTGCCTGTGGGACACAAGATCATATAGGTCAGATGTGGCGGGGCTGACTGTCTGCACCCATCCCACTCCCCTGACAGCACATGTGCGTGGGTGAGCCACATGTGTCTTGGTGGGGGCCCCTCACACCCACCCCCCCTCACCTATTCCCCATTGGCGAGAGGGGCCGTTGCCCTGCGACATCAGGTGACTGCCCCCCCGGGCATGCTACCACGCCCCTCATGGAGCGCTGGCACCACTGCAAGCCCTGCATACACAGTCCTTGTTCAACCCAGGTGCATAGTGCTGTCCTATTGTCCCTGTCAACACCTGTGTGTCCCTGTTGCCCCCACCAGCCCTACACCCTACCCACTGCTACACGTTGACAGCCCCTGCTGATACTATTGTACCTTTCCCCTTGTCACAGCACACATCCACTGTTCCATTCCACTCCCTGACCATAATGGACAGCAGTCCCCGAATGGGCCACGTCCCAGGGGCTGGTTGTATGCCTGTGCTGCCCCCTTTGTCGTCATATTGCACAATCATGCCACCCACACCCCTGTCCACCCTTGGTCACCCACACACATGTGCGCTTGCTGGCTCACACTGGTACTGATCACTCATAAACCTACCTGCACCTTGGTGTGCTGTGTCCAACTCTGGGGGGAGGCCATGAATATACATTGGTCCGAGGCGCTCCGCCAAGCGCCGCTCTAGGGGAGTCAGGTTGGCGACATGTGTTGGGCCCCCTCCTGTGCCTTGTGCCCCTCTCCACTCTCGTCCAGACTTGGTCCTGATGTTTCTCTTTATGTCGCAATAACGTTTCCGCAGGCTCTCAACATCCCTGTGTGGGCCGTTAGCGGTTGCGACCTGTGCTTGTACCTCCGCCCATGCACGAGCACGTGTTGCACCAGTAGTGGTGGAGCTGAGCTGGCCAAACAGGAGGTCATAGCGTTCCAGGATAGCAGAGAGGAGCAGCTCATTCTCCTCCTGGCTGAACCTTGTTGCTCTTTTGCGGAGGTCGTCAGGGAGGGTGGGCCTGCGCCTCTTCTGGCCCATTGTGGCAGTGCCCTGTGCACCTGCTGTTCCCTGTTCGCCTGATGGGCCTGGCCTCTCACCATCGTCATTGGGGGGTGCCATTGATGGTGTCTGTCCTGCCCCGGCACTCTGAGACATCTGGCTTTCCATAGTCCTCGGGAATGCGTGCTGAGGTGAGTGCCATTTTGTCCCCCCCAGCTTTATATAGGTCCCGTGTGGGTGTGCCTCTGTGCGCGTTACGTGGGCGCGTTGCGTACGCGCGTCATAATGCGCTCTCCCCTTCCGCATGCATGGACGTGAAGCAGATATGTGCCCTATGTGCCGCACTGTGCATGGTTCTCGCCTGTTCTGCAGCTATTCGTCCCTCTATTACTCATTACACGTGGTCTCTCCCTACAATTCATGTGGTGATGGTAAGTACGACATATGTTTTTACTTGGGGTACCCGTGTATATTTGTTCTGCGCGTAACAACGCACGTTGCCTGGTGGTCACGTATATCGCATTATGAGGTACACAGGTGTGAACGCGGTGGGCGTGTCTGTCACATCTTAGCGTCTTCCTTATTTGGCAGGGTGTATAGCTCGCAGTACCTTTACACTATGCTGCGTCACACGGACTTGGTTATTATCGCAATGGTTCCTCTCGGGCTCACTGCGGGGGTACGCGCGCTCCTTCGTGTGCTACATCGCCGACTACATCATTGTGCTGGTTCCATGGTTTTGGGTGTGGTTGATGTTCTTGGTTCACCAGGTGTGTATTGTTAGTGTGATTTGTGTTCCCACCCTGTACTCTATTTCACAGCCACCTGTCCCACATCCTGTGTCTATCATGGCTCAGACTGTGAATGCAGGTGGTGCAGTCATTGCATTGCTGGAGCAAGCTGGTCTGCATTTTCCGGCTGAGGGAGATGAGGGTCCTGGGGCTGAGGCCCTGGGCATGGGTCCTCACCCGCTGCAACACAGGCCTGCAGCTGTGGAGGGTCCACAAGCGGGTGTGGTGTACCTACGGCGCCGTAGGCGTCCTGAGGGGCGGCCATGCCTGCAACGTCTCTACAGGCCCAGGGCCATGCTGCAGAACATCAGGGAGGACCAGGTGATCTCCCTCTACCGGCTGGACACAGGGGCTATTAGGGAGCTCTATGAGGATCTATGACCTGACCTCGAGCCCCTGACTGCCCGGTCACATGCTATACCGAGAATGGCCAAGCTCCTTGCTGCCCTACATTTCTTTGCCTCTGGCTGTTTCCAAACCTCGGTGGCCGCAGTGGGTGGGATGAGTCGGCCAACGTTCTCTCACTGCCTCCACCAGGTACTGCGGGCCATGGTCAGCCGGGTTGGGAATTACATTGCCATTCCCAACAGGAGGCAACATTGGGTGGCCCTGGGACGTGCATTCCAGCAGATTGCAGGGATACCACATGTGCTGGGTGCAATAGATTGCACACATGTTGCCCTCATCCCGCCACGCGACAGGGAGGTTGTGTACCGCAACCGCAAACACTTCCATTCCCTCAATGTGCAGGTTGTCTGTGATGCAGGTATGCATATCCTGAATGTGGTCCCGCGGTTCCCAGGGTCAGCCCATGACTCCTATATCCTGCAGAACTCAGCACTGTTTGGCCTGTTTGAGGCCGGCCAATATGAGGACTATATCCTGCTGGGTAGGTATTCACCGCATCATGTGTGTCACGCACATATGTGTTTCACGGGGGCACCATTGTCAACTGTGTCCTCTGCATCCATGACATGGTGCTGTTTGGTACTTGTGCTTACTATTCTGGGATTGTGCCCACAGCACGCCCTGTTACCTGGACTGTGCTCACGTACCTCTGTGTGGCATCACACATACCCTTGCCTACCATGTGCCTATTCTTGCTCATCTGTGTCACGCCGCACCCATGTGATGTCGTCTCTAACCTGCCTTAGCTGCTTACTTGGCTGTCATCCATTTTTGATGGTCATTCGGGCCATGCATGGTGCAACGGTTTCACATATGTCGGCCTGTGTGTTGTGTCCATCACATGCCCAATGTGGCACGGGATTGTGCATGTGCCAGCAGGGGGCGGGGGGGGGTGGGCTTCGGGAAACTCTGGGAACGGGAACATAGCCCAGCTGTTCAGTGTGTATGTGGCCTACTCATCCGCCATGTAGGTGTTGGCACGTGTCAGGGTGTATGTGCGGACATGCTATCACACATGCCTGGTGCATGACAGTTTGCCTTTGCCTGTCTGCGCTGACACCCCCGCCTTGCCCACCCGGGTTGTGGTACACTGACATATCCCCTGTGTGCCATATCACACCATGTCCCAGCGACCTGGCCACCTGACCATCTTTTTACCTGCCAGTGTTATTTTGATCTCCCAGATGCAGACTCTGGTGCACCACAAATGTGTGCAATGCTGTGCCGTCATATGTGTGTGACCATGTTTCCCTGCTGTCCATTTGTGCATTGCTACATCATGGTTTCCATTGGTTCTTCCTCGCAAATGTGCCTTACTTCCATTTCTGTTTGCAGGTGATGCAGGATATGGGTGTCGTGCCTGGCTGCTGACCCCTGTGCGTCTCCCTCGGACAGGTGCAGAGATGCGGTACAATGAGGCCCATGCCTCCAGCCGCTCAGTCATTGAGCGAACCTTTGGCGTTCTTAAAAGTCGCTTCAGGTGTCTGGATAGAACTAGCGGGGCCTTACAGTACGGGCCCTTGACTGTGGCAAAGATCATAATAGCCTGTTGCATCCTGCACAACATTGCTCTCAGGCACAATCTTCCAGTCGATATTAATGAGGATCTTGGGGTGGATCCTGTGTGCCCTCCTGCACCTGGCCATGTTGACACACGTGCTGGGATGGCGGCCAGGCAACATCTGATCGGGGAGCTCTTCTCCTGTAAGTTCTGCTTCTGCTGGTGACGTTTATCTGGTTTGCCCATGTGTGGGCTGGTGTGTGGATTGTGCAGCAGTACCGTCTCTTGTGTCAACATGTTTGATGTCTTTTTGCCTCCCCAGGATGTGCTTCTGCTTTCCGGGCCCCCAGGACTTTGCAGATCATACTGGCCGATGCTGCGCTACACGTGGTGTTGGTGTGTAAACAAGTACAACAGGCAGGTGACTCAGGTGAGTTGCAATATAGTGCGGTTGGCATTGCTGTCGCCATGGTCGGACCCATATATGTTGCTTACTCGCCGCTGCTCCTATGGTGGTGCACTGCTCTCTGGCCCACTACCCCATTACCCTTGGCTTCGTTTGGTCACACATGTGGCGGGGCATGTGACAGGGCTGCCTGTTTACTGGGGCCGCTGCTGCCGTTTGGTCCGTCTGCCATCACTCCACTGTTTGGTCAAGCACATGCTCCTCTTACGGTTGCTTGTCCCTGACCACAGCCCATCCACATGGCTCTCTATTGCCCTGACCCCCTCTGTCCCTTACTTGTCGCTCCCATGATATATTGTATTCGTTTTGCACTGCATGATATTTCGTGGGTCGTGTATGGACCGGTTCATATGTACCTCCCATCCCACCTGTGGACTGTGATGTTGGCTATGGACCCCTGCTCTGAATGTGTGGTGCATCTTGTTTGGTCTTTGGGGTGCCCTCACCTTGCACACAGCTGTGGTTATGTATAGGGACATGCTGTGGTCCTGTCTGCATCCATTTCTGTATGCCTACTGGTGTCACTGTAGTTATTCCTTTCCTGAAGCGCCCTCCATCCTAGTATTCATGGCTTTTCGCTCTCTCTGTTCCCCTGTTTTTATGTCTTTCCCTCACTGGTACCTGTAGTCACTGTAACAGTCATCTCTTTGCTTTTAGGTCCTGCCCGCTCTTATCATCCTCATCACCGTTGGGTATCATCCTTTGGTACATCTGTCTGCATCAGTGTGATGTGACATGTCCTGTATGTTGCTGTGCACTGTCACCCCCTATCCTACGCTGCTACCCTTGTCTGCATTGCATCTCTGTGTTCTTGGCGGACTTGTGCCTGCTCTGCGTGGCAGGGCCACTCCTCTGGCCACCTCCGCCTACACAGGTTGACACATTTTCCCCTCAGCTGCCACACACGTTTGTTCTAGTACTCTAGGTTGCAAAGACCCTTTGTTGTATTGCTTTTGGCAGCAACATGTTTGTCTGCGCTGCTTCCTGACACATGAAATGTCCACAGGAATGTGGGTCCAGTAACTCCCTACTGTCCCTCGGTCAGTCACCTATCCATTGTCTTCAACGTGGGTTCTGTGTGGTGTTAGTACTACATCTGTCTCTGTTGCACGCTGGTTCCGCAGGACCTGCAGACACCACTGGTAGTCCCTAGGGCACACTGACGTTGTCCCACATACCCTTTTTGGGGCACCATGCCACATGGTTCTGTGAGCCAGGGTTCCATCTGACCTCTCCTATCCGTGTGTACCTCATATGTCACTTTGCATGGGGTACCCTTCGCAGGACTATGATGGTCATCTTTCTCATACTTCTTCTTGGGAACACTGTTGGGCTACTGTCTTTTTCTGTTCTATTGCAGTGACGCACACATTCATTTGCCCATTCATGGGACGGCGCTGTGTGGGTGCCTACCCCCTCATATGTTCCTCTAGAGACTGCTGATGTCCATGTGCAGTGCACCATGAATGTTTTTGCTTACAACCATATCATTACCCCCCAGCTGTCAGTTTGGGTGGTGACATGGTGCACTTTCTTTGCACAGTCTAGAGAGGTTGTGGGTTTTGGTGGTACAGCCATCTGCATATTCTTTCTGCACATATTCATAGTATTTTCGTGTTTGCTTTTCATTTCGCCAGTGGCTTTCAGGTAATGAAACAGGTCTGTGATGTTAATGGGCCCTTCATATTTGGTAATGATCTTGACCTTGGTCTGGGTTGTGTTTGCCATATGCCCTTGTTTGCTGAGACCTTGTTTTGTTCCATTGACAGGCTTACTTTGTATGTGCATCGGGCAATTACTGGGGGTCTGCTGTGGTGATATGTAGCATTTCACAGTTCTGCTCCATGAGCTGGCCACCTCATTCTTGTGACGTTGTATTTTTCACAGACATTATGGGCGTATAGCTGTTTCATTACCTGTGGGGGCCCCTATGTCATGGATTTCAGACCACATATGGAGGATTAGGTGACCCTTTGGGAGTCATCTTGTAGTTTTAACTGACATTGGTGCTGACAGCACCACCGCCCTCACAGTGCAGACTCCTCAGGGTGCCTCCTCGGAACCCCTATGGCATGACCTGTGGGGCTCTATGTGACACGCCCTATAGCAGGGATGGGGAACCATGGTCCTGGAGAGCCGCAGACCATTCTGCTTACCGGAATATCCCTGATGAGTATGCATGAGATATAGATGCATTATGGATATCCTGCCAACCTGACTGTTCTCTCGCCCTCCAGGGCTGGATTTGGCGACCCCTGCCTTACAACTCTGTCATTTAAGATTGTGAGTGGGCACGGTGCAGATATTCTAGACATCGAAAGGGTATATGGAATGTGTCACATTCGTCCTCGATTCTCACCACCACCACAAAGGTTGTCTAATTGACAATATTTTGGTGGTGGTGGGACGGTGAGGAGGAATGTGACACATTCTCTCTACACCATTTGATGTGTTGGACATCTGCACCTTGCCCATTCACAGTCTTAAATGTCAGGGGAGTAAGGCAGTGGTCTCCGATTCCAGCCATGGAGGGCCCCAAACCAGTCAGGTTGGCAGGATGTCTCTAATGCATATATATCTCATGCATATTCATTAGGGATATCCTGGAAATATGACTGGTCTGCTGCTCTCCAGGACCAGGATTCCCCAGCCCTGCCCTATAGGGTGCACGGACAGACAGTGCACATTTACCTTTACCCACTGGTGTGACTTGTAGGGTGCCCTATTCAGCACCCGCAGGGTATAGCTATGTGACTGTGTGCTTGCCACCTGAGTCTGTTAGACGTACAGCACAAGCTGCTTCTGCCATCGCTATATTGGTGTGTGGGTGATGTCGCTGATGCCTCCACAGATCCACCCTCCTGTCAGGTACACATTCACATGATACAGGGCCCAGAGTTGGCAAGACATATGCATGGCGTGGTGGGTTTCCCTACAGGTGTACGATGACATGACCATTCGGGTCTTACCTGCCTTATTTCCAGCACTGTTTGGGGTTTGCTTTCCTTCATTCCATGGTTTGTGGATATATTTGACTATGTACATATCTCAAAAACGGTTCTGGTTACACATTCACACTATTTTCTTCTTGGGAGGGCTAAGGCTCTCTGGATTATAGGGGCCCTACATATGAGAGGGGTGGGCACTTTCTCCCACCTCTCAGGTTGTTTGTCGGTGACCAAAACTGGGGGATATGTATGGCTTCAGAAGAGTACTGACTGGTTATCCACGTCACTACCTATGGTTTGCAGAGGGTACTGTTGCAGGCAGCGCTTGTCCTTGGGACCATGGGTGGTTTGAACTCACAGACCTTGCACCATCTGCCTGTGTCTTCACCATTGTGCGACAGGTCACTACTTAGGACACACCTTTTCTAGATTCTTAGGGGGCGTCCTGTTGGGCTACTGTCTGTTGCTACTGTGTGACAGTGACACACACTCATTTCGGCCTGCCGTCCCAGGGAGCTGTGTCGGTACATGCCCCTTGTTGTGTTCATCTCTGGCCCGCTGATCTTCCTGTGCCTTGCACCATGGGTATGTTTTCTTTGGGACAGATCTTAGACATCACAGTGGGCCATTTGGATGGTGCCCTGCTGCCCTTCAGGTGACAGCCAGGGGGTTGTTCGCAGCTATGGGGCTGCTGCCCGGTGTTTCCATCACAGCCTGTGGGGCCAGTGGTCATGGACTCATAACACAGTGGTCTTTTTTTATCGCCCTGACTGCAGCATTGTCTATTTTGGACGCACATTGGTCCTGCCAGCAGGACACCATCAGCATATTGTCACCTTACAGTGCCTCATGGGGCGCCCCATGTGGCACCTTATCTGGCACCCTTTACGTTGCCTGCTATGGTGTTCTGTGGGTGACATTTTGGTGTGCCTCTGTGGACAGTGCACTTTCTACTGTGGCCTGTGTGGTGCATTATGGGATGCCATCTGCAGCACCTTTGGTTGCACCACTGTGATGGTGTGTTTGCTGGCAGCACTACTGGTGGTAAAATATAAACCCCTGCCTCCTCATTCCCTACATTGGGTACTGGGTGCTGGCTGGGCCAGCCTTCTGCATTGTGCACACTGGGGAACCCAGGGGATTCGAACCCATGCTGCCTGTGACAGCAGTCACTGGGCTCACCATTGTGCTACAGCTCTGTTCCTGTGATTTGTATCTGTACGCTTTCTTGGGGTTGACGCGCGGTAACGCACGGGTATGCGTCACCGCGCCCTGTTACGCTCGTTAGTTTTTGGAACGCGCGTTGCACATAACGATGTACCGCCCATGTCCTTATTTGGGCGTTTCTGTCTCTACCGCGGCACCTAACGCGAATCGCACTAACGCACTTTAGTAAACATACCCCATAGTTGGCACGAAGAACAAAAACATATGCTTGCCACCGAGTTTGAATATTGATCTGATTGAGTCTATCAGCTTTGTGCAATGTGTATTGCCACAGCGCAATGTTTCAACGGTCACAAAGTTGCCAAATGAAACAGAAGTAGCTGTTACTTTTCATTTGATATACCCACAGTCAGAAAATACCTTTTATTTACTTTTGCTAAAGGTCTTTCATTGTGATTTTCATTCCGATATTCCAAGGGTGACATGATACTGAACCGATTCATCATTCCAGACACAGGTTCTGGAGTTATCTGCCTTTCAAAGGCTCTCTGGGAACTGTACTCAGACAAGTGCTTTCTAGAGTTACTGTAATCATTTGGAATTCATTAGACTTCTGGCTCATCTTTTCGTTCTACTTCCTTTTAGGCCGTTAACTCATTAATATAAATTTACAGTACTGCAAAGAGCTCGGGGTTGCACAATGTAAAGTTCAGAACGTTACATCAATCCCGGCACAGACTGCAGAAAAAAAGCAAAGAAATGGGATGTTTGAAAAAAAAAAATCTACTGGGAAAGCTATAGTGACCAAAGCGGAGGGAGAGGAAAGAAGGGAAGATAGATATCATGAAATTGAGCACAGCTTGCATTATGCATCGTGGCTATTGCCAGCACAGGAAAGATAAGTGAATCCAGGTCTTGAAATTCTCCCCCCCCCCCCACCTCTACAAAACAATGCATCCTCCAGTTATAAATGAACACAGAGAAATGGCTGACTTAGTTGCTGAAAATACATTTGTACACATTGTGCTTTCTATTGGTTTTTTTTTCAGATTAAAAAAAGCTTTCCAGACAAAATTCATGAAACACAATGAACAGATGTATATCCTAAGGGAACTACTGTACAGTGCAAGGGCTGCCGCTCTGCTTGGGTTTTCCTGCTGGACTATCATTCACCTCCCCCGCCCGCTATTAATGGGTGATGTTCAGTAAATATATTTGGAAAATTTATTGCTTTGGGTGGTACAGAAATTTCATTTTCATAAAGACTAGGCATTTCAGACTTTGGCAGTGTGGACAAAAAAAAGAAAATTTACCACTCTCTGAACGGTAAAATATGCATACAAGAAAGATGAAATAATAAATAATTCATAAGACTAATATGAATACAAAATACATAAAAAACCAATACATGTTCATGGGAGAACATCGCAAGGGGCCTGTTCTTAACAGGTATCTCCATTCTGAGCTTAAGACAAAAGTATTTTAGAAATCATCACTCCCTCAAGTATTTAGAATGATTTCATTCCAAAAGACAATCCTCCGCCCATCTCCATATTTCATAGAGATTTAAAGGCTTTAAGCTCCAATAAACAGTGATTACTGACTTTTTGCTTCTGGATAAAACCCTTCGAATTTTTCTTACAAGCCAGTATTAGCATAACAATCCTTTAACCATAAATCATTTTAAAGTTCAATTACTACAAGGCGCTTTTCATGACTCGTTTCATATTCTAGCGATAGTTTTCCTATTTTATTCTCATCTACTGTACAAAGATGATAGCCTGAAGAAGAAGAATTTCTCATGGCTTTCTTGGACAGACTTTCTAGTAATTGCACAGGACCTAACAGGGTTCAAATTGCTAGATACCTCTTGGGACAGACCTGATAACCTGCATAAATAAATGAGAATCTCCTGACCCTTTCTGTGGGCGTTTTTCGTCCCTGTCCCACGGTTACAGTTGTGGTCAACATTATTGGCATCCTTGCATTTCAGATATGGAGCGTGATTCCATAACATGGATGTCTGGCCCGCGGACACGTCTAAATAAGAAAACAGGCCCCCTTTGAACCTAATTCCACATTAGTGGGTCTGGATGTGCCCGCGGGTCTGGAATCGGGAAGACAAATGTGTTCAGCGGGCACATGCAAGCACTATTCAGGCATCCATGTGCCTTGGATGCGGGGAAACATTTTGGATGTTCCTGCACCAACCTTATCCTGAAACATTACACATTTCGGATCTTGCCCGTCCCCGTGACGTATCCGCAGACACCCCGCTCCTTAGGAAAAATGTGCATCTCCTAAGCTACTCATTACAGACAGTAGTTTGCTGATGCACACTAGACAAATGAAAAATGACGGCTGCTTTAACCTAGACCAAATACCAGGCCCCATCATGCCCTGAAAAGTGCTAGGCAAGCCCAATGCACCCCAATATGGTATACAAGAATGTAATTGTGAACATATATGTCAGGACATACCTTGCATCAAATGGTACATGGCATTAGGAAATGGCCCCAGTGATTTCTGCCCTGGTCTTAAACTGCTAGGGATGGACCCTCACCAAGTGCACAAAACCCCGAACTAACATTGCAGGTCCCCACCAAAGGATGCATAATATTGCTGAGCAACAAATATAAGTGCACTCATTCTGCTGCTCTGCACTACCATTCCTCTCCTCTCCCTACACCCCTCCCCCTGAACTCCACTCTTCTGTCAGATTGCTTCTACCGGTATCTGTGCCCTTCTCTTCTACTGCCAAATCCAGATGTCATTCTTTTTACCTTGCTGGTCCTGAAGCCTGGAACAAACTACCAGAGTCTATGTCAAGCTTTGGCCCTGGCCCGTCTCAAATCCAGGCTGAGCGCTCGCCTCATCATTGCCACTGCTGGATCTGATCCACCTAAGCTCCTTTGTGTTTCCTGATCATTTCCCCTGGATGTATCCTGTCCAGAGCTGCTGACTAGATTGTAAGCTCTGCTGAGCAGGGACCACCTTTTACACAGGTTTGTGCAGCACTGCATAGTGCTTTACAACTGATCAATAGTAGTTTTAGTAGGACCTTCTGGCTATGGCATCTGAGGCCCACCTATCTGGATACTGGCATTTCTCACAGCAGTTACATCTGTCTTATCATGGTGTATGTCGGTTTGTATGCATCTGCTACCTATGGAGCAACCCTGTCTGCCTTCCTACAGCCAGCTTTGTGGCACTGCTCCTCTGGTCAGGGCTGTGTGGGTACAGGGGGGGGGGGGGATCCCTGTGCCATCACACCATGTAGTCAGTCTCCAGATATATCACCACTTTCACAGCTCTCATTTATCCTGGCCTGGGTAGGGACGTAGGCCACAATCCAGGGAATGTTGGCACTACTTGAGTCATGTCTCCCAGTGCCAGGCACAGCGGATGTATGGCTGCCCTATCACACTGCCAACAATATCTGATCTTATTAAAGCACCCTATGTAAAATGATCCAGAAGGAATCAGCATAGGCTCCCTTTGACTCATTGTCAAAACATATCCCTATTGATAAAAGGGACCCTCAGAATACAGGGATTCAGTAGTGCATACAGCACTAATACATGCTCAACAGCAACACCATTGGTCCCACAAAATGTGCACTATGGTCATGCATTAGTGCTGTTTTCACTGTTGAGTGTCCATATTCTGAGGGACCCTTAGCATTGACAGGGATATGTTTTGATATTTACCGTATTTTCCGGCGTATAAGACGACTTTCTAACCCATGAAAATATGCTCAAAAGTCGGGGGTCGTCTTATACGCCGGTATACGGTGGTATACAGCAACTTTCTGACCTGGACTGGGGAAGCTGACTGACGCTGCATCCCAGGCTCCTCCCCTCTCCCTGCCAGCCGATTGATTGGCTGGTTGTTATACTGGGTTGGATTGGCTGGTTATTATAGTGGGTTGGATTGGCTGGTTATTATACTGAGTTGGATTGGCGATTCTGAGGGAAGGCAGGGGGAAGCAGGAGCATCTGTGGAGAGTCTCTGCTCTGGTGAGCAGATACATGCAGCACCAGTATACAGCACCAGTATCTTTACATACAGTACAGCACCAGTATCTTTACTTCTTCATACAGTACAGCCCAGTACATACAGCATACAAATGGCTAACAGTGAAGACCCCATCATGGCTTCACCAGCAAGAAGAAAGAAATATGAAGCCAGTTTCAAACTTAAAGTTGTAAACTTTGCCATGGAACATAATAACTGTGCTGCTGCAAGACAATATGGAGTAACAGAAAAGATGGTTCGGGACTGGAAAGCAAATGAAAAAGCATTAAAGAGTATGCCAAGGGTTAAGTGTGCATTAAGAAGAGGCACCCCACATTGGCCAGAACTTGAAAAACATGTAGCAGATATGGTGAATGAGCATCGCCAAAACGGTTATGTAGTGACACGTAATAAAATACGTTTGTTTGCACTTCAGTGGGCCAAATCTAACCCAGATCACAGCAACAGATTTAAGGCCACTGTATCCTGGTGTACTAGATTCTTGGAAAGGCATAATAAGGCACTGAGGCAAAAGACGAAAATTGCACAAAAATTACCTGCAGATCTTGATGCCAAAGTAAATAGTTTCCACCGATACGTAATACAACAGCGCAATAAACATGGCTATGCGTTAAGTAGTATCGGAAATATGGATGAAACTCCAATGAATTTTGATATGGTTGGAAATAGAACTGTTCATCCAAAAGGTGAAAAAACAATTTTAATTAGAACAACAGGACATGAGAAGTCTAGTTTTACAGTGGTACTAGCATGCACAGCTGATGGCGCAAAACTGAGACCAATGATTATTTTTAAAAGAAAAACAATGCCGAAACTCAAGTTCCCTGTTGGTTGCATTGTACATGTGAATGAAAAAGGCTGGATGGATGAAGAAGGGGTAAAGCTATGGCTTGATAATGTATGGAGCAGGCGAACAGGTGGACTTATTCAAAAACGTAGTCTACTGGTGTGGGATATGTTCAGGGCTCATTTAACTCCCAGCACCAAGCAAAGCCTTGCAAGAATAAACACAGATGCAGCAGTAATTCCTGCAGGATTGACATCGTTGGTACAGCCACTGGATGTGTGCCTAAACAAGCCATTTAAAGATCGCATTCGAGAACAGTGGAATGAGTGTATGGTTAGCGGCGAAAAGTCATTCACAAAAGGAGGAAACATGCGTGCTCCACAGCTGGATGTTTTGTGCAAGTTTGTCATAAAAGCCTGGAATGATATTGATGCAAAGACAGTAATCAAGTCTTTCAAGAAGTGTGGCATATCAAATTCATTAGATGGTATGGAGGACGACTACTTGTGGCAAGATGAAGATGAAGAGGAAGCCGAAGCTGAGACCACACCATCTGATACGGAATTAGATCCATATGATGACTGCCTTACAAATGTATCACAAGATGTCATTGATGTACTTATGATATCAGATGACGAACAGGAGGATTTTGAAGGTTTTTAAAGGGAAACTGTCACACCAGCAAAACCTGTAAAAATAGCTTGCAGTTATAATGCGTCGCCAGAGACTAGCCCGGCACTTGCTATCTCTCTCTCTATTGTTTGTTATATCTTCCTCCTATCATCATCAGTTCCAGTTTGGTTGTCAGCTTAGAAAACAAACAGCATGGCAGCTCCCATGGGTTTATTGTCTTATCCTTTCTTTCAGCTTTAGAGTGAATTAGGAAAAGTTTAATCCACTTGCACTGTTTTATGTTTACATGTTTGATGACAAACAGCCTTATGTTTATAAGTGACAGTTTTCCTGCTAAGTACCTGCATGTCATAAGCATTTGAATTAAAATTACCATATTGAAATCAAATCTGATTTTTTTTTTATTTTTTTTGGTGTGCGCTGAAAGAGGGGTAGTCTTATACGGCGAGTATAGGCCAAACCCTATATTTTAACAGGAAAAGTAGGGGGTCGTCTTATACGCCCAGTCATCTTATACGCCGGAAAATACGGTAGTTATGTTGAACCCTCTCCGAGTTTGACTGCCCAATCATACTGGCACCCAGTGACGCTGCGGACATCCATATGGTCCAGGTACTGGCCAGGCTTTCATGTCCTCCCTGAATTGCAGATAAGCATACCACATCCCCCCGTGTACACCTCAAACCATATAAAAAGCACTCCCCCTCCATTTCTGTCACAAAAACATGATTCTGCTAAAAATATGCTTTGAACCTATATATAACAGCTATGATATAACAATCGCATGGGATACCAGGACTACAAATGTGATCTCCGTTTTTCACACAAAAAGGAATCCTTTCCCTGCTCACGCCCATCCTATCCCTGCATCAGCAGTCCCATTTTTCTGAACATGTGAATTATTAGGGCCCCACAGATTGGCTCCTTTAACACAAACAGCACATAGGTGCATAGCCTGAATAAACACTGTTGCTCTTAATATTTCTGTAAGGGTGTTTAGAAATGTTTCTTTACCCTACAACATTCCCTCACCTCTGCTCCCTGTACCTTAAGACTGCATCTTGTATTTTTTCCAGACTATAGTCACACCAGTTCATGACATACTTGTCACAACCATTCTTCTATCTGGGCTGTATTGCAGAGAAGAGCAGAATATTGTCTAAGTCCTGGCTTTATACCACGTTTCAGCAGGAATAACTTGGAGGTTTCTGGGAAACACTTAATATGTACACGGGCCTTTCCTGAATACACTTTCTATATCTCCACAGCTGACACCGCCCCCATTCTACACTCTCCAACCCATGTTCCAAGATCCCCGTGCTAACACTGTGGACGTGCATGTCAGCAGTGTTTCCGAATACAGTCTGGTACGTTTTCAGCACAAACATCCCCACCGCACATACAAACCCCTTATTCATATTCTGGAAGGGTCCACAGCCATAGCCAGGCACTTCGTGAAGACCCGCGGGGCGGACGCGAGGCCGAAGGGAAGTACACTGTACTGGTAATTGTTCCTCTGAACCATGAAGCAGAGGTACTTTCTGTGTTTGGGGTGGATGAGGATGTGAACGTAAGCATCCTTTAAGTTTAAAGAGCATAGCCAATCGCCCTGCTGGAGGTAGGGCAGTAACGTTCAAAGGGAGAGCATTATGAACTTCTCCCACACCAGGAACCTGTTGAGGTTCTGCAAGTCGAGGATGGGCCGAAGGCCCCCTGTCCGCTTCGGGACGAGGAAGTATTGGGAGTAAAACACCCATCCGCGGGAGTGTGATGGAACTGGTTCTACTGTGCCATCCTTGAGGAGGCCTGTGAGCTCCTGACTCAGGAGGGCCTGATGCTGGGGAAGCCGACGTGGCTCCCTGGGAAAGTACAAGAGAGGGGCCTGGTTCAGATGGAGGTGATAGCCCTCTCGAACGACCTGGAGAACCCAGGCATTGGTGGAGATGGACTCCCACCTGTGGGAGAAATGGACAAGATGCCCCCGATGGACAGCCGCCCTGCCAGAGGATGAGAGGCTAATCTGATGGCGTCAAAACCCTGAGACTGATTGAGCCGGTTCGGGGGTTGGGACCCTTCAGCTTACGAGGGCCGTGGACCATGGACGTGCCCTGACTGCGGGTCGACGCCGGCGGATAGGCTGGGTAGCCCCTCTACGGAAGCCCCTTCCGATGGAAGAAAGGCTTCTTACTCTGCTGCTTCTTCCTGGGGAGGGAGGAAGTTTTCCGGGAGAGGCGAGTATGAGTCACGAACTCAGTCTCAATCTCCGCAGGCTTATCCTCCATGAACTTGCCAAATATCTGCTCCCCAAGGAAAGGGACGTCCATCAGCTTCTCCGAGGACTGAAGCAAAGCCTGCTGCCACCACCTGGGCGGAAGACTCGAAGCCGCCATATGCTGCTTGCGAGAAGTACTTCAAGCATTCCCCAACTTACTTTGAGAGGGCGCTTGATCTTTTGGAAAATGTGGTATAGAAATTTTAAAAAATAAATAAAAACGCCGGAGATGGTGTCCGTCAAGGCCCGCCGCGAAGCCTAAAGCTCCCTAGTGAGATCACAGAGGAAAATCCCAATGTATAACTGGTAAACTTGGATGTGGCATGACAACATGGAGCCCTGATAAGCCTTGCGCCCGAGGGCATCGAGGGTACGAGACTCTGTCTGGGGGGACTGACGAGTGAGTCTTTGGGCTCTTTAGCTTCCGCATGGCCGATTCAACCACCATCGAGGTGTGGGGAGATGGGCTTTACGAAACCCAGGACCTCGCTGGACCTTATACATAGCATCCAGGTGCTTGTTCACAGTCGAGACAGAGGCTGGGGTCTCCCACATGCGGAGTAGGAGTCTGTTCAGAATGGGAGGAACCGGCACCGAGAGAACCTCTCGGAGGAGTTTCATATTGCAGAATATCAAGATCCTCAGCATGGGGCTCCTCCTCCGACTCAGAGGCAAGTGCCAGGGCCCGTGCCATGTGCCGGACAAACTCAAGGAAGGTGGTGTCCTCAGGAGGTGACCGCTGCCTCTGGGTCAGCGGGGAGGGGTCAGAGGGGAGGTCTCGGTGGGACTGAGTCTCTAGGGAGGTCTCTCTGTTGGACTCCCAGTCTGAGTAGTTCATGGAGGCCTCGAGTTCGGGCAGCTTGAGACGGGTCGGTGACCCGTGCAGAGTCTCTGAAGGCCAAAACTTGGCCAGAGCCGGAGGCACTCGCCCCTGGAGATCTCGTGCCCAAAGAATGGAATGGAGACACGTGCCGAGGATCCACACAAGGCTTCTGGCTCTCAGGGGTCACTACGGCGGCCTGGGGAGTCCTCGAGGTCGAGGTCCCTGCGGTCTCGAGGCGCATGCTGGCAGGGCCAGGCATCAGCCCAATGTCGGGCAGCGAGGAATGTAGAAAAGCTGTGTTCCAAGGCCAGCATTCAGGCCTTTCACTCGAGAGTGGGGCCTTGCAACACCGACGCAGATGTCACCAGGTCAGGTGTCAAAGAGAAGAGGGGGGGGGGGTCCTTGCCGGACAACCCTCAGGATACCAGGCGCCTTCACCAGAGGCCTCCATATCGGTTCGAGGTACCTTACTGGGCTGCTCCCTCTCCAACTCCAGAGACTACCGAGGAGAGCTGAGAGATGGGCATGTGACCTTTCATGCTTGTCTGGTGCCCCCGACGGAGTCCTCCGGATTTCTTCTCTTCTTCCGCTTGTGTTCAGGTGACCCCTGTCAGAGTGCTGCTGGGTCCGGGAAGGAGCCTTGGGACATTCCGGCGGTTGTGGGGACGAAGAGTGGGAGGCTACTGGGGATACTGGGGTTGCCTTATGGAAGAAATCATCAGCTTCTGCTTACAACTCTGGATGGCCTTGGAGGACATCATTTTACAGAGGGAGCATAGCTCTGGGTCATAGTCGACTCCTAGACACCTGAGACAACAGTTATAGGTATCCGTGATCAATGTGTTTTTGAAGCATCTATTGCATTTCTTAAAACCGAAGGCCATTGGGGCAAAAAGGACCCCTGTGAGGTGGAAGACCCTCGACGCGGCCAGTGGTTAAAAAGGGCATGAAGTGCGGTAAAAACAAAAAAGGCAAAAAAGAAAAAAAATGTAGCTACTCACCTGTAACAGGAGTTCTCCAGGGACAGCAGGAATCAGTCCTCACTTATGGGTGACGTCGGCACCGATGGAGCCCACGCGGAGCAACTCCCCAGCTTTCAAAGAAAGCCTTTGGGATTTCTGCCACACATGCATTGTCCTCTTCCTGCCCAAAGGTGCCATCCTTCTCAGTCCCAGAGCTAGAGCCCCACTAAGCAGAATGGCAAGGGAAGGACAAAAAAAATTGCAACTCCTCGGGGAAGGTGGGAGGGTAGTGAGGACCAATTCCTGCTGTCCCTGGAGAACACCTGTTACAGGTGAGTACCTTTGTTTTCTCCAGGAACAAGCAGGAAGTCAGTCCTCACTTATGGGACTCCCCAGCTACAGGCTACCGAACCTGTAAGCCAAAAACATCTCTGAGGCCATGAGCAGAATCCGATGTGGGCAGAAGCCTGCTGAGTCTGTCCGCAAGGGCATTGTCTTAGCCTGGGAGGTAGACAGCTCTTCAGGTCATGCCTTGGTGCACTGCAAAGGAGCAGAGGATGACTGCCTCCCAGCAGAGGAGGCGGGAGCCCGTGCCCCCCTCCTTGTTGAAGTAGAACATCACAACTCTGTTGTCGATCTGCATGAGTACCAACCTGCCCCTCAGGTGGCACGCGAAGACCTTCAAGGCCAACCAGACCGCTCGAAGATCGAGCAGGTTGATCTGCTGTCAAGATTCATTGGCTGACCACCTTTCCTGGGTACAGAGGTGGCCACAGTGGGCTCCCCAGCCCAACAGTGAGGCGTCCGTCATCAAGATGAGTTTG
Organism: Ichthyophis bannanicus; assembly: GCA_033557465.1. NCBI lineage: Eukaryota > Metazoa > Chordata > Amphibia > Gymnophiona > Ichthyophiidae > Ichthyophis > Ichthyophis bannanicus. The sequence goes on along the minus strand of CM066033.1, from coordinate 1,083,069,828 downwards.
TGCGGATGAGTCTGGAACGGCATGCCCCGAAGGAGGCTCTGGGGGTTCTGCCACCAGACTAGGGACTCGACTAGGCTGCGAGACACCCGGATGGGGTCCCGGAAGCTGCCCGAGGCCTGGGTCCATTGCACCTGGAGGCACCACTGGGCCTCTCGCTTGTGCATGCGAGTATGGGGAACGATGTGCACCATTGAGGCCATGTGTCCCAGGAAGCGTAGCATGGCCCATGCCGAGACTCTGGGCCAGCCCTTGACCTTGGCAGCCAGAGAATGGAGTCGATCTGTGTGTGCTCAAGGAAGAAAAGCAGTTGCACGTTCTGTGTCAAGAAGAGCGCCAATGAACTCCAGGGCCCACACCGGTATGAGGTGGGATTTGGAGTAGTTGATCAGAAAACCGAGGTGTTTGAGGAGGAGAACTGTGCGCGATGCCGAGAGACGAGCCTCCTCTGCTGAGGAGCCCGAGATGAGCCAATCATCTAGATAAGGGTAGACGGATATGCCCTGCAGCCGGAGGTGGGCCGCGGCCGCTGCCAGGCACTTGGTGAAGACTCATGGGGCAGACGCAAGCCCGAAGGGGAGCACTCTGTACTGGAAGTGCTCTCCCTGCAACCTGAAATGCAGGTACTTCCTGTGCTTGGGGTGGACAGGAATGTGAGCGCAAGTGTTTCCAAGATCTAAGGATCATAGCCAATCGCCCTGCCAGAGGTAGGGCAGCAGGATGCCAAGGGATAGCATTTTGAACTTCTCCCGCACCAAAAACTTGTTCAGGTTCTTGAGGTCGAGGATGGAGCACATGCCCCCGTCCTCTTCGGTACAAGAATGTACCAGGAATAAAATCCCCGACCCCGGAGGTGCGGCGGGACCCTTTTGACCGCCTGTTGGCCGAGGAGATTGTTCAACTCTTGCTGTAAGCAAGCCTGGTGCGAGGGAAGCTGGGCAGGCTCCGCCGGAGAGAAGGGAGGAGGGAGATCTGCCAAGGCAAAAGAGCATACCCGTCCTAGATCACCTGTAGGACCCAGGTGTCTGAAGTGATAGCCGCCCATTTGGGGGCGAAAAGAGAGGCGTCCTCCAATGGGTAGAAATCGACCCCGGGGGGTAAGAGGCTATGCTTTCAGCGTCAAAACCCTGGTGCTGGCTGGGGTGGTGCCAGTGGCTGAGCCTTGGGCCCCTTGGGATTCCAATGACCCTCAGCACCCCTTTTGCCCTGAGCGCCGTTTGTCGGCATGGGGGCAGGTGGGTATGGCGGGTATCCCCGATAGGGGAGCCCTTTCCTCTGGAAGAAGGGCTTTTGGTGTGCTGCTTCTTCCATGGAAGCGAGGATGTTTTGCGAGAGAGATGGGTGCAAGTCACAAATTCCGTCTCGATCTCGGCTGCGTTATCCTCCATGGGCTTGCCAAACAGCTTTTCAGTGAGACAGGGGACATCCAGGAGCTTCTCCTGAACCCACTGCTCTAGGTCCAAGGACTGGAGCCACGCCTGGTGTTGGGTTCTGATGTCCGCTGCCGCTACACGGGCAGAAGATTCGAACCTGTCGTACGCAGCGTGGGAAAGGTATTTTGAGCAGTCTGCAACCGATCTCAGAAGGGACTGGAATCTGTGGAAGTGCTCACCATCTAGACCCGCGGAAAAAATGCCGAGCTCCTTGGCGAGGTTGCGCAGGAACATACCCATATACAATTGGTACGCCTGGATGCAGCATGCCAGCATAGATCCCTGGTAAGCCTTGCACTCAAGGGCATCAAGGGCATGGGATTCCCTGCCAGGCGGGACCAAAGAGTGTGACTTTGGACTCTTCTGTTTTTGCATTGCAGATTCGACTACCATTGAGGTGTGAGGAAGTTAGGTCTTCTGAAACCCCAGGCTGCGCTGGCATACATGGCATCGAATCTCCTACTAACAATAGGGACCGAGGCAGGCGTTTCCCACATGTGGAGAAGTAGCCAAGATAGAATGGACGGTATCGGAACCGTAAGAGACTCCATGGGCAAAGACTCGTACTGCAAGATGTCGAATTCCTCTGCCCTCGGCTCCTCCTCCTCGGTCTGCGTTGGCACGTTGAGGGCCCGAGCCATATCCTGCACAAACGCCAGGAAAGAGGTGTCCTCTGGAGGCAACCGCCTTTGCGAGGTGGGCGGGGATGGGTCAGAGGGGAGATCCCTGTGGGTGTGGGTTTCTGGGGAAGTGATCCTGTCCGATTTCCAGCCCGAGAGGTCCAAAGAGGACTCGGGCTGGTCCCTGCACCCTGTGGTCAAGACCCTCTTGGAACTGGAGGCACTGGCTTTGGAAGACCTCACCCGTGAAGAATTGGACAGCGAGTGAGACCGGTGCCGAGGACCCTCACAAGGTCCGTGGCTCTCAGAGGTTTCCAGGGCAGTTTTCAGGACCCCCGTCAGTTGACCCTCGGTCTCGAGGTGCAAGCCAGCTGTGCTGGGCAATAGCCCCTGCTGGGCAGTGAGGCAGGCAGAAATGCTGCGTTCCAGTGCCAGCATCCGAGACTCCCACTCGGGAGTGGGTTCCTGTGACGCCAACGCCAGGGTTACCAGGTCTGGCATTGGCGAGGAGGAGGAGAGGGGGTCCTCAATAGGACGACCCTCAGGAGACCGGGCGCCAATGCCGGAGGCCTCCGTGTCTGTACGAGGTACTTTGAGGCCGCTACTTGTCTGACTCTCGGGAATGCCAGAGAATGCTAAGGGAACGAGTGCAAGACTGCTCACGCTCATCTGGAGCCCCCGGCAGTGACTTTGAGGTCGTCTTCTTTTTTTGCCATTCCACCTCGGGTGAACCCTGATCGGAGGAATGCCTAGGCTGTGAGGTCACAGCGGGGGACCCTGCCAGCAGTGGATCGGAAGGGCGAGGTGCCACCGGGGATCCCGGGGCTGCCTTGCAGAAAATGTCGTTGGACTTCTGCTTACGGCTGAGCAAGGTCTTAGCGGACATTTTCTTACAGAGTGAGCAGAGCTCTGGGTTGTGGTCAGCCCCCAGACACTGTAGACAGCAGTCGTGGGTTCCGTGAGTGACATTTTTGGAGCATCTGTCCCATTTCTTAAATCTGGTGGCCAAAGGAGCAAAGGGGGCCCCTGCGAGGTCGAAAACCTTCGAGGCCAGCAGTTGGAGAAAAAAAGGGCGCAAAAAGGGCCTGACAAAAAAAGCACTAAGAAAGGAAAGGGATCCCCTAGCCCACAGCCGAAGCAGGGATGAAGGGAAGAACGGGAGAGGATCAGTGCAACCAGAAAAAGGGGGCCAAAAGGCCGAAGTCAAAAAACTTTTTCCGAGGGACGAGGACGTGCACCCGAAGGGCTCTGCGGAAAAAGGGAGACTGAGCAGGATGGTACCTTTGGGCGGGAAGAGGACCACGCATGCGTGGCAGAAATCCCAAAGGCTTTCTTTGAAAGCTGGGGAATTGCTCCGCGCGGGTTCTGTCGGTGCTGATATCACCTATAAGTGAGGACAGACTTCCTGCTTGTTCCTGGAGAAACCCCGAGACCAGGGCTGAAGTAGAGGTGCTCAGGAAGCAGGAAGAGGACCGGCGAAGGCCGGTAGAGCAAAAAGCGTTTGGAACAGAGAAAACCTTTTCTGAGGACGAGACGCATGTCCAAAGGGCTCCATGGAAAAAGGCAGACTGAGTAAGATGGCACCTTTGGGCGGGAAGGGGACCATGCATGTGTGGTGGCATTCCCAAAGGCTTTCTTTGAAAGCTGGAGAAATGCTCCGTGCGGGCTCCGTCGGTGCCAACATCACCCATATGTGAGGACTGACTTCCTTCTTGTTCCTGGAGAACATCTCTTTCCGAAGGTTCTCGAATGGATTGAGATCAGGACTCATTGCTGGCCAGTTTTAAAAAGAACAAATAGTTTTTTTAAATCATTTTTTTGATCTTCAACCCAGACATAGCATTCTAACACTAGATAGCACATTTCATTCCTAAATACCTTGGTAGTCCTCTGACTTCATCATTCCTTTAATACTTTCCAGACCTCTAGTTCCTGAGGCAGCAAAACAGCCTCACAGCATTATGGAACCTCCACCATCTTTAACCATAGGAAGGATAATTTTTACTAATAAGCTTCATTTCTTCATCTGTAAATGTATCACTGTTCTGCATTGCCAAAGAGCTCAAGTTTGGTTTCATCTAGCCACAAAACATTTTCCCAGAAGGATTGTAGTTCTGAAGGTGGGTGTGGGCAAAGATCAGGCATGCTTTTTTATTCTGTCTTTGAGCAGTGGGCTCCTTCTTGGCCTTTGTCATGAAGTCATTCATTGTTTAGTGCACAGCATATGGTGTGGGTTGAAACCACAACTCCAGATTGGCTCCAGGGCAGCCTTAAGCTCTTTGATGTTGTGAGTGGCATTTTTCCAACAGTTTGCACTAACCTTTGAAGACTTCTTGTATTAAATTCTCCTCTTCCCACCATATCCTGGGAGATTCCTGACAGGTTCCTTGAGCAGAAAACTTCTTAACAACATTACAAACTGTAGATACAGGAACTGTAAGGTTTTTGGAGATGGTCTTGAACCTCTTTGAAGTTTGATGTTTGGCGGGAATGGCTTTTCTGATGGTCTCAGGCAGCTCCCTTGTCTTCACCATTGTGAAAATGGAACAGGGAATGAACGTGGCCATTTTAAACATTAAAGCATTGCTTTTCAAACTTTCATCACATATGACCCCATTTTAACACTGAAAATTCACATGACCCCAGATCAGTGGCAACACAAGGGTTTCTGCTGCCCTAAGCAGATCCTCTGTACCGCTGCCCCCCCCTAAAAGACTGTACCTCCATCCATCCCGCCATGCCGACCCCCCCCTTATGCTAAAGGGGTGGCAGCTAAACTGCCACTTCAGCGCTGTGTGGGACTTAAAGTGCCACCTCCTGGAGCGCTGTGGTAGTATTGCCATCCACCAGGGTCTGCCGCCATAGGTGACCGCCTAGTTCACGGGCTGGCCCTGCCCCGGGTGATGATGAAATCAAAATAGTAGATCTCCAAGTGCCTTCCCCTTTCTCTACTCATCTATAGCAGAAAGCAGCAGCAATAACACCTACCCTAAAAAGCTACACTGTGAACATTAATGGACCCACCTCATACAGACCTATATCCAGTATCCCCTTCCTTGCAAAGATAGTCGAAAAAGCAATTCAAATATAACAGACCGTATTCCTTTACCTTTCAAATCAAGTTGGATACCTCCGACTCCCCTTCCTCCAGCAATAGGGATTTTTCGGGACTTAATTCTTAATGATGTAACAAACATACTGCAGACAAGACCAACCCCTTTTACTCACCATTTGCCATATGAAGAACGGCGAGCGCTCAAAGAGCTCCGTGACCGGAGCGATTTGGTAATAAGACGAGCGGATAAAGGAGGAGCAGTGGTAGTCCTCACCCGAGATTACTATGTAGAAGAAGCCCGGGTTCAGTTACAAGATTCTACAACTTATAAGCAACTACGAGATGATCCTAGTTCTGATTTACAAAAACAGATAAAATACGTGACCAATAAAGCATTTGAAGAAAAATTGATATCCAAAAAAGAGTTGCGTTATCTTAATGTTACATCACCCACTATAGCCAAATTTTACACTGTCCCTAAAATACATAAATGTTTGCAAACACCTCCGGGACGCCCTATAGTGTCCACACGCGGTACAATACTGGAACCTTTGTCAACTTATTTAGACTCTTTTTTAAGACCGTTATTAGTAAAAATTCCCTCTTATCTTCGTGACACCACCCACTTTTTGAGCATTTTACAAGGGTTGGCTGAGTGGGCAAAGGAGGATTATGTATTTTTAGTCACATTAGATGTGCAATCATTGTACACGAGCATTCCGCAGAAGAAAGCATTAGAGATAGTAAATACAACTTTAAGAGCTAGAGGAGATTTGTCAGATGAGAAAGTGGAATTTCTCCTCCAAATAGCACAATTAGCTCTATACCAAAATTATTTCATTTTTGAGGGGGTATTATATCATCAAATAGCAGGTGTCGCCATGGGTGCCACATGTGCCCCGTCGGTGGCGAACCTATATATGGGGGATTTTGAGAACAAATGGATGCCCCAAAATCCATTACGTGATTACATCGTAGCCTGGTATAGATATATTGACGATGTCTTTTTAATCTGGCAAGGAACAGAACAACATTTGCAAGAGTTTGTTCGGTGGTTAAATACCTGCAATATACACATACAGTTTACTTATGATTATGACAGTACAGCTATAGCTTATTTAGATGTGTATGTGAAGAAGGGCAGTGATCAATGGGACACCACCGTATACACCAAACCAACAGACAGAAATACCTTTTTACAGTACGATAGTGCGCATCCTCAGAGTTTAAAAGAGGGACTCCCGTTCTCACAATTCCTGAGGTACAGGAGAAATTGTTCCACCATAGACGAGTTCAAGAGCCAATCTAACCGCTTGCGGCGGGCTTTTGTTCGGAGGGGTTATCCGTAGCCCTTAGTTCATAGAGCGTATAAACGAGCCCTATATTATAACCGCACGTGGCTACTGAATCCTCGTCCATTGCCTAGTGAAGATGACAAAGAATTTGTGCATTTGATCACTAAATACTCTCCAATTAGTATAGCAATCCAAAGAAGTATTAAGAGGCACAGTAAAGTATTAAAGACAATGCCTAGCATGCGGAGTTATCAGATCCGGTGCATTTGGCAACGAGGTAGGAACTTAAAGGAGTATCTGAGTCCCACAGTATTGCGATCGCGACAAATGTCACACAGGGAAGGAGGACACAAAGCTTGTGGCCAGTGTAGCATTTGCCATATTTCGAGTGAAATAGAGCAATTCACTCACAAGGGGATAATTTATCGGCTGAATAGTAGCACTACTTGCGAGTCCACACATGTAGTCTATGCGGTGCGATGCCCATGTGACTTAGTGTACATAGGGAAGACAATTCGGAAGTTCCGAGTCCGCATGAAGGAACATGAGAGCCGATTGCGGTGTAAAAAAATGGAAGCACCTATGGTAGCTCATTGTGTAACTCAGGAACACAAATTTCAAGATCTTAAATGTTGGTGCATAGAACAAGTAGTTACCGGAACCCAAGGCAGGACACAAGAGCAAACTTTAATAAAGCAGGAACAACGATGGATTCATCGATTGGGGACAGTTCAACCGATGGGCCTCAATGTAGCAATAGAATGGGGAGCATGTATATGAGGTTTCCGGAAGGGAAGATTACATCAGTATACGGTTTAAGAGCACATTAAGTATGATAGGCATAGCCTTGGATAGGTAGGAGGAGCCACTAGAGAGCCCTTTAAATGAGAGCATCGCTCTTAATCCGCATGCACGGCGTTTCAGGACGGTTACAATACCGACTCTAAGGAGAACATCAATCAATTAGAAACGCGGGCAGCATTCCTGCAATTAAGAATTTTGTTTGAGATTTCAAGTAAGTAGATAGTCTTTAGATAACATTACATAAGGCAGATAAAAATTTCGACACTAAATCACAGGTGGTTTTAGTAACATATTTTGCTTTGTATTTTTGTAGTTTGATCCCGAATCCCCTGAAGAACCATATTAGTGAAACGCGGGGGCGCTTTTGATAACAGCGTTGGGAATTCAAGAGAAAGTGGATCGAGCAAACAGTCAAATCCATAAGAATGTTTCAAGTATAAATATAAGATTCATCATAATCAGATAAGTTGAAATAATACAGCAGCAACGTAATGAGTTTTAAGATATTTGGAAAAAGGGTCGTTGATGCAACTGGGTAAAACACTGGGTACATTTGAAATGCCCTGAATTGTTTGCCGATGATCAGTCTGAGACCCGAAGAAGAAACAAATATCTTGTAACATACAAATTACACAGGTGATTTAGAAATATTTGGATGAGCGTAGGAATATAAAGTAGCACTTAGAAGTGATCGCTCAAAAACTAGACCGAATTGGCTTTGTTTTAAATACACTATTCTTTGTGTAGGCACCTGTATGTTGTCTTGTACTGTATATCTGACGGGTAGTATAGGTCCTTAGGATACCAGATGTCCCCAATTTTTGGGAATTACAGTATCCTCTATTGTAAAATTGTGTTCCAAACTCCCGCCTGTTGGTGGTAGCCTCCTGTCTCCAGTTCCAGCAATGTGGACAGAAGGGGTATAAAAATTTTATTTTCAATTTAATAATTTGAATATGCTAGTTTTTGGAATTTATATCCTTTGGGGGGGGGTATTCAAAGGGATTAACATGGTTAGCAGACTTGCTAACCACATTAATCCCTCTATCCGCTGAGTGCCACCACTGCACACCCCGATGCTAACCGGTTAGTGTCAGGGCGCTCTGGAGGCGGCATCGAGCCATAACTGAGCAGAAGCGATATTTAGTCGCTGCCTGGTTATGACAAGGAGGTGAAACTAAGGTGCAGCAAAGGCTGGTCTAACTTTCACCATGGAAGCTAACTGTGCAGTAGTGAGTATCACCGCTTTCCGGTTAGCATCCCGCCAATCTGGGCAACCCAGATATTCAATGCCAGGGTGGCACTGAATATCCAGGTTTACATTTCAGAATGGCTAGCCACCGCTCAGCATCCCACAGATTATCCTCACATTTTGCACTGTGCGGGGGAAATGCATCACTGTTTCTACTTCTCAGTCGATTTGTGTGCTTGGAAGTAATATTATTGTCATGGGATGGATGGGTTGGCAAGGTAATAACTCCTCTTTCCTCCTCAACCTTATGTGGCTCAAACCTGGAACTAAAATGTCCCGTCCTCCCTCCCCTCCCCCCAAACATATTCTTCAAATAAGTGTCCCAGATTTGCCTGCAAAGAATTTGGTAATCTTAATAGGGCCCTAACAACAACAACAACAACAGGGCCCCTTGCCTCTTGCTTGTGATGTTGTTTAACTGTCCATGATGAGTGCCACATTTCCTTTTCATTCCCTGTCTTTTGTTTCTCTTTTAATCAATGATACACTTCTTGCTTTTATATATGTTCAGCCTGATATTTCAAAGTATTAATGTGGGTGGTGACCATGCCAACTGCATAAATGTCTTTTTTAAAATTTGGGACACTTGAATGGATAATTTTGAGTGTATAAATTACAAATTTGTCAAGTTTCCCAGTTCCAGGAGTGTGAACTTAAGCCAGTCCTGGATTTCTGACTGACTATCTCATCCTGATGTATTATGGGACCTACAGCACTGATTCCAATGGGTAAAATCAAGGACTACAAATACCATACTGTATTGCAATGCACATTTAAAAACAGAACTGGCAAGAAATCTCAACTCCTGGGACTGGGGAACTTGACAGCTCTGAAACTGTTATATGGCCAAACTTATCTATGCAAAAAGGTGTGGGGTTTGAGGCATTCCAGGGGCGGTGCCGCTTTAGACACGTGGAAGGTAATTTTTTAAATCTCATATAGTTAATACACATTTTAATAAAATAAAGGTACAAGTGGACAGAAATGCAAATCTAGGTATAATTACTTAAACCAACACTATGGCTGGTAAATTTCCCATGCCTAGATTTCTCAAGAATGCATGAAAATGACAGCATCCATAACACCTACCCTAAAAAGCTCCACTGTGAACATTAACGGACCCACCTCATACAGACCTATATCCAGTATCCCCTTCCTTGCAAAGATAGTCGAAAAAGCAATTCAAATTACAGTACAAGACTTCATACACTCCTCCGCCCCTCTGGAATTACAACAGCATGGGTTTAGAACCAACCATGGTACAGAAACATTACTCACATCTCTTACGAGTATCAACACCCTGCTCCACGGGCTCGAACTGATCAAGTGAGGATTCATCCTAATATTTTTAGACATGGTTTCTGCCTTTGACTCAAGCCTCAATAAATTACTACTCAGGATGGAATCAATAGGAGTAAATGGTACCCCCCAGGCATGGTTCCAATCCTACCTAAATGACCGCTAACAAGTAAAAATAGGAAACAAGGCATCCAACCCATTCAAGCAGCTCCAAGGCATCCCCCAGGGATCAGTTCTCTCAGCCTTACTGTTCAGTCTTTACTTCAACCAATATGCCGAATCATGCAAGCACATAGAAAGACTGCATTTATGCTGACGATTTAATGATATACGCTCCAATTGAAACCACCAGCTCAGAGTATATGGTTATACAGTCATGCTTCAGTGAAGTCACCAAATGGCTGGAAGACCAAAAAGTCTATATCAACTACAACAAGTCGGAAGTACTCAACATATCCAGGGACCCATCCTAAACCCCACCAGAACAATTAAAACTCAAGGACATCCTACTATACCTGTAAGATCAGAGGTTAAATATCTAGGAATCACCCTAGAACACAAACTAACATTCTAGACTCATAAAAAAACAACAAATTATATTTACCAGAAGATCAGGATCCTACACAACCTTCGACCACTACTAGATCATCAGCATTACCGGACAGTATGCCAGGCCATAATCACCCCACATTTGGACTATTGTAATTCAGTCCTCCATGGACTCCCAAACTTAGCCCTTAGACCTCTCCAAATAGCGCAGAATACAGCAGCCTGTCTCATCAGTAAAACTCCACAACATGACCACATCTCAACAGTACTAAAAAACCTACATTGGCTTCTAGTAGGAACCAGAATAAAATTTAAGACCATAATGACCACATACAAAACAATGCACAACCTTTCAGCAGCCTGCTTGGTACCACTTATCCAAAGTAACATAGACACAAGATTACAACGACAACAGCACCAAAATACGCTTTCCATCTCAACTCTAAAAGTAAAAAACTCACAATCGCTCTGTCAGAGAGCATTTTCTTTCTATGGACCTACAAACTGGAACCCATTGCCACCCACATTAAGGTCCATCTAGGATGTAAATGAATTCCGGAAAAAATTAAACACATCTCTTTAGAGAAAGGTTTGGAACAATCACATAACCAACCATAGAAACCTGCAATCTATGTCAAATACCCACACAATGAATACTCAAAAATGATACCTCCCAATCTGTAATTGCACACTCAATCCTTCCCTCAATCTACTATAAGTCTCATTCGCATGCCACATAAGCCAATCCTATGTATATAGTTATCTATAGAACATAAGAACATAAGATATGCTATACTGGGTCAGACCAAGGTCCATCAAGCCCAGTATTCTGTTTCCAACAGTGGCCAATCTAGGTCATATGTACCTAGCAGTTTCCCCAAGAGACACAAGTTCCACAATGCTTGTACTGGGTCAAGCATTGATATCTTCGGTCACTACTTAATAATGGTTTATGGACCTCTTAATAATGGTTTATGGATCTCTGTACATGTTGTACAAATTATAGTTAAATTCTGTTAGTTACAATGGGGGTCATTCTGAGGCACCTACCAGCTCCTGCCCCTGTATAACTTCCCCGCCGGTTGTGCAGGGAAGTTAGACGGGGGCGGGGAAGAGGCAGCACGGGGGTCGCCAGCCCTGGATGTAAAGGGCTGATTCTGAGGTGGAATAACTCCCCTGGGCATTTTTTTTTTTTGTGGAGCCAGTGCATGGATGGGGTTGGGGGCGGTAAAGTTAATGCCCCGCAGCCCGACCCAGGCCTTAGGAGGCCGGATTAGGGGTCGGACTGCAGGGAATTAAACTTTGTTGGGCAGCAGCCGGTATCACGACTTCATGAGCCACGTGCCATGGCAACAGGTCGCCATGGCACTGCGGCTCCATTTAAAAACTTTGGCTGAGTTAGCTGGGCTATCGCTGTACGTGCAGGCCGGGACTGAATCGCAGTCCCGGCCTGCACATACAGGCCTGTTCATGATTCTGATCCCGCGGGGTTAGACGTGCCCCGCAGGATCAGAATCACAAACTCCTTTGTATGTCCGGGTCTGCCAGGATGTACAAAGGAGTTGAAGGGAAGGAGGCTAAGCTTCTATGAGGTTGACAGCTCAGACATCACGCCTTAAGACCCAGTGGATTTCAAATTAAAAACAAATCTCAAAAAGGAACATCTTAAGCACTTAAAATTTTTAACATTATGCACCGTGCGAATCAACGCAGGCCAGCTATTCCAAAGGGAGGGGGCTGTTGCAAAGAAGGCAGCCTTTAGAGTGTAGTCATACTTGACAACCACCGAAGAAGGGAAATGCAAGTAGAAATCATTCAAAGAGCGGAGAGCTCTCACTCGAAAATAAAGAGTAACCAAAACTGATAAATACTCTAGGGCCGCTTCAAGAATAGCCTTATATGGCAAAGGTCAGCGTTTTAAACAGGATTGCTAAGTTGATGAGTAACCAGTGATGCTATATGAAGAGTGGAGTGATATGATCAAATTTTCGGGCCCTTGTAAGGCTTAGAAAAGGTCATAGAGGCTGTTGGTGCCAAAAAAGCATCTTTCAGGAAATGGAAAAAAAGAGCCAAATGACGAAACATGGAAACAGCACAAGCACTGGCAAGTTAAATGCAAGGCATTGATAAGGCAGGCAAAGGTAGAATTTAAGAAGAAGCTTGCTGCAGAAGCAAAAACGCGTAATAAAGACTTTTTCAAGTACATTCGTAGCAAAAAAACCTGCGAGAGTCAGTTGGTCCATTAGATGATAGAGGGGTTAAAGGGGCACTAAGAGGCGACAGCGGAGAGACTGAATGAATTGTTTGCTTTGGTCTTTACTGAGGAAGATGTAGGGATGTTACCCATGACTGAAGTGGTATTTAAAGGTGCGGAAGAATTGAAGGAAATAGTTGTAATACATCTTCTCGATGTATCACAACTATTAGATAAACTGAAGAGTAGCAAATCACCTGGGCCGGATGATATACATCCAAGGGTGTTGAAAGAACTGAAATATGAGATCACAGATTACTAATAGCAGGTCTGCAAACTATCATTAAAATTATCTGTAATACCTGAAGATTGGAGGATGGCAAACGTAACACCAATTTTTAAAAAGGGTTCCAGGGTTGATCCGGGAAACTACAGACCGGTGAGCCTGACGTCAGTACTGAGAAAAATGGTAGAAACCATCATAAAAAACAAAATTGCTGAACATGTAGATAGTCATGGCTTAATGGGAGAAAGCCAACATGACTTTAGACAAGGAAGATCTTGTCTTACTAATTTGTTATGTTTTTTTGAAGGTGTGAATAAACAGGTAGACAAAGGTGAGTCGGTTGATATAGTGTATTTGAACTTTCAGAAAGCCTTTGACAAGGTCCCTCATCAGAGACTTTTGGCAAAACTAAAGAGTCATGGGATAGGAGGCAGTGTACTATTGTGGATAAGGAACTGGTTAAAAGATAGAAAGCAGAGGGTAGGGCTAAATGGCCAATTTTTCCTATGGAGAAAGGTGAATAGTGGTGTACCCCAGAGATCTGCGATAGGTCCGCTGCTTTTTGACATATTCATAAATGACCTGGAAAGTGGAATAACGAGTGAGTTTATCAAATTTGCAGATGACACAAAACTATTTAAAGTTGTTAAAACCCAAGAGGATTGTGGAAAATTGCAAGAGGATCTTGATAAATTGGAAGACTGGGCATCAAAATGGCAGATGAAATTTAACGTGGACAAGTGCAAAGTTATGCATCTAGGGAAGAACAACCCAAACTATGGTTACACGATGCAAGGTTCTACATTAGGAACCATCACCGAGGAAAAAGATTTAGGCGTCCTTGTGGATAACATGTTAAAACCCTCCGCCCAGTGTGCAGCAGCGGCCAAGAGAGCAAATAGAATGCTAGGTATCATAAGGAAGAGAATGGAAAATAAAACAAAGGATATTATAATGCCTCTATATCGTTCCATGGTGAGACTGCACCTAGAATATTGTATGCAATTCTGGTCGCCATATCTTAAAAAGGATATAGCGTTATTAGAAAAGGTTCAGAGAAGAGCCATTAAAATGGTAAGGGGGATGGAAGGATACCCCTATGAAGAAAGGCTAAAAAGGTTAGGGCTCTTTGACCTGGAAAAGAGACGGCTGAGGGGAGATATGATAGAAGTCTATAAATTAATGAACGGAGTGGAACGGGTAAACGTAGATCGATTGTTTACGTTATCAGAATATAGAAAGACTAGGGGACATACAATGAAGCTACAGGGTAAACTATTTAAGACTAATAAAAGAAAATATTTTTTCACTCAACGTGTAATCAAACTCTGGAATTTGTTATTGGAGGATGTAGTAAAGGCAGTTAGTTTAACTGGGTTTAAAAAAGGTTTGGACAAGTTCCTGGAGGAAAGGTCCATAAACCATTATTAAGAAGAGACCCAGGATATCAATGCTTGACCCAGTACAAGCACTGTGGAACCTGTGTCTTTTGGGGAAACTGCTAGGTATGTATGACCTAGATTGGCCACTGTTGGAAACAGGATACTGGGCTTGATGGACCCAGTATGGCATCTCTTATGTTCTTATGTACATATTGCTGTATTTTGAATAGTCTGAAGGTGCTTGAGTTGATGTTGTGGGAGACCAAGATAGGAAATGTTGCAATAATCTAATCTGGATTACACCGTATGCACTAAAACTGTTGTCTGTGAGGACTTGTCTAGGAAATACTAAATGGCCGGGAAACGATGCAAGGCCAGAAAAGCAGCTTTGGCAACTTTCGCCAATTGTGGTTAGATTATACAGATTAGCTCTTTTTGCATAGGTCAATTGAAGGGCCTAGTATTTCAGAAAGCTAACCACAAATGTAATGAGATAGCCTAATTAAAAATAACTTTCTTGGTGACTTATTTCTGCATATCATATGTGCTAACAAGACAACTTTTTAAGAATTGCTAGGATATTAATTTTGTTAAATTTTATAGTTCATTATTATTATTTTATGTTCAATCATTTTTATTGACAACAAAACAGGAACCATTAAATGTGATGCACACAAAAACAAGGGTATTTTATTTATATATTTGGCTGAATTTACATACTGGTTTTCACCAGTTCAAAGCGGTGTACATAGAACAAAGTTAAAGCATGTTTCCATGGAACTAACTATTTACATTAACAATTTAACTAGGACACAGTGGGCCCGATATTCAAAAGGCATCTATACGTTTTACAGCCCAGTAAACCATGTAAATGCCTTAAATGGGGATGTTCAATGGTACTTACATGGTTAGTGCCATTGAATATCCCTTCCTAATTGCCCTACATGCCCTGATGCTATCCGGTTAACATCAGGGTGTGTCGGGGGCGTTCTGGGTTGGAGCAGAAGCAGTGAGAAGCGTGAACCGGGCAGCAGCGATATTGCATGCTGCCCAGTTAGCTCCTGCACCCTAAAATAGGCCAGGGTTTCCTTGCCTAACTGGGCAGCATGCAATATCGCTGCTGCCCAGTTAGCTACTGCGGCTTCTGGTGTCTGTAATGATCCCCAGATATTCAATGCCAGGGCCACATATGACCCCAGCATTGAATATCCAGGGTTAAGGGTCAGCGGGCAGGGCTATGTGCCATAGGGGCGCATAGCCTGCCCAACACAATATTGGACCCTTCATCCTTAATCCTGACCTGGTGAAAACAATCACACCGATGTCATTCTCCTGGTTCGTGCATATCAATCTCTAGTCCCCTATCGCATAAAAGACAGACTTTTCCATTCAGCCCTTTGGCAATATCACTTACGAATATATTGAACAATGATATTGCCGAAGGGCTGAATGGAAAAGAGTGTCTTTTTGCAGATGACACCAAAATTTGCAACAGTGTGGACTCCCCTCAGGGAGTGGAGAACATGAGGAAAGATCTAGAAAAGCTGGAAGAATGGTCTAATGTTGGCAGTTGAGATTTAATGTGAAGAAGTGCAGTGTCATGCACTTGCGAAGCAGAAATCCAAGGGAATTGTATGCGATAGGGGGCGAGAGATTGATGTCTACAGACCATGAGAAAGACCTCAGTGTGATTGTTTCTGATGATCTCAAGGTGGCAAAACAGTGTGACAAGGCAGTGGCAAAAGCCATAAGGATGCTGGGTTGCATACAGAGAGGAATTACCAGCAGAAAGGAAGAGGTACTAATGCCACTGTACAAGTTGCTGGTGAGGCTTCACTTGGAATATTGTGTTCAGTTTTGGAGACTGTATCTCTCAAAGGATATAAAAAGGCTGGAAGTGGTTCAGAGGAAGGCAACCAAAATTTATTTATTTATTTTATGTATTTATTTAACAGCTCTTATATACCGCACTATTTTTATCAGCGCGGTTTACAAATAACAAAGAATACTCAGATCAGAGGAGACTGATTGGGTTTACATTAAAACAGGTAATAGAACTTGGGGAAATGATTTGGAGCCTGCGTCAGAAGACTTATGAGAATTGAAGACCTAAATATGTACACTCTGGAGGAAAGGAGGGACAGGGGAGATATGATTCAGACCTTTAAATACTTAAAGAGTATTAATGGACAAAGCAAGCTCTTCCAAAGACGGGGAAGCTGTAAAACTAGAGGGCATAACATGAAGCTGCAAGGGGGTAAAGTGAAAGACAATGTCAGGAAATACTTTTTCACTGAAAGGGTGGTGGATGCTTGGAATGCCCTCCCAATGGAAATGGTGGGGGTAAACATAGTGACAGAATTCAAAATGGCATGGGACAGACAGTGGATCCCTTTATAGCAACAGGATAAAATCAAAATAAGCATAACTATCTCTTATATCTGAACAAATAGGGGTGACCTACACGGAGCGGTGGGTACACCCCTAAACAAAGGCATGGGGAGAGGTGACCACACGGAGCGGCAAGTGCACCTACTCTTGCCACCTTGCTGGGCAGACTAGATGGACCATGCTGTCTATCTGCCGTCATATACTACTGTATGTTACTATGTTAACTTATTTTCAGAATTATCTTGATCAATTGATGGAGAATGTCTGTGATGAGATAGGGAGAGAGTTAGGTGGGGGGTCCAAAGTTCATGGTGAACAGGTGGGGTTTGAGGAGTTTGCAGAATGAGAGGAGGTTTTAGGTGTTCTTTATAGGGTCAGGAAGAGAGTTCCATATGGTAGGTGCATAGAGTTCAAAGAATCTGGCGCATGCTTGTTGGGTGCTTCTAGTTTTTGGGTGATGGGTGGCTAGGAGGTTCGTGGTGGAATGTCTTCTGGTCTGTTAGTCTAGGATAGATTGAGGAGTGTTTGTAGGTATGGAGATAATACATTTTTTGAGTGATTTGAATATCATTAAGAGGATTTTGTATTGTATTCTGTGCTGTAGAGGGAGCCAGTAAAGTTGGTAAAGGATTGGGATGATATGATCATATCTTGAGGCTCCTTGGATGATCCGGGCTGTTGTGTGGAGGGCTGTCTGAAGAGGTAGAAGGGTTAAGTAAGGAAGTCCGTGGTAGATGAAGTTTTAGTAGTCGATGTGAGGAATAATCAAAGCGTATAGTTCTGAGCGGAAGTCAGATGGATCAAGTAGTGAACAGAGGTACTCTATCTGTGTCTTCAAGGTGAGGTGACTCCCAGATATTTTACTTTGGATCGGACTTGAATTTCCATGTGCTTTAGGGTGATGGATAAGGGGGGTGAATGAGTTGTTCTTGGTGATGAATATGGCTTCAGTTTTCTTGAGGTTTATAGAAAAGTGGTTTGTGGCAAGCCATTGGGAGATGTCAGTGAAGCATTGTTGTAGGCCAGTGTAGGATGGTTTGTTTGGGTCAAATGATGCATGCAGCATGATATCATTGGCATAGATATGATAGTGGATGTTGTGTGATTGGATAGTTGAGCAGAGTGGTTGCATGTAGATGTTGAAGAGTAGCACTAAGAGAGTGGATCCTTGTGGGACTCCTTGAGTCTGAGGGTAGAGGATTGATGACAGAGCACTGATCTTTATTTGTTGGAGTCTGCTGTGTAGGTAGTCTTGGAACTACTTTAGTACAGCACCATGGATTCCTATTGTTAGTAGGCGTTTTAAAAGGGTGTTGTAGTTGATGGTGTCAAAGGCGGCTGAGATGTCAAGTAATATTAATATAAATCCTTGATGAGTGTTTTGAGTTCCTTTTATGAGCCTGTTCATGAGTGAGATTAAGAGGTTTTCCACTCTGTGGTGTGGTCAGAAACTATGTTGTTGCTGGTCGAGTAGGGTCCATTTGTCAAGATATTCCTTAATTGTTTTTGAATGTTTCTTTTTATTATTTTAGCTATGAATGGTAGGCTTGCTATAGGCCTGTAAGAGGCAGGGTCGGATGGATCTAGGTGATGTTTCTTTAGCAGTGGGTGAATTGAGGATGCTTTTAGATATGCTGGTAGTTTGCCTTGTTGCAGAGAAGTTTGGGTGAGTTTTGCGAGAAATGGGGAGAGCTCAGTCTTTGTGGCTTTGATCCAGCTCACTGGGAAGAAATCTAGTGGGGATGTTGTAGTGTTGAGGGATGATATAATGATTTCTATGTTTTCGCTGGTGACGTGGTCGAATGTGGTCCATGAGCGAGTGGAAGGAGAAGTCTGGATCATCTGGCTTGATTGAGCTGGTGGTTGGGTGTGGCGTGCAGAGTAGTATTTGGCTAGCTATTGTAGCGTGATAGGGATGTCAGGAGTATCTTCAGCCATGGTTTTTGTGAGTTCTTTTACTAGAATAAATAGCTCTCTTGGCAAGTTGAGTGATTTTTGGACCAATTTGGTGTGGTAGGATTGCTTGCAGTTACATGATTAAATTCTTTTAGTAGTGTCATGATGAGGCCCTTAGGTGCAGGCCCGCCAGGAGCAGGCACGTCTGAGGAGAGTGGAACGTATACTGTATGCCAGCATCATGAATGGACGTCAGAGCAGTGTGTGGAGCTTACCACCAGGATGGATCTGCTGCTCCAACATCCCTGCAGGGCCCAGGATTGCAGAGATGGAGGCTGGATCGGCGGCGAGTCTCTTCGGTGATGGCTGGGTGGGTAGTCACTAGTCTGTGGCGGGAATGGAGTGCTAGGGGGATTTTGAGAGAATTTCAATAAAATTGATTCTGTAATGGCATGCAGTTGCACCATGTCCTCTTCTTGTTTCTGAGGTACTGTATATGTTTCTGCTTTATTTTTTTCTTATTTTATTTGTATTTTTTCTCTTGCAGTACTTATAATTACAAAGCGGTTTATACTCAAAATATAAAAACACAGAATTTAATGTGTAAGGCAGTATATTAAATCCAAACTAAATAAACTTCAGCACTTTATTCAAGGCTAGTTACCACACACGTTAAAACTGCTTAGTACTGCACTTTTATTTGTTAATATTTTCAGCAGTTACAGGAAAAACTCCAAACTCTGCAGTACTTCAGAGATAATATTACTACTTTTTGAACTCTCACCTTTTGTTCTGAAAACCAATTAAAGGCATCTGTAATATACCTGAATTATTAATGGGGGAAGATTCCAAATGGAACAGGGTTTCCTAGCTGCACACAGCCTGCCTCTGGAAATCAGATGAAAGGCTGACATACGCCTGCTCTTTAATCTCACGGCTGTTTCCTACTAGAGGGAGAACTAAAATTCAGTGCACTAAATTACTATGACATAAGGATAAGTTGCTTAATTCTTTTCTCCTAAAAACAGTTGCTTTGCTGGCTAGAACTGTCACAAGTCATTTATCACAGATGAATTCTGTCTTTATTGAAAAAGAAAACCTCTGACTATTCAGAGCATGGCCAAGATTGCGGTGCAGACAAACACATTCAGAGTTTAATTAGAGTCTGTTTACAACTTAAAGATAATTTCAGGTTTTTTTAAGTCATTAGATAGATAATGGTTGATGTTGTGCTGACACTGGAATACAGCCTCAGTAAACAGTAAATTTATATTGAATTCTCAGGAGAGGCAAAACATTCCTGGGAAGCTGCAGTGGCGACCTTCTTGTAACCTATTGTTAAGGAGAAGGGTGCTTGATTTTTTCATTTTACAGAGACAGTCATGTCACACATGTCAAACAAGGAATCTACTTAGTATGATAAACACACAATAGTAACCTGCACTCTCTCCAATTGTCCTGTATAGGCTATCAGCATTTATTTAATACAATCCAACAAAATAAAGGTAATTTTATATAGATTGGATAGGACGAGATATGTGCTTGCAAATGGGGCTACCTGAAGGTATGCCATGTGCCTGTATTTTATATTTAATTTTATTTATTTAAAACATACTTATAGAATGCAAAATTGGTCAAAACCATCTAATGTGGGGGCATAGAACAAATATACCTAATTGTAAACGGAACATATATACTTGCCAAAAGTATACATGTACACTTGTATGTGATATGCATGCTGACGTTTATGCTGGGAGACATGGGCAAAGGGCCAGGAAACCAAATTTTAGTGAGGATGACACACTCCTCTTGGCCTAGTAGGAAAAAAACCCTCTTCCCTGTTCTGGGCTAGCTGGAGGAGCAGCAGGCCAGGAGCTGGTCCTGGCCAGTGAAACAGCATTTTGGTTGGTGTGGGGGGGGGGGGGGGTCAAACAAACCAATATCTGATCCTGTCCTTCAAGTTTCCTTGCTGCTAATGCGGTGTGGGCAAAATGTTGATTAGGCCATGGTCCCTGTGGCCCACCCCCTACTGCAGACTATAGTCCTGGGCACCCCTGCTGAGACACTACAAGAGATGGGCATTGTACAGGACAGAGGTAAAAGGGTGTAATCAGGAGCAACAGCGTAATCATATATCAGAAGGGTATGAGGGATATTTGAAAGGAAATAATTATGGGCTAGGATGCTCCAGGACATGTGTCAGAGCTGCTGCTATGGCCTGTGCTTGACCCCACTCCCTGCTTGCTGATGCTATGCATTTGGAAAAAAAATGGCAGTTGAAAGTGAAAGCTGATTATGCATGTAATGGGACTAAGCCAGCACCGAAACAAGTTGGCCTGAAGGAGTGCAGGTTATATAGACACACGATCTGATGCAGGTCCAGCTGCCAGTGGTAACAGGTACTAAACAGATAAATGTAAAATTATAAACTACTTCTTACGCTGCCTTTTACAAATACATAAAACAGTTTACAATCCAAAATCAAAAGAATACGAAAGTAACACCATATTTTGATAGAAAAGAGACAGCAAGTATAAGAAAACTGCGCATCATTCAATCTTCAGAAAAGCATCATGCATTCATAGCAAACAGTCATACTTCCCTTCCTGATGAAGGGGAGATCAGATGGTCCCATGCATAAGAGAGAGAGAACACCTGCTTTTCTAGAGTATTATATCATCAGACATTTGGAGCCAGAATAGTGTCTGGTATCTAGTGCTTCTCATCATTTTGCCAACTTTTTTCCAGGTGCATTAGATAATGCATCATAGTACTCTTACTAGTGTAAGGGGATTACCAATGATCATCCTATTTGGAGAGGTGGACTCTGGGGTTATATAAGAAATGTGTGTTGATTGGATCCAAAGCCTCTCCAAGGCATTTTTCTTTTTTTTAACTACCCACCATATGTCCATGCAGTGACCCTGACATGGGCCCCATCTCTGCCAACCCATACCTGTCAAGCCTACAAATGCAACTCAAGTCCACTGTCACCAATCTCTCTACTCCTCAGCGAGTGCATGTTTAAGATATACTGTAAGTCCATAGAAACATGATGGTAGATAAAGACCATTATGGCCTATCCAGTCTGCTCTTCATACAGACTATCACAGTCCCTTTTTTTCCTTTAGAGACCTTCTGTATTTCACCCATGCTTTCTTGAATTCAGATACTGTCCTCGTCTCTACTACTTCTACTGGGAGACTATTCCATACAGCTACCACTCTTCCTGCAAATAAATATTTCTGAATATTACTCCCGAGTCTATCCCCTTTCACCTTCATTCTATGCCCACTCACTACAATGCTTTCTTTCAATTGGTAGAGGCTCTCCTCCTATGCATTTATGCCACAGAGGTATTTAAACGTCTCTATCATAGCTACCCTCTCCCATCTTTCCTCCAAATTATACATAGAGATATTTCAGTCTGTCCCCATATGCTTTATGACGAAGCCCACTGACCATTTTGGTAGCTACCCTCTGCACAGACCCCATCCATCGTAATGTATAATGAAGCCCAACTTTACTATGGAACTTTGGAGCAACTTAACTTGGTACAGCACTTCTTGAAAGGCACTTCAAAATACTTTACAGGTTCTTCATAAGTAGGCAGATACACAGTTCCATACCATCACTACATCTCCATACCAGCCATCACACCGTCTACCGGGTTTCTACTCAGAATACCCAGATTCAGCCCTCTAGTCCAGTTTTCCTGGCTGCCAGTATTCCCAGTTCACCACCGAACTCCTCTTCCATTTGGGAATCTCTGGCACTCTATCCGGATTCAGTGTGGCACCTTATCCATTTACCTCTGTCGTTTCAAGGGCACTCAACTTTCACAGGAACTAACGCTCTCTTCCACAGTCAGAGCTCAATCTGCTTCTTGGGAGGCAGGGATCAGGGATCAAATACCCTTCTTCCTGAGAGCTTACCTTCTTTTTCAATTGCCCTGCATTCTGGATGATTCCTCAGGGCCCAACCCTACAAGGCTTTCCCTGCTGGGTGAAGGTATTGCACGTGCTACTGGGCACAGAGAAAAAGCACGCAATAATCTACATAACTCACCTAACTCCTCCCCTGAGCAGAACCCGACTAGGTACCCAGCTAGAAAAATCTTGGGTGCTTATCCCTCTACGGAGTGGAGGAGTATCCTAGTGGTTAGAGCAACTGCCTAGTACCCAGAAAATCAAGGGTTCAATTCCCACTGGCACTCCTTGTGACTTTGGGCAAGTCACTTTACCCTCCATTGCCCTGGAAGAAAAGGCTGGCAATCTATTTCTGGTGATACAGTGCCAAGAAAACCCAGAGGTAGCTGGGTCACTATGAGTCAACACTGACTTGATGGCACAAAAAAAAAAAATCATCCCTCTATGCTGCTTATAGGGCATTTTCCATCTTTGAAAAGGCATGAAAGAGAATCTTTATCATTACCTGCAGGGTTGTTAGTAACACCTGGGTCACACGAGTATTGAACAAAGCATTAGCTGACACACTGTGGTGCTCTTTAGAGCATAGGAAGAGAAACTAATTCCAAACCCTCTAAGGAATAATGTTTCTCAGCTACTCAGATGACTCTATAATAACTGTAATGAAGGTGGAGTAGGACCCTCTTGCTCAGTGACCACAACAATGCAAAGCAGCAGAAAAACATTAGTACAACAGAGGAAGCCCCACTGGTCTTCTCACTCCTGGAGTCTCAAATATTCTTAATAGGACAAGGGAACTTGCCCATATAAATATTATAAAAAACACAGTAGGGAAACAAATTAAGGCCATATTTCAGCACAAACTTCCCACATCAGGGGCCAAAAGCAAACCAGGCAGTCCACGATCATTTACAAAAGATAAAATTATGGAATACACAAGTGTGTATATTATGTAACACAAAGCATATAAGCAAACTGTTATATCATAATATAACAATTTGATAGTTTATATGTTCCACCCCATTTATCTCCTTTGCTGTCTATTAGGATGTTTAAATGCGCATTGTGCTGACATTCTAAATAGCATACCTCCAATTAGATGTGTTTGACTATATTGCAAGGTGTACTGTTAGGCAAAATACAGTTATCACTGTAAAATTTTCATATATGTCCATATTATACTTGCTGTATACTGCCTTCGGTGAATTTCTTCAAAAAGGCAGTAAACAGCAAGTATACCTGTTTAGCTACTTTAAGATCAGACACAACCACGCCTAGGTCCCGCTCTTCTTTAGTGGACAAAAGTATTCTCCCCCTATACTACAATATATTGCTCCCTTGGATTGCTGCAGCCCAAATGCATGACCTTGCATTTTTTAACATTAAATCCCAGCTGCCAAATTCTAGACCATTCTTCAAGCTTAGCTAGATCCCTCTTCATGTTATCTACACCTTCCTGGGTGTCTTATCTATTGCAGATTTTGGTATCATCCACAAAGAGGCAAACCTTACCCAAAAGCCCTTCCGCTACATCACTAACAAAGATGTTAAAAAGAATCAGACCAAGGACAGATCCAAGGAGCACACCACTGGTAACTTCCTTCTTCTCAGAGTGAGTTCCATTTACCTGTACTCTTTGTCGCCTCTCACCCAACCAATTTCTAACCCAAGCAGTAACTCTAGGGTCCATCCCTAGGGTGCTGGGTTGGTTTTAAGTCACCTGTGAGGAATGGTGTCAAAAGGCTTTACTGAAATCTAAATATACCACATCTAGGGCTCTCCCTCGGTCCGACTCCCTGGTCACCCAGTCAAAGAAATCAATCAGATTTGTCTGACAAGACCTGCCTCTGGTGAATCCATGCTGCCTTGGATCCTGTAATCCACTAGACTCCAGAAACCTCACTATTTTCTCTTTCAGCAGCGTTTCCAATAATTTACTCACCACCGAAGTTAAACTAACCAGCCTGTAGTTTTCAACCACATTCTTACTTCCGCTTTTGTGTAAAGGCACCATATCAGCCTCTCTCCAGTCCTTTGGCACCATGCCCAATTCCAACAAGGCATTGAAAAGGTCAGTTAGTGGAGCTGCTAGAACGTCCCCAAGTTCCCTCAGTATTCTAGGGTGTATCCCATCCGGTCCCATCGCTTTGTCTACTTTAGGTTTAGCTAGTTTCTCACAAACACAGTCTTCTGAAAATTGTTCAAGATGCCCCTCGCTTCTGTTCCTGCTTGTGGGTGTTTTCTGAGGTCCTGCTCCTGGTTCATCATCTGTGAACACAGAACAGAAATATTTGTTAAGCAATTCCGCTTTATCCTCATCAGCTTCTACATATTCTTCCCCTTCACCCTTGAGTCTGACAATACCACTTTTGCCCTTCCTCTTCACACTAACATTTCTGAAAAATGTCTTATCCCCCCATTTTATTGCATTGGCTATTTACTCTCCAAGTGGCAGGCTGAAGCTGTCAATCACTGATGTCATAGGTGGGGAACAGTCTTATTGTCGAACCTAAGCTGCATGTGTGTGTAGGCATTGCTCCTCAAACTAATCTAGGAACTGGGTCCTATAGATTCTTTACAGAGAGTACCATTTCCTCTTCTGTTGCAGCTCCCTCTTCTAAGTCAGAGCATACAAGAACCATCCGTGCACACCACTCATTGTCAAAATTCCATCCACCGCCACTAACCCCTGACCTATTACCAGAAGCACTATACACACAACAGTAACAAACCCACCACCAGCAACACAGCCACACACAGACAGATATAGAGGCCATATAGAGAAAAACAGAGCCACACTCAGAGCCACAGGGAGAAGTAGGGTGAGGAGCTAGGAAGGCATGAACAGCAGGTAGACAAAGAGACAGAGATGTAAGGACAATGCAGATAGGCAGAGAGAGTAGAAAGGGAAAGAGGGGCAAAGAATAGATGAGAGGATAAAACAGGAGCAGTGAAGAGTATGGTTGGAAGGATACAAAAGTAGAAAGCAACACTGACTGACCATTAACTCATAAGCAAACTTTCAACACCAACCAGTACTCCACACATCAGGTCCCAAAAGATGGATTATCCCAGTTTAGGAATTATTTACATCAAGTGTAAAAGCATGAGCCTATTTTTGATGACACAGGTGCATGCTGACATTATAACAGCTGTAGATGTTGAAGTTCTTCTTTGCACGAAAGAAGAGCAAGACCTGGAGGCAGACACATCCAATGATCTTAAGGTGCTCAGAAGGATACTTGGGTGCACCAGAAAAGAAATGGCTAGCAGGAAAAATGAGATGATAAAGGTCTCTATCAGGGGCGGCCCAAGGGGGGTGCGGGGCCATGTGCGGAGACTCGGTGCAGGGCCTCATTTGCATAAGGGGCCTCATTTGCATAAATATTTGCATAACTAACTTTTAGTAAACATGCTTCTTCATGAGTGTATGGATAAAGAAAGACTAAAAGATTTCTACATCCAGTGCCAACCGCCAGGCACATTAGGAACTACTACAAACACTGCCCATTAAAACCCATAGCAAACCTGCCGTATCCTAACATCACTACAAGGACTCATAAAACACCATACCATACCTATCAAAAGGCAACACTGCAAATCTTAAACCAATACATTTCAGAGAATTACAATACATGACCTACTGGGGAAAGAGAACAAGTGGCAATGTCAAATAGGAATTACATAAACAGAATACCTCAGCTCAGTTACACATGCAGAACATAGATCATCACCAAATAAGGAATCACAATTTAGAAACAGGAAGACAATAATTAAACTGGGAACCCCAAAAGCCAAACTTGGAATGTACAACACTGTAGAAATAAAACTATAAATTAATTTCCTCTTGTACTAAACAAAGCACCGACGTTAATGATGCACATATACCAGAGCTGACATATTCCAGTTAATAAATTCAAAATAAAGAGATATCTTTGTACCTTTTGTGCATTTTTTTTCAGTTGCAATTGTTCCAGCCACTTTCTTCTGGTTTATTTGTGTCTTCTGCTAACTCTCCATCGTCTGCTGTCCATTTGTCCTTTCTTCACTCTTCTAGTTTTTTTCCATTCTACCTCTACATCTGTTTTAACATACTAATCTCTTGGGAGAGCAGAGAGAGGCAGCGTGGAGGTCCGGAGTTGCAGGCTTCGTTCCCGCCGGCCCTGACGTCATCGGGGGCCTTGGTTGAAAAGCGGAACCGGGTGAGCTGTGCCTTGGGAGAGCAGAGAGAGGCAGCGTGGAGGTCCGGAGTTGCAGGCTTCGTTCCCGCCGGCCCTGACGTCATCGGGGGCCTTGGTTGAAAAGCGGAACCGGGTGAGCTGTGCCTTGGGAGAGCAGAGAGAGGCAGCGTGGAGGTCCGGAGTTGCAGGCTTCGTTCCCGCCGGCCCTGACGTCATCGGGGGCCTTGGTTGAAAAGCGGAACCGGGTGAGCTGTGCCTTGGGAGAGCAGAGAGAGGCAGCGTGGAGGTCCGGAGTTGCAGGCTTCGTTCCCGCCGGCCCTGACGTCATCGGGGGCCTTGGTTGAAAAGCGGAACCGGGTGAGCTGTGCCTTGGGAGACTCGATAAAAGGCTGTTGTTTTGGCGCAGCCAGAGGCGCTAGCCGGGGCAGCGATAGAAGGGGCTAGATACAAGGGGCATAACTGGCCCCTTGGGAGCCCCTTGGAGCATCGTAGGAGCGTCGCACCCTAAGCTGATCCCGGATGTGCTTGATTCGATGGGCAAAAGAAAGAAAAAGACGGAGGTGGTGACATCTGCCGAGCCTGCGGTGGGCCCGATGGACAAACATGTTAAGGTACTGCCTAGTGCTAATGGCAAGCTTGACTCTGACTTTCTAACACACCAGCCCTCTCCGGTGTCCTTGAGTTCTCCAGACCGGACACCACCTTCTCCTCCAGTCTATACATCTCCTCCTGTGTCAGCCTCTGTTGAGGTGCAGTTTCTCCAGAGTACCCCAATAGAGGTGGGGGAAAAGTTGAAACCGGTTGTATGGGCTCCCACCCCAGGAGAAGCGAAGGTTGTACCTGATGATCAGGTAACCCTGGCGGATATCTGGCGTGTGGTAACCCGTATTGAGAGTTCCTTGACTCCTACTGTGGTACAACTATGTAGTTTCTCTTCTGAGATAACTACACGGTTGTCAGAAGTAGACACTAAGGTGGAGAATACTATGCATTTGGTTACTAGTTGTGAAACTCAGTGTCAGGTTCTGAAAGCTGTAAATTCTTCTCATATTAAAGATAGTTTGGTGTTACATCATAGAATGGAGCAATATGATAATATGTTACGTGCAAAGAATATTCGTATATTGAATTTTCCTATTTGTCGGTTATTATCTGCTGAAATTCTTTTGAGGAAATATTTTAGGGAGGTCTTGGGCTTAGCTTCTGCTGACTCCATTGGCCTCTCTAATATCTATTATTTGACAGGTAAGGGCCTTTCTCCAGGTTCCCCAGGGGGGTTTGATGTAGTCCAGGGCCAAGCCAGCCTCGGACTCACCAAATTCCTGGAGGACTCGCAGGATAATATTCCCTCTAGAGCCACTTTGTTGGTGTCTTTTTTGTCTGATTTGGATAGGGCTCTTATTTTTCGCAGTTACTTTAAAAATATGTCTGTTCCGTTCTGTGGATTACGTGTGCAAACTTTTCCGGATGTTTGTAGGGCGACTCAAACTAGGAGGAAGAGTTTTTTGGCTCTTAAGCCTAGGGTGGTTGCCTTATCAGCTACGTTTTTTCTTAGATATCCCTGCAAGTGTCTTATAACCTTTCAGGGTTCAAAATTTATATTCCTTGATCCTGCTCAGCTTGAGGTATTTCTCTCTGCTAAAGAGGGGCCTGGCATTAATTGACTGGGGTGGGTGGTTAGTTTAAAAGCTGCCTGTAAGTAAAGATTGTTCTTGGATTTCTTGTATTTGTTTTCTTTAAATATCTCCTCGTATTGTGGGCTAGGAATGATGGGATGTCTTTATTTTATATTGTATGTATTGATTTCCGCTATGTCATCGACAGTTTCTTTATGCTTGCTTTTTGTAAGTTTTGTTAAATTTCAATTTAAAAAAAAACAAAAACATACTAATCTTTCTCCTTTTGCTCTTTCCTCATTCCTATTTCATCCACTCAAATTTTACCCCTCCATCCTCAATCCCCACTTACTCTCCCAACACCCGGCCAATTGTAGATTTTTCTTCCCTCCCACACAAAATATTTTTCCCCTCTCCATTTCACTCTCCCAGCCCCATCCCCTTCTAATCTCCCCCAACATCAGCTCCCTTCTAGTTCCAGCCCCACCCAGTATCCACTCCCTTCTAGTCCCCCCATCAGCCCATTTCCAGTCCTAGCTCCCCCATCCATTTCCAGTCCTATACGAGTCCCTTCAACAGCTCATTTCCAATACCAGCCTCCCATCAGCCCATTTCTAGTCCTTTCCTAGCCCCACCATCAGCCCATGTCAAATCCTAGCTCCCCTCCACTCAGCCCATTTACAATCCAAGCCCCCATGAGCCTACTTCCAGTTCTAGCCCCTCCATGAGTCCATTTCGATCCAAGCCCCCACCACAGCCCATTTGCAATCTTAGCTCCCCCCAACACCCAATTCCCAGTCCTATCCTAGCCCCTCCATCAGCCCATTTCCTGTCCTAGCTCCCTCCCATAAGAGCCCATTCCAAGCCCCCCTTCCCATCAGCTATTTGCAGTTCAAGCCCCCTTCCACTCAGCCCATTTCCATTCCAAGCCCCCCTTCCCATCAGCTATTTGCAGTTCAAGCCCCCTTCCACTCAGCCCATTTCCATTCCAAGCCCCCCTCTCCATCAGCTATTTGCAGTTCAAGCCTTCCCTTCCACTCAGCCCATTTCCAGTCCTAGCAGCCCCCCAACCCATTACCAGTCCTAGCCCCCATAGCCTATTACCAGTCCTAAACCCCCATCAGCCCACTCCCAATCCTAATCCCACCAGCCCATTTCCAGTCCTAACCCCCCATCACCCAATTTTCAGTTTAAGCCCCCCCATAGCCCATTACCAGTCCTAACCTCCCCATCAGCCCACTCCCAGTCCTAATCCCATCAGCCCATTTCTAGTCCTAGCCCCCCATCACCCAATTTTCAGTTTAAGCCCCCCATAGCCCATTACCAGTCCTAAACCCATCAGCCCATATCCAGACCTAGCTCCCCCATAGCCCATCACCACTCCTAACCCCTACCCCCCAGCCCAGGGAAATTTTAAAATAAAACAAACTGTCTGTTGCCGCTGCCGAGTCCGCGGCTGCCGCGGCAGAATCGAGTGTGCCGAGGGGCCCCCCCTGCCCGGCAGAGCCTGCCCTCCCCTGCATCAGCTCCCTCTTTGCAGCTGCAGTTACACACGCCGGCTTTCAGAGCGCGAGGGGAGAGTTTCCCTTTCACAGCTCTGTTAAGCCCGCGGGGGCTGATGGGAACTTCCCAGTTACTAAAATGGTTGACGGTCTACAGCATCAAGCATTTGGGGACAGACTTACAGATCTAAACATATATACCTTAGAAGAGAAGCAGGAAAAGGGCAATATGACAGATATTTAAATGCAAGCACGCTATACATACACAGGAGAATCAGATCTTTTTCAATGGAAAGGGGGCCCTGGAACAAGGGAATCATAGAAGGGCAAACGAGGATGATTCACGAGTAATCTAAGAAAATATTCCTTTACAGAAAAGGGTAGTAGACAGATGGAACAGCCTCCCAGTGGAGCTGTTAAAGACAAGGACAGTACTGGATTCTAAGAAAGCATGGAACAAGCTCCAAGCAAGAAGGAACTGGGCTTTTGGTTTGGATGGGCAGATTGCATAGGCCATGTGGTTTTTATCTGCTGTCATTTTCTAGGTGTCTATGTTTCTAGGTATGTGCCAACTTACATGTCTTGTCCAGTATACGGCCATGCCCTGCTCAGAGCACACCACTTTGGAAGGCACAAACCTGTCTGTGTTATGGCCAATGTATGCACATACTAGTGGAAGAGTAGCCTAGTGGTAGAACACCGGGCTAGTAATCAAGAGGGTTCAATTTCCACTAGCACACCTTCTGGCCTTGGGCATGTCACTTAACCTGCCATTGCCTCGGAAGAAAAGCCTGGCAATCTACTGCCAAGAAAACCCAGAAGCTGCTGGGTTGCCAGGAGTCAGCACTGACTCGAAGGCACACATTTGAGTCCCATAAAGTTATGTGCCATTGACCCATGCAAATCAATTTTCAGTGACTTCTGTGTATGGATGGCCCTTTACATGTCCAGTTTAGCCAGTTACTATTTTGCAAGTATGTGCATCAGACTGATGGTGCGTACTTTCAGTGTGAGCATGCACTGGGTGGAGTTGGGGTGGAGCACAGACGGAACACAAATCTAACTGCGTAAGTTATAAAATACTGTAAGTTATGCATTTTCCTTAAAAATCTAGGTACAGGCCTTTACAAGATAGATGTGCAGCAACACATGCATTAACTAGACGTGACTTTACGTCTTGGTTTTTGTTTTTACTATAATTGTTTTTATTGCACGTGTAAACCATTTTGAATGATGTACTAAGATAGTATACAAAAAAAAACCCTTTTACATAAATAAAATCACCCTCTTAATGTTTTTTTTTAATATTTGTAGTAATAGCTTCCTAGGGTAGCACTTCTGTGTCATGACTAGACTGTAAGCTCTGACGAGCAGGGACCGTCTCTTACATGTCTGTACAGCGCTGCGTACGACTGGTAGCGCTATATAAATGCTCAATAGTAGTAATAGTAGTAGTAGCAAATCATTAGATCCTGCAGCAAGGATTAGAGCATTTTGTGCCACAGTTGTCAAGATTTTGTGACAATCACCTGGTACATTTGCATATTAGAATCGCTTACATTTTAGTGCTATTCTTTAAAACAATAGATCTTTTCTAATCTCTGCTTGGGGATTCTAGTAATGCTCTTTTATAACTACTTTCCTCCTTTATTTCAATTCTTTTTTATTTTCATACTTATTTTTCCCGCCTTTCCTGTCCCATCAGTTGTTCCTTCTCACTTCCAGTTTCTTATCTCTTCCCCTCTTCATGCAGTCTCCCTTCGCTTTCTCACTCTTCTTCTCTCACTTTGATTCTATCCATCACTCCCTACTTCCTATGGCATGCCTTCTTTCCTAGTTTTTTTAGTGGGATTCTATATGCTTTAGTCAATCTCCACCCTTCCTGACTCTCTTCAGCCCTCTACACCATCCAGTCTCTGCCCTCTCATTTCCATTTTTGTCTTCGGCTTCTCTCATTCCCTCCTTATTTACTCTAGTTATTCACATCTTCTATACCAATGATTCTCAACCCAATCCCTGGGGTACACCTAGTACAGCTGGGTTTTCAGGATTCCCACAATGAATATGCATGAAATAAGAACATAAGACTACAGGGTCAGACCAAGGTCCATCAAGCCCAGTATCCTATTTCCAATAGTGGCCAATCTAGGTTACAAGTACCTAGCAGTTTCCCCAAAAAGACACAGGTTCCACGATGCTTGTATTGGGGCAAGCAGTGGATATTCTGGGTCCACTTTAATAATGGTTTATGGACCTTTCCTCCAGGAACTTGTCCAAACCTTTTTTAAACCCAGCTACACTAACAGATAGATTTGCATATACTACTGCCTTCATTGTATGCAAATCTATCTCATGCATATTTGTTGGGGCAGTTTTTCCAACTAGGTCAGTTTTGCACATACCATCATAGTCAAACTCACTTCTAAGCCAGGGTATTTGGGAGCATTCATATATTCATTGTGGGAATCCTGAAAACACGACTGGCCTAGGTGTACCCCGAGTACTAGGTTGAGAACCCCTGCTCTAAACGAGGTGTGATCAAAATATAGAGGCTTGTACAATAACAGAAAAAAGTATAACACTGACAGTTATTGCACTCACTCAGTCTCCTTCAAAGTAGTCCCCTTCCAATAAAACACATTTCCTTCAGCTTTCCTACCACTGTTGGAAACAATTTTGAAACACCTCTTTTGTTTTGCTGTGAAGCTGCTGTGTCGAATGTTGCTTAATGGTCTCCAAGTTATCGAGTCTCCTTCCTTTCAGTGGTAATTTCAGTTTTGGAAACAAGAAAAAGTCACAGGATGAGAGGTCAGGCGAGTACGGAGGCTGACAAACTTGCTCAATTTGGTGTTTGGCCCAAATGTGATGTGTGAGCTGGGGCATGATCGTGATGAAGCAATCATTCACCATTCCTGTGGAACTCTGTCTTCTTATGATGAACCGCATCTCTCAAACGAGGCAGAACTTGGATGTAGTACTCCTTATTGATGGTTTGGCCTTTTGGAGCATACTCATGATGAACAATACCCTGGTTAATCAAAGAAAACTGTGAGCATGACCTTGACATTGCTCCGCACCTTACGGGCTTTCTTGGGTCTGGGAGAGTTTGGAGTCTTCCATTGTGAGGACTGAGCCTTAGTTTCCGAGTAATAACTATAAACCCATGATTCATGACCAGTAATCCTTTTGATGACATGAGTCATTTTCATTGCATTCAAACAACTCCCTGGCTGCAGACAGTCGATCATCTTCTTTTTGGTCAGGGGACAGAGTTTCGGCATGAATTCTGCAGACACATGTCTCATCCCCAAACTGGCAGTAAGAATGGACTGTACCAACCTGAAACTGGTGTCTATGTCCTCAGCACACTCCCTGATAGTCCATTGACTATTCAAGTGTATTGCGGCATGCACTGCTTCAACTTTGTCTTCATTCCTGCTCGTGGATGGCCTTCCAGAACATTTGTCACTATCAAAACTTTGGTGGGCCTCTTCGAAACATTTGTGCCAATCAAACTCGAGCATGATTCATGCATTCATCACCATACACTTGCTGCAACTTGTCATAAGTGTATGCACGAATCTCCAAGTTTCTGGCAGAATTTAATGCAAATTTGCTGTTCAATTTTTTTCCCTCATCATAAATTTGACAAACTGCTATTACACAATTACACATCACCTGATTAAAAGTACAAGTGTGCTGCTGCCATGCTACACTCTGCACATGTAGAGCACATAACTAGGTCACTGCATGCTTAATAGCATTGTTACTCACCTGTAACAGGTGCTCTCCAGGGACAGCAGGAATCAGTCCTCACATATGGGTGATGTCGGCACCGATGGAACCCTCATGCGGAGCAATTCCCCAGCTTTCAAAGAAAGCCTTTGGGATTGCATCTTGCATGTGTGGTCCCCTTCCCGCCTAAGGGTGCCATCTTGCTCAGTCAAATGACATAGCTAAAAAGACAGCAAAATGAATAAAAACAATAGGACTGCAACTCCAGGGGAAGAGGGAGGGTCGTGAGGACCGATTCCTGCTGTTCCTGGAGAACATCTGTTACAGGTGAGTAAATACGCTTTCTCCAGGAACAAGCAGGAAGTTGGTCCTCACATATGGGACTCCCTAGCTATAGGCTACCGAGAACCCATAGCTGAAAAATGGCTTCCTCTAGAAGAGCCGCAGCAGCTGCAATAGGAATTCAGCCGAGAAAGCCTGACACCAAAGGGTCGGAGGGTTGAAGTTGCCTAAACCTCAAATAGATTACGGAGTACCGCCTGGCCGAAAGCACTTTTCCATCGGGACTCCCTATCCAGGCAGTAATGGGCCGCAAATGTCTGGCTTGAAGACCAAGTTGCAGCCCGGCAGATGTCTGCCAATGGAACAGAGCGGAAGTGAGTCACTGATGCGGCCTTAGCCCTGACATGGTGGGCCGTGACTTGACCCTGCAATGGGAGGTCGGCTGCCCTGTACGCCCAGGCAATGCAGTCTGCCACCCAGGTGGACAGCGTACGCTTGGAGACAGGTAACCCCAGCTTCCTGGGGTCATATGAGAGAAAGAGCTGAGTCACCCTTCGATGTCCCTTAATACGCTCCAGGTAGAAGGACAACGCCCTCTTACAATCCAGGGTATGCAGGACTGCCTCTGCCCGGCTGGAATGCAGCCTGGGAAAGAAAGTCGGAAGAATCACCTCCTGGTTGAGGTGGAAAGAAGAGACCGCCTTTGGAAGGAACTTGGGGTAAGTGCGGAGGACCACCCTATTCCTATAAAACCTTGTGTAAGGTTTATCCATTACGAGAGCTTGCAGCTCACTCACACGTCTGGATGATGATATAAGTGCCACCAGGAAGAGCACCTTCCAGGAGAGGAAGCGCAGATGGCAAGAGGACATCGGCTCAAAAGGTGGGCGAGTAAGCTGCTGTAAGACCACATTCAAATCCCACTCAGTTGCTGGGGAACGAACTGGGGGTTTCAGCAGAAGCAGACTTCTGAGGAATCTGGACACCAGGGGGTGAGCCGAAAGAGGTTGCCCCTCCACTGGCGAGTGGTTTTCTGACAAAGCACTCAGGTGGACCCTGACCGAGTTAGACTTGAGACCTAATTCTGAGAGGTGAAGCAGGTACTGCAGCTCCATTGGTACAAGGCAAAAGAAAGGGTTTTCATTGTGCTGGCTACAGCACACCTCAAATCTACGCCACTTCAAAGCATAGGATTTCCTAGTGGACTGCCTCCTTGAGGTCAGTAACACTTCTTCCACATTCCGAGGTAGGAGGAGAGGTGCCAGCACTACCCTTTCAGCAGCCATGCCATCAGGTTAAGGGACCTGAGGTTGGGGTGCAAGAGAGCCCTGCTTCTGGGACAGGAGGTTGGGCTGCGTCCCCAGTGGGAGTGGGGTTTCCACTGCAAGCTGGAGGAGAAGCAGAAACCAAGGCTGTCTTGGCCATCTGGGGGCTTCCAGAATGACCGAGGCCTTGTCCTGAAGGATTTTGAACAGAGTCTGTGCCACCAGAGGCATGGGAGGAAATGCATACATGAGGCCCCCTAACCAGGAGATCAGGAAAGCATCTGCAGCCACCCTCCGAGGATGTGGCTGTCTGGAGAAAAATATGGGTAGCTGGTGATTTTGTGGACTGGCAAAAGGATCCATGGATGATGTCCCCAGTGGTGAAAAATCCGCTGGGCCACCACCGGATCCAGTTGCCATTCGTGAGGTTGGAGAATCCTGCTTAGCTTGTCTGCTAGGTAGTTCTCCTGCCGAGGCAGGTACACTGCTCTGACAGACATACCCTGCCTGATGGCAAAGGAGCAGAGGTCCAGTGTCTCCTGACATAGGATACGAGACCCCGTACCTCCCTGCTTGTTCACGTAGAACATTGCTACCTGGTTGTCCATCTGTATCAATACAGACTGATGTGAGAGGATATGACGAAAGGCTCGGAGAGCTAGGCGGATCGCCCGCAGCTCTAAGAGGTTGATTTGGTGAGCAGACTCCTGAGGAGATCATAACCCCTGAGTGCAGGATCCTTGGCAATGGGCTCCCCAGCCCAGCAAGGAGGCATCTGTTGTCAGCACCATTGTGTGCGAGGGAGTCTGAAAAAGCATTCCCTCGAGCAGGTTGGGTGGCTGACACCACCACTCGTTTGGATACAGTTATCCTGTCTCTGAGGCTGCCGGAGGCTTGAGTCCACTGATCTCTGAGGCACCATTGAGCTGTTCTCATGTGGAGATAGGCATTCGGGGTAACATGCACCATGAGGAGCAAGAACTGTCTCGCTGAGACCCGAGTTCTGCGCCTGAACTGTTGTGCCAGGGCCAGCAGCCTCTGTGCCATGTCCTCCGGCAGGTAAGCCTTCACTTGAAGGGTGTCCAGCCGTGCTCCTATGAACTCTAAGTTTTGAGTGGGGAGCAAAGTGGACTTTGCATGGTTTATGACAAAACCCAGATGTTGCAACAGGTTGATAGTGCGAGAAGGGGCCTGTTGGGCCAACTGAGGCGACTGACCCCTAATGAGCCAGTCGTTCAGGTAAGGAAAGACAAAAATTCCTTGATTTCTGAGGATGGCCGCCACTACAGCCAGGCATTTTGTAAACACTCTGGGAGCAGAAGCTAGGCCAAAGGGTAGAATGCTGTACTGGAAATGTCTTCCTCTCACTACAAATCTGAGATATTGTCTGTGGTCTGGGTGTATGAGGATGTGTGTGTATAGGCATCCTTCAGGTCTAAGGAGCATAGCCAATCTCCCTGGTGGAGGTAAGGTAGCAAAATTCCAAGGGAAAGCATCTTGAACTTTTCCCTCACCAGGAACTTGTTTAAGTTTCTGAGGTCGAGGATGGGTCTGAGGCCTCCTCTTTGGTATGAGAAAATACCTGGAGTAGACGCCCTTGCCCTGCAGGTGGTGGGGCACTGGTTCCGCCACCTGATCCTCTAGAAGACCTGTCAACTCCTGCAAGAGGAGGTCCCTGTGAAGAGGGGGTCAGAGGCTCTCCTGGAAAGAAGGAGGGTGGTATCTGGCTGAAGTGAAGCAAATAGCCCCTTTGGACTATTTGCAGGACCCAGATATCTGAGGTGATAGCTAGCCACCTGTGGGCGTACAGGGTTAGCCTGCCTTCTGTGCAAACCCTTACCACTGGCGGAAGAGACTATGCCATGGGAGACAAAAAACCCCTCCCGGCTGGGTAGGAGCCGGAGCCTGGGGCTTGGTGGCCTTCTGCTTATGCAGGCCATGCCCCTGTCCCTTGGCCTGCTGTCCCTGATGGGGAGCTGCGGTGGCCTGGTAAGTGGGGTAGTTGCGGTAAGAAGTACCCTTCCTCGGGAAAAAGGGCTTCTTACCCAAGCCCTTCTTCTTAGAAGGGGCAGAAGTCTTCTTCGAGAGTCTTGTCCG
This sequence comes from Ichthyophis bannanicus, assembly GCA_033557465.1. Taxonomy (NCBI): domain Eukaryota; kingdom Metazoa; phylum Chordata; class Amphibia; order Gymnophiona; family Ichthyophiidae; genus Ichthyophis; species Ichthyophis bannanicus. Next base: position 1,083,032,768 of record CM066033.1, on the reverse strand, counting down.
GGTCAAGTACTCGGACTCGAGCTCAGCAGCCTTCTCAGTCATGGGTTTGCCAAAGAGGTTGTCACCTCGGCAAGGGACATCGACCAACTTGTCCTGAACCCATGGCTCCAGATCCGATGACATTAGCCAGGCCTGGCGGCATGCACCGATGCCGGCCATGGCTACTCGGGCCAAAGGTTCAAAGCCATCATAGGCCGCTCGAGATATAAACTTTGAGCACTCCCGAATCCTGGTGGACAAGGCATTGTAGTGCTGCAAGGGTGCCTCGGAGAGGCCAGCTGAGAACCCAGCAATCTCCTTTGCTGGGTCCCTCAAGTACATGCCCATGTACAGCTGGTAGGTTTGGACACGGCATGAAAGCATCGAGCCCTGGAAGCATTTTCTGCCGAGGGCGTCCAGGTTCCGGGCCTCCTGGCCAGGAGGCACCAAGGAGTGCGTTTTCTGGCTCTTGAGCCAATGCATGGCCGATTCCACAAGCATGGAGTTGTACAGCAGCTGTGCCTTTTGGAACCCAGGGCTCTTGCGGACTTGATAGATGGAATCGACCCACTTGCTTAGAACCGGCATTGAGGCCGGTGACTCCCACATGCCGAGCATCAGCCATTCCAGCATCGGAGAAACTGGCACAGTAAGGGCTTCCCTCGGGTTAAAGTCATACTGGAGGACATCGAGAACTTCAGCTTGAGGCTCCTCCTGGGCATCCGCCGGGAATGCCAAAGCCTTGGCCATGTCCCTGACGAAGTCTGAGAACCGGGTATCCTCCGGAGGGGACCTTCTCCGAGGCTCCGAACCCGGTGAATCCGATGGGAGATACCGGGTCCGATGGGTGTCAGGGGACTCCTCATCCTCCATCTCCCATGCTGATCCATCCGAGGAGGAATCGAGGGGCTCCAACCGCAAGGGCTTGGGCCCTGACTGCCCCGACGCCGAGAGCACCGGCGTTGATGACCTCGGTCCTGAGCGGGAGGTCAAGGGAGACCTCAGTCGAGGATCGACTCGAGTCTGAAGAGTCTCGAGGATCGGCTCGGCCTCTGGGGTCGACTTGGACGTGGAGGTCCCGGTGGTCGGGGCGGATGGACCAGTGAGACCGGCTATCAGTGCCTGCTGCTGCTCCATGAAGGCAGACATGCTGCACTCCAGGGCCGTCATCCTGAGACCGAGCTCAGAAGACTCCGCAGCCTCTGGCTCGGGCCCCGACACCGGCTCTCCCGGAGGGGAGTCCACAAGGACAACAGCACTTACCCGCCTCAGCGTCTCCGGCTCCGTGCAAGGTACCTTCACAGGCTGCTCCGACTCCGAGGACCCGGGGTGGCGGTCAGGACTCCACGACCTGGCTTTCAAGGGCCCAGAGCGATCGGAGGCATCCAACGATGCTGCCCTCATGGGCTTCTTCTTCCTCCAGTGTTCCCGAGAAGGAGACCCCCGTTCAGAAGACCCCCGATGCTGCTTGGATTCAGACAGCTCCCGAGACGTCGAGGCTTCTTATGAGGTCCGGATCCAGGGGGATGCAGACTCCAAGAAAATCCTTTCACGCTGCTGCTGCTGCCTACTTCGAAGTGCCTTAGAGGACATTTTCCCACACAAGCCACATACCTTTGGGTCATGATCGGGCACGAGGCATCGGAGACAGCAGTCATGTGTGTCGGTGAGGGACATTAACTTCTTACACCGATCACACTTTTTAAACCCGCTGACAGCCATCGGGGGAAAAAGGTCCCCTGCAAGGTCGAAGGACCGGGCTGGCAGTGAAAAAAAAAAAAAAAAAAAAGAGAGTGTGAACACTAGTCTAAGGATAAAAACGCAAAACATTTACTGGACTCGATACCATTGTACCGAGCCGAAGGCAGGAAGGGGAACCGGCGTCGAACCAGTTGAAGATCCAAAATTTCTTCCAAGTTTTGATGCACTTTTTCCATGAGGAATTAGGGACAACGCCCGTTGGGCTGCACGGAAAAATGGAGACTGAGCAAGCTGGCATTCTTGGGCGGGAAGGGGACCGTGCATGTGCGGTGCAATTCCAAAGGCTTTCTTTGAAAGCTGGGGAATTGCTCCGCATGAGAGCTCCGTCGGTGCTGACGTCACCCATATGTGAGGACCGACTTCCTGCTTGTTCGTGGAGAAATATAGCTACACAAGTCTCAATACTTGTTGTTTGATCACACCTCGTACAAGCTCCTTTTTCACTCTCTCGCAGTTTCTCTTGAAATAGCTCATCCTTTTCAAATTCTCTCCAGCCTTTCACACTTGCCAGACAAACCTTTTCCTTCCTCATTCTTTCCAACCACTCCCCCTTTTTCCATCCCAGTTTCTTTCCAGCCTTCCAATCTACATGTTTCTTTTGAGTTTTGGCATGATCCTGCTCAGCCACCATCCATTCTCATTCCTTCCACTCCCTTTGTCACCCTCACACACAATTATTTGCACTGGTTCATGTATGTTTTAGATGGCAGCAAAACTCTGAAAGTAGTCAGCTACTAGTGGAGGGAGGCACATTTTATCCTGCAAGGGGATCATTACCAGACCATCAGAGCCAGCAGGACTGACAATCCTGGTAAGAAGGAAGGCATGGGCAGACAGCAGGTGTACAGATTTCTTCAATTCCATGATAAAAGGCAAATTTTGCAGTAGTTGCTGCAGTCACAGAATTGCATGGAAAGAGTAGTTACTCACCTGTAACAGGTGTTCTCCAGGAGCAGCAGGAATCAGTCCTCACATATGGGTGACGTCGGCGCCGACGGAGCCCTCGTGAGGAGCATTTCCCCAGCTTTCAAAGAAAGCCTTTGGGAATGCAGCGCACATGCGCAGTCCCCTTCCCGCCCAAGGGTGCCATCTTGCTCAGTCTGATGACATAGCTAAGACAGCAAAAACCAAAAATGAAATACATATATGACCGCAACTCCAAGGGAAGGAGGGAGGGTTGTGAGGACTGATTCCTGCTGCTCCTGGAGAACACCTGTTACAGGTGAGTAACTACTCTTTCTCCAGGACCAAGCAGGAAGTCAGTCCTCACATATGGGACTCCCCAGCTTAAGGCTACCGGGGACCCAAAGTTGAAAAATGAGCTCCCTCTAGAGCCCCAGCATGTGTGAAAAGAATCTTCTCTGATATCGCCCCCGTACGGTAGCCCAACACCAGGGCTGGAGGGTAGGAGTTGCCTATACCTCAAAGAAATTACGGAGTACCGCCTGCCCGAAAGCACTGCCCCTGTGGGACTCCCGCTCGAGGCAATAGTGGGCCGCAAAGGTCTGGCTTGAAGACCAAGTAGCAGCCCTGCAGATGTCTGCCAACGAGACGCAGCCTTCGCCCTGATACGGTGGGCTGTAACTCGACCCTGCAACGAGAGGCTGGCTGCCCTGTACGCCCAGGCGATACAGTCTGCCACCCAGATGGACAAGGTATGCTTGGAGACAGGCAACCCCAGCTTATTAGGGTCAAAAGAGACGAAGAGCTGTACAGCCCTTCGGTGTCCCTGCATACGATCAAGGTAAAAGGACAACGCCCTTCTACAGTCCAGGGTATGCAAGACCATCTCAGCCCGGCTGGCATGCGGCCTGGGAAAGAAAGTCGGAAGAACCACCTCCTGATTGAGGTGGAAGGAGGAGACAACCTTTGGAAGGAACTTAGGGTGAGTCCGCAAAACTACTCTGTTCCTATAGAACCTAGTGTATGGTGCATCTGACACCAGGGCATGAAGCTCGCTCACTCGCCTTGCTGAGGTAAGAGCCCCCAAAAACAACGCTTTCCAGGAGAGAAAACACAAAGGGAAAGTAGCCATAGGCTCAAATGGTGGGCAAGTAAGCTGTTGCAAGACCACATTCAAATCCCACTCAGGGGCCGGTGGACGAACCGGAGGCTTAAGCAATAGCAGACCTCTGAGGAAGCGAGTCACCAAAGGGTGGCTGGAAAGCGACTGGCCCTCCACCGGTGAGTGGTGCGCTGAGAGAGCACTGAGATGGACCCTAACAGAGTTGGATTTAAGGCCTAGATTTGAAAGGTGAAGCAAATATTGCAGCACCACTGGTACCAGGCATGAGAAAGGATCCTCCTTGTGTTGAGTACACCAGGTGGAGAACCTACGCCACTTGAAGGCATAAGATTTCCGGGTGGACTGCCTCCTGGAGGCCAAGACCAAATCCTCCACTTCCCTAGGCAGCAGTAAGGGTGCTAGAACTACCCTTTCAGCAGCCAGGCCATCAGATTGAGGGACTGGAGGATGGGGTGTAAGAGAGATCCCTGCTCCTGAGACAGGAGATCTGGTTGCATCCCCAGAGGAAGAGGAGTGTCCACCACTAGTTGCAAAAGAAGTGGGAACCACGGTTGCCTTGGCCACCTTGGAGCCACCAAGATCACCGAGGCCCTGTCCCGGATCACTTTGAACAGTGTCTTGGGCACTAGAGGCGTGGGAGGAAACACATATAGGAGGCCGGTAGACCACGGAATGAGAAACGCATCCGCTGCTACTCTGAGAGGGTGCGGTTGTCTGGAGCAGAACCTGGGCAGTTGACGGTTCAGTGGACTGGCAAAAAGATCTATGTTTGGAAGACCCCATCTTAGGAAGATTTGTTGAACCACCAGAGGATTCAACTGCCATTCGTGGGGCTGAAGGACCCTGCTCAATCTGTCTGCTAGATAATTCTCCTGTCCAGGGAGATTGACTGCCCAGGTGCACAGATCCTGTGCTTCCTGACAGAGAGGGCGGGACCCTGTACCCCCCTATTTGTTCACATAGAACATGGCAACTGGATTGTCCGTCTGTACTAAGACAGACTGGTGAGAGAGAGCATGAGAGAAAGTCCGTAGGGCTAAGCAGATAGCTCTCAGCTCCAATAGATTGATCTGCTGTGCGGCCTCCCATGGAGACCACAGGCACTGAGTGCATGCTCCCTGGCAATGTGCACCCCAACCATGAAGAGAAGCATCGGTCGCGAGCACTTGGGAGTGTGGAGGTGCCTGAAAAAGATACTCCATGCACCAGATTCGGGAGATGAAGCCACCACTGCAGTGAAGATGCTAGCAGCTGGGACACCCTCACCTTGTCCGCCAGGCTTCCTGTGGCCTGCAGCCACTGAGTCCGGAGGCCCCACTGAGCCGGCCTCATGTGCAGACGGGCATTTGGAGTGACATGGACCGTGGATGCCATGTGGCCCAAGAGCCTCAGGAATTGCCTGGCGGAGACCAGAGAATTGCTGCGGAATTGTCTGGCCAAGTCCATCAGTCTGTGGGCCCTGTCCACAGGCAAAAAAGCCTTTGCCTGAAGGGTGTCCAGTCTTGCTCCTATGAACTCCAGGCTCTGTGAGGGGTGCAAAGTGGACTTTGCGAAGTTTATGACAAACCCCAGATGCTGGAGAAGAGAGATAGTGCGGAGGGTGGCTTGATTGGTCTCCTGTGGAGACTGACCCCTGATTAGCCAGTTGTCCAGGTATGTAAATAGCCCACTGTAAATAGCCCACCCTGTATATAGCTCAAACATATCAAGCACCCAACACATCCCTCACACAACTAAGTTTTATCCTCACTGCATGTACAACACACACACTTTACCTGATTGCTTGCTGTGATACCACCTTGATTATTAAGATAAGGCGGTTTAGAAATACTGTTAAATAAATAAATAAATAAATAAATGTAAAAACAAAGATCCCTTGAACCCTGAGGTAGGCCGCCACCACTGTCAGGCACTTGGTGAAAACCCTGGGGGCGAAGGTTAGGCCAAAAGGGAGTACCCTGTACTGAAAATGGTTTCCTCCCACCACAAATCTGAGATATTGTCTGTGGTCTGGATGAATAAGGATGTGAGTATAAGCATCCTTTAGGTCTAAGGAGCATACCAGTCTCCCTCCTGGAGGTAGGGCAGCAGTATCCCAAGGGTAAGCATCTTGAACTTTTCCCTCTCCAGGAACTTGTTTAGATTTCACAAGTCTAGGATGGGCCGGAGGCCTCCTGTCCTTTTTGGTACCAGGAAGTACCTGGAATAGAAGCCTTGACCTCTCAGGTGTTAGGGCACCGGTTCCACCGCCTGCTCCTTTAGAAGACTTCCTAACTCCTGCAGGGCCCCTGTGCAGAGGGAGTCTTGGAGGCTCCCCTGGAAAGTAGGAGGGGGGTACCTGGTGGAAATGGAGCAGATAGCCCCTCTGGACTATGCTTAGCACCCAGGTATCCCTTGTTACGGCCGACCACCTGTGGGCGTACAGTGTCAACCGGCCTCCTGTGCTGAGAGGGGCCAGCTGAGGAGGAGAGGCTATGCCACTGGAGTCAAAACCCTGCTCCCTGCTGTGCAGGAGCCAGAGCTGGTGGCTTGGGGGTTTTCTGCCTACGGGGCCCATGTCCCTGCCCCTTGGCCTGCTGAGCCTGTTGGGGAGCTGTGGAGGCCTGGTACTGAGGGTAAGATTTGTAGGCAGATGACTTTCTCGGGTAAAAGGACTTTTTCCCCGAGCCCTTCTTCTTCTTTTGAGAAGGGGCAGAGGTCTTTCTGGACAACCTTGTCCTGCTGAGAGTCTCGGACTCGAGTTCTGCAGCTTTTTCAGCCATGGGCTTGCCAAAGAGGTTTTCACCTTGGCAGGGGACATCGACCAACTTGTCCTGCACCCATGGCTCGAGGTCCAATGACTGTAGCCAGGCCTGACGGCGTGCACCAGTGCCGGCCGCGGCTACTCGGGCCGAAGCCTCGAAGCCATCATAAGCTGCTCGAGACAAACTACGAGCATTCTCGGATCCCAGTTGACAAGGGTGTGAACCTCTGCAAAGGTTCCTCGGAGAGACCAGCAGGAAGGTACATGCCCATGAACAGCTGGTAGGTCTGGACTTGGCAAGCAAGCATAGAGCCCTGGAAGCACTTTTTACCGAGGGCATCCAGGTTCCGGACCTCCCGGCCGGGAGGCACCAAGGAGTGCATCTTCTGACTCTTCAGCCGATGCATGGCCGATTCCACAACCATGGAGTGGTGCAGTAGCTGTGCCTTCTGGAAACCAGGGCTCTTGCGGACTCGATAGATGGAAATCGACCCGCTTGCTCAAAACCAGCGTCGAGGCCGGCGCCTCCCACATGCGGAAGAGCAACCATTCCCGCATCGGAGGAACCGGTACAGTAAAGGCCTCCTTGGGAGGAGAGTCATACTGCAGGGCCTTGAGCTCCTCGGCTCAAGACTCCTCCTCGGGGTCCGCGGGGAAGGCCAAGGCCTTGGCCATGTCCCGCACGAAGTCCGAGAACCGGGTGTCCTCCGGGGGGGGACCGTCTCTGAGGTTCAGACTCCGGTGAGTCCGAAGGGACACACCAGGTCCAAAAAATTGTCTGGGAACTCCTCGTCCTCCGTTTCCCAGCCCGACCCCTCGGAGGAGGAATCGAGCGGCTCCGGTTGGGCAGGCACTGATGCCATCCGCCCCGACACCAAGGGTACCGGCATCGACGACTTCGGTCCCGAACGGGAGGCCGAGGGAGACCTTGGCCGAGGATCGACTCGAGAGCGCATGGCCTCAGGGGTCGACTTGGACATCGATGTCCCAGTGGTCGGGGCAGATGCACCGGTGAGACCGGCGATTAGTGCACGCTGCTGTTCCATGAAGGCAGCCAAGCTGCTCTCCAAGGCCGTCAACCTGAGTCCAAGCTTGGGAGACTCAGCAGCCCCCGACTCTGGCCCCGATGGCGTCGGGCCCAATGGTCGGCTCTCCCGGAGGAGAGGCACGTGACTCGGGGACTCTGTCTCTACACGAGGTTGTTTAGCAGGCCTCTCCGACTTCGAAGACCTGGGACGGCGTTCGGGGCTATGTGACTTGGCCCTCGAGGAACCAAGTGCGTCCACCGACGCCACTCTCGCGGGTTTCTTCTTCCTGCGGTGCTCCCGTGAGGGAGACCCCCTCTCAGAGGAACCCTGGCGATGCTCGGGACCGGAGTCCTGAGACGTCGAGGCCTCTGACGTAGTCCGGGCCCGGCCGGACGCGGAGTCAGAGAAGATTCTTTCCTTCTGATGCTGACGACTCCTCAACGCCTTCGAGGACATTTTCCCACACGGACCACAGATCAGCGGGTCATGATCGGGTCCGAGACAGTGGAGGCAGCAGTCATGTGTGTCGGTGAGAGACATCAATTCTTACACCGATCACACTTTTTAAACCCGCTGACAGCCATCGGGGGAAAAAGGGCCCCTGCAAGGTCAAAAGACAGGGCTGCCAGGGAAAAATTAGAAAAATGGCGCGAACGCTAGTCACAAAGGACAAAAAATGAAAAATAAAGTCCGGGCTCGATACCGGTGTACCGGGCACAGGAGGGAAAAGGAAACCGGCGTCGAACCGAAGAAAAATACGGACCCATACAGAAAATCAACTTTTTTTCTCGGGTGAAAACAAAACACGTCCGTCGGGCTCCGCGGAAAAAAGAAGACTGAGCAAGATGGCACCCTTGGGCGGGAAGGGGACTGCGCATGCGCGCTGCATTCCCAAAGGCTTTCTTTGAAAGCTGGGGAAATGCTCCGCACGAGGGCTCTGTTGGCGCCGACGTCACCCATATGTGAGGACTGACTTCCTGCTTGGTCCTGGAGATGTAGTATATCAAATGTAAGTTTTAGTCATTAATACCTACTACTCATCTTGTCATCTGCAAAATGGGTAGAAAATAAATTAAAAAAAAAATCGTGTTTTACTCAGGTCTTTTTGGCTATCTGTGCTAGCTAATCATGCACTAATCTAGCCCTCTAAGAACGACATGAAGGAATGAATGAGGATAATGGAACCCACGAGGAAAGGGCCAAAGTTAGAGTGGATATGTATGAATGGAGACAGTGTGCAAATGTCTAGGTAGATCCCCACTTGAGCAGCAGTGATCACCAGATATATGTTTTGATATAAATGTGAAGAGCAGTCATACAAAGCAAAAAGTACTATATTTCACTGTATATACCTGCTCTGTTAAATGTTATTTATGACATGTCTCTATACCCACTCAAGATCTCTAGTCTTATGTAATTGCTTTTATTTAATTATTTATATGCTATTCCCCAGTTAATCCTTGTTTTATTCCCCTGTTACCTGTAACTTGGACAAGTTCTCTAAATCTGAGTGTATTTTGTTTAATGTAAACCGCACTGATGTCAAATAGCGCGGTATATAAGAGCTGTTAAATAAATAAATAAATAAATAAATTTCAAAAATCGGAACTTGCCAAAATGGGGAAATACTTTAAAGAGGCACTGACAGGTTTGAAGGAACTTTGTGAGGCGGAAGAACTGTGTGCTAAACTAAAAGTTACTATAGCAGTGGCAACATATCTTCTTCAGAAAAGTAAAGAGTAAAAACAAAAAGGAAAGCAATATTGTTCTCCAAAGACATGGCTAAAATGTAAGGGCAAAGAGATTAGCATTCGAACAAGAGAAAACATCTCAAAAAGAAGAAAAAAATAACTAATAGATCTGTAGGACATTTACAATACAAAGTTGTGCATAGGATCAAAGGAAGAAATGGAGTGACTGATATTTAAAGGGGTTTATCTGGTTAGCAGGACCTGCCAACTGGATAAACTGCACTGAATATCCCCCTGTTATTATCATGGCAGTGACCAGACAGTGATAGGGCAGTCCATGGGTGGGGTGGGAGCAGTCCCAGCATTAATCTGTTTAGCGGCAATTTTCAGTCTGCTAACCGGATTAGTGCCTGGATAAAGTTAGGACAGGAACAAAAGAACAACAAAAGGAATGTCCCCACAAAATCAGAAGCTGAAGCAAAACAAAAAATGGGGTAACAAAATTCACAGACAACAGATTTTATTAAGCCTGACAAGGCCGTGTTTCAGCGGTAAGTGCCTTTGTCAGGGGCAACTTGTTAATAAAATAAAATCAAAATATATAAAATCATAGATTAACATATAAAAGACAATAAAATAAACATACAATATACACATATACATATAAAAACATAAACATACACACCCATTCGGAAAGTCAGTAAACAAATGAAAATATTGAAATATATAAAATGAATATACAAACATAAGAAACATCAGCAAATAAGTGAATGGTGCAAGAGTGAATGGCGAGCTGGTGAAAGGGTGAGTATCAAAAATTGTACTTACATATGCAATAGTCAAAAGATTAAAATAAAACAAAATGACCTGAAGGACAGATCCCTGCAGCACTCTCTGGTAACGTCCTCCTCAAAGTGGGCTCCATGTACCCAGAGCTGGCCCAAGGGTTTCTGCCTCCCTAGGGCAGAAACCCTGGCCCCTCACCACACTGACACCACTGGTGGCTTGGGGGGGGGGGACAGAGGGGGATGAGAAGTGGCAGGCCATGTCTGCCAAAGCACATGGCCTGCTGCGGGGACCAAAGCAATGGCATTGTAAAATACTGCCGCTGCCTGCCTCCCCCCAAGACAGGAATTGGCCGGGGGGGGGGGGGGGGGGGCCGCAGCACAAAGCCACTCACTCGAGTCAGCAGTCCTAGGCAGCCAACTAGCTTACCTAGTGGATAGGCTGGCTCTACATGTACCTGTACCCCTTGTCGCCTCCCACTCAACCAGTTTCTAACCCAGATGATCACTTTAGGGTCCATCCCTAGGGTGCTCAATTTACTTATAAGTCTTCTGTGCAGCATGGCGTCAAAGGCTTTACTGAAATCTAAGTATGCCACATCTAGGGCTCTCCCTCAGTCCAACTCTCTGGTCACCCAGTCAAAGAAATTAATCAGATTTGTCTGACAAGACCTGGCACTAGTAAAACTATGCTGCCTTTGATCCTTCAAGCTATTGTATTCCAGAAATCTCACTGTCCTCTGTTTTAGCAGCATTTCCATTAATTTACTGACCACAGAGATCAGACTAACCTCAGACTGCTGGTCCTGTTCAATAGTTCTCAGGTGCAATCTATGAATTCTGCAGTATGACATGTTTCAATAGCTGTATTCAGAGTCAAGTCACATTCTCTTAAAAACAGAGAACTGTGGGCACTCATTGACAATGTCTTGAATTAGTTTATCATGAATAAGTTTATCTTTCAGTGGGCTATACTCATTTATTGCTGCTTTCTCTCTCAAACACGGGACAGAGTTATCAATGGTTCACCCTCCTAATGTTTGCAGCGGCCAACTCTGTATCATTCATATATAACATTTTTTGTAGGCTTGAAATAGGCCTCAAACGCATCCAGGATAGTTTTGGAATCTTTCAGATTTGACTATAATTTACATCTCATGTCCCACAAAATAGCTGTCTCAGGGTTAGCAGGCAGAAATAGTAAATGTATTAGCTTTACCTGTTGTGTTTTATTTAATAGCTTTTAGCTCATGACTTTCCAATAGGAGATCAAGATGAGTTACCTACAGTACCTGATTGATTGTAAGCTGTCTAGGGATAGGGAAATACAATCTAAGGTTGCACCTGAGCCAATGGAGGGTTAAGTGACTTGCCCAAGGCCACAAGGAGAGTCAGTGGGATTTGAACCATGGTCTTTCTGATCCCAAGTTACTACCCTAAGCACTAGATTACTCCTCCACCCCAGAATTGCCATGTTCTTCTAATTTACCCGACAGCGTGGTAAGTTTATAATTTTCTATTATACTAATTTGTAGTTTCCAGGAAATGTGTAACAGTTTGATTGACTAACAATGAAAAGATAAGAATAAATTACAAAATGATTTTGCAGCACTGAAAAATGCAAACCCATCAATCTGCTTATCTTGGTTTCACTGACTCATTGTGAATGATTATTATTAAAATATTAGCTCAGAGCCCTGTGCTCCATCCCATAGAACAGTGGTTCTCAACCCAGTCCTCAGGTACCCTCAAGGCCAGTCAGGTTTTCAGGGTTTCCACAATGAATATGCATGAGATAGATCTGCATATAATGGAAGCAGTGCATGAAAATCTCTCTCATGCATATTCATTGTGGAAACCTTGAAAACCTGAGTGGTCTGGGAGTACCCGAGGACTGGATTGGGAACCACTGCCATAGAACAAGGGACAAAAGGCTACTATGGGTGCTGATGCTTTTGCTCTCTTTTTGCTTTCTATAATTATTTCCTCTGCTCCTCCATGAGGCTCAAATTGTGCTTATAAATACTGAGGTATTCAGCATCTGTCACCCTTCTTAGTGTAGCTGCCTATACTTCAGCTGGCTTCTCATGTAAGCCTTTTGCTAGAAAGCAGTCTTCAAACTCTGCTCTGAAATGTTCCCAATTTTCACTTAAGTCACAGTAACCTTCATGTACTCTGGAGGTGAAATGCTATTAGCAGCTCTCATAAGGCTGTAATGCTTTTGTGCTTCCATGTCAAGGGAGAGTATGTGCAATCTTAGACATAGAAACATGACAGAACCCCCCCCCCCCCCACATGGCCTATCTAGTCTGCCCCTCCATATCAACCACTACAATAGTCCCTTTTTTTCCTTTAGAGATCCTCTATGTTTGTCCCATGCTTCTTTCAATCCAGATACTGTCCTCATCTCTACCACCTCCACTGGGAGACTATTCCACAGATCCAGTCAATATCACTATGAGCTTTCTTGTGCAGCCCATTGAACTCTGGAAACTCTGTCTTTTAGGCAGGAAAAGAGCGCAAGTTCATAAAATTCTGACACCAGATTTTCAAAGTTAGCAATAAAGACACATTAAACACAGTTTTTGCACAGGAACCATGATATATTATAACAGAAAATCAAAGGCGATAACCACTAGGAAGTAGAAAAAGTGAGTTACAACAATAAGCTACAATGTGGCATCACCATAAACCCTTTCCCACCTAGCTCCTCTATTTCTATCTTACTCCCCTTCCAGCCATTAGCATTGCTTCAAGTCACCTGCTTGTTCTAGTGTTGCCAATCAACTGCTGTTCGGCTAATCTGGCCAGTTTATTTTAAAGCATTTCTATACCACCATATTCAAGGTGGTGAAGAGAAAAAATATAACACAATCAAAAACATGCAAACCACCTCCAAACCTCATTCCCCATCCCCCCAGCTCAAACTGAATACCTGCTAGGCCTGGGACCAACCTGAAGCATTAAGGAGCAAACAGGAAGGTCTTTAAAGTCTTCCTAAAAGTGGGCAACTCCAACTCCTACCACAGCCCATCCAGTAACTATTCCACCAAGTAGGCGCAGTCACTGTACATGCTCAAATTCGTCATCTCTGCAACCAGACCTGACGAAAATCAGGAACTTCAAAAAGTTGCCCTTGACTAGACCTAAACATCCTACCTGGTCAATGCCAGGTTAACACATTCTGCAGATAGCCGAGCCCCTGCCCCTAACCACCTTAAAAGTCAATACCAGCAGTTGTATCGGCAACCAATGTAGCCGATGGAGCGCCTCCAACGCCAAATCCCTTTTGCCAAGTCCCAAAAGCAGGCAAGCCATAGTATTCTGTGCTATCTGCATTTTCCTCACAAATACACCATAAATCTCATGTACAGACTATTACAGTAATCCAAAACTGAGAGCACAAGAGCCTGTAACAGAAGCCGCATGGCCTCCATACCCAAAAAAGGAAGTTGCTGTGACACCACCTACAACTTACTATAGGCAGCACGCACCACGTGCAACACCTGTGCCTGCAAAGACAAGTCCACATCCAGCTTCACCCCCAAGTCCTGAATCTCCTGCCTCCATGCCAGCCAAACCCTACTAATCGTAGGTTTGTCCAGCAAACTGGCCTCCGCCAAAACCCCCCACAAAAGCATCTCTGACTTACCCACATTCAGAACCAACCGATTCATCTGAAATCTTTCAGAAAGGCTGGCAACTAGCATGACCCTTAAACTTGACAATGTATAGGCTGTTCTTTGCCAGCCACTGGCCTCCAGACAGCAAATATTCCCCCACCACCATGTGGATCCTTTCTTATTAGGCAGGGTGAGATCTTAGGCCCCATCTCAGCAGAATCAAGCAGTGTGAAGACGTAGAGGAAGCATGGCCTTGGAATGCAGAGGTGCACCTTGATTCAGCCTCCCGTGGCATCTTCACATTGCTGTATCTGTTGAGATTGGGCCTCAGATCGCATCCTGCTTAGTGAGAAAGGGTCTGTGTATGCAATCAGGGACAGGCTGGGGATTAGAAGGGCATATTAAAGAACTGAACACTGGAAGATGGAAAAAAAGAGGAAGGAGTAGATGAAATATGGAGGTGAACTGTCATGGCATTTGCATTGAGTGTGACTGGCTGCAAAAGGCTGCAGAGGGGCAGTATGAGACTGATGGAAATTGGCTGGGATGGGGTGGAGAGTAGGAGGAAGAAAGAGAAAACAAATTTGAGATGGCAAGACAGACTAGTGAGGACAGGCTCATAGAAAGTAATGGAATGTGTGTGCGTTCAGGACGTGTTTTCTGGGGGATCATAGTATGAGTGGGGCCTGAGGTATGGATTATAAGGATAGATCAAGTGTATGGAGAGCTCGGGGGGAGGAGGTGGAGGATGTATTAAATTGGGGAAGTATGAGATGCTTAACTGGAATAAATATATAATGTAAACATTTAGAGGCTAATAATGAAAAGCTTTTCAACAGGTAAACTAATGCTTCATGAGTGGAAAGTAGGGCTTTCATTATTGCCTAAATTGTCTGTAAGCCAGAGAACGATCAGTGTTCAACACCACACGTTGTTTTGCTTGTTTACTGAAAAGGTGGGGCTAGGGGGCGGTTGGACAAGGGGAGGGCAGGTGGCAGGTTTTTCTCTTTCAAAAAGTTGGCATCCCTAGCTGGCTTGTCTGTACTTCCCAGAACCCCACAGGTAAGTTTCAACTACTCAGACTCTCTTTACAATACCACTCACTTCTCTCACAGCCTCTTTCCCTTCAGCAGGCAGGCTCCAGTCTTCCTGCCCGCCATGCCCTTGATTAACACGGTCATCTTGTCCACTTTAGCAGACCAGGGATTTCTTTTTTTCTCAGCCATAGGAGTTGGGGGTCCTTATGATACAGACATCTTTTCAGGTTTTTAGGTGGGGAGGCCTGGCCAATCAGTCATCCTGCCATTCTTTCAGTCTCCACAGGTCTCTTACAATGAAGGGGGCCTGGCCTGGCTTCCCTGCCACCCTTCTGCTTGTTCCTCACTCCTCCAGGCCCTTTAAGTCCCTAGCCATATGTTTCTTTGCACATGCACAAAAATATATGTGTAGGAATGGACAGATAAGAGGGAGAGACAGATGAACTGGCTTCCACAACAGGTACTATCACCTGATAAGAAACACATCTAAAAAATCATGGGGTAAACACAGAGGATCCCTATTAGCAAAAGGATGGAAATATGCATGGTGTGGCAGTTACAAGCCTAAAAGGCAGTGAGGCTATTTTGAACGCTTCTGTGAGGGAATGTCAGGCTCCACATGAGAATTTGTTATCACATGTATCCAAAGTAGACAAATCAATACCAGACAGACTAGATGGGCCACACTGCTCTTTATCTGCCATCATTTAGTATGTTGCTGTAACATACTGATACCTGAGCAACAGCGGAATGACTTTTGTAGAGTTAAGCCATGCTAAAGAAAGGCTTTAAAAGTATAACCTGAGAACATGCTTTATGTTTCTGCAAGCGTTGAACTGTGTTTGCTAGTGAAATTAGCTCTTAAGTGGATTACAAACCTTTTAGCACAAAATATAGATCATAATTAATATCTTACAGCTTAAATATAAACCCATCTGAGGCAAAATTCCTTTAACTGAAAATGTAAGGGGCCTTTATTAGGCATTATGGCCAGCATGCAGAGTCCCGAATAGTGGGATTGGAAGTCCGGGGTAGATGTCCAACCCACTCTATTTGCCAAGACCCAATTCCTGGTAAAAGCTCCCCGCACGTACAGGGCTGCTGTGCGGGGAGCTCTGGATAGGGATGGCAAAGGTGAGGAGCATGCAGGTGTTCCCTGCAGCCCGATCCCAGCCCTAGCAGGCCCAATTGGGCAGTGGGTAACAGGTATGTACAACAGCTTGCGGCGGATCAGGAGACACCACAGGACGGGATGCCATGGCACCAGGCTCCATGCAGAAGCATAGGGCAGCCTAGACAGGGGGTTCCTAGGCATGCAGCGGCACAGAATTGAGGCACAGCCAGCACATCCAGGCCCTCTGCACCCGATTCTGCTCCCATGGGAATGTCTCCTGCGAGTGCAAAATCAGGTGCAGATCTAGCCTGTCCAGATTGGCCAGACATGCCCCTTTCAGCACTGGGCTCCACGTCCCTGCTGAAGGGTCATCCTGTGCAGTTTAGGATAGAAGGGTGTTTCATCTCCACCACACTGCTTCTAGGGGATATCACCGTAATGGTTTATTCCTGCTTTCATTTCAGTGTTAAACCCCCAATGACTGTGTGGGATTATTTTAGATTTTGAGAGGATAGGAGCTTGTCTGCATTTGATTTATACACCCAAAGCCTTAGTGAAGAGCTCTGGCACTGGGTGAGGCAATTACTACTAGTTCACACCCTGTGGCTTGTGAGTAATTTTTCTTTGAAAAATAACGTTGTTTTGGAAGGAAGCTTTTGTCCACCCTTCCTTTTCACCAAGAGCAGCCAAGATCTGTTAGAAAGCCTCAGTTTATGTTATGGTTTTGTTTCTTTTGCATCCTTCTTTTTGGACAAACGGGGTTTTATTTCTGTGGCTGATGGGTGTTCTAGGTTTCTGGAACCTCCTTAGTCACCCCAGTATCCTTCAGCTCAAGAGATTCTATTGCCCATGCAGCAAAAGATGAGGAGAAAGAGTGGATACCCATCTGGTACCATACAGGGATAGAAAAAAAAAGAAAAAGTTAACGAGACACATCTGGTATTCAACCAGCAGAAGTAGCAGAGGTGCCTCCCACAGGAGCAGAATGACCTGGAGAGTTCAAAATCAAGCAGAGGTCTCAGGTACAGAGGGAAAATGTTAGATAGGAGGAACCTTGTTCTATGTAGGGGGAGTCTCCAAAGGCCAACGCAAAACAGAAAGGATTTTAAATGACAAACACAATAAACACGGATTCACAAATTTACTGAGATAGGTCGCATGGTGGATGCTACAGAAAGAACTGGTATTTTGGTTCAACAAGTATGGAAGTAAAGTTTCTGCTAAGAGACCAGAATAAGAGTCAGGGCCAGCCCTAGAGTTGGTTCAAAGTGTTGTTGCCCTAAGAGCGAACCTCAAGCTTTACACTCCCCTCTCGCTGTCAAAATCTATTATTTGGCTTTCAATACCCTGCTTTTGCTGCATCTGGAAGTTGCTGCCCTAGGTGAGCGCCTAGTGGTTGGACCAGCCCTGATAAAAGTATAGACTGTTTATTGGCAGTCCACTAGAAAACATACACCTCTTTGGGCATTGAAGATCAACCCTCCCCCCAGGGGAGCACCCACATCAATGCTTTTGAAGAGAGTCCGGGATTCGGCCCTGGTACTAAGTATGAGATCTCCTCCCATGGGACAGGCTCAGGATAGAGTCATAAAACTAAACAATTTTATCACATGTTAACAGTGCATTGGTTTGCTGAGCCTACACTCTCAAAAACAAATATAGCAAAAGTAATACGTGCATTCTTCATTATAAACAGTTATTTTCTCCCTCTGGGTATAAAGGCCTCTAATAATAATGCTGTATATTCATGCTAGACACATCATAGAAATGTGTTAAGACTTAATTCATCAGTCTTTTCCCTAGACAAAGAAAGAGTAGTTACTCACCTGTAACAGGTGTTCTCCAGGAGCAGCAGGAATCAGTCCTCACATATGGGTGACGTTGGCGCCGACGGAGCCCTTGTGCGGAGCATTTCCCCAGCTTTCAAGGAAAGCCTTTGGGAATGCAGCACGCATACGCGGTCCCCTTCCTACCCAAGGGTGCCATCTTGCTCAGTCTGATGACATAGCTAAAAGACAGCAAAAAAACTAAATGAATTATATGACTGCAATTCCAGGGGACGAGGGAGGGTCATGAGGACTGATTCCTGCTGCTCCTGGAGAACACCTGTTACAGGTGAGTAACTACTCTTTCTCCAGGACAAAGCAGGAAGTCAGTCCTCACATATGGGACTCCCCAGATCTAGGCTTCCGGGAACCCTAAGCTGAAAAAATGGCTCCCTCTCAAGAGCCTCAGCATTCGTGATAAGAATATCCTCTGAGAACGCCCCCATATGGTAGCCTAACACAAGGGCCGGAGGGTAAGAGTTGCCTAAACCTCAAAGAGATTACGGAGTACCGCCTGTCTGAAAGCACTGTCCCTACGGGACTCTCTCTCGAGGCAGTAATGGGCTGCAAAAGTCTAGCTTGAAGACCAAGTTGTGGCCTGGCAGAGGTCTGCCAATGGAACAGAACAGAGATGAGCTACTGACACGGCTTTCGCCCTGACACGGTGGGCCGTGACTCGACCCTGCAAGGGGAGGTCGGCTGCCTTGTATGCCCAGGTGATACAATCTGCTACCCAAGTGGACAACGTATGCTTGGAGACAGGTAACCCCATCTTATTAGGGTCAAAGGAGACAAAGAGCTGAGTAGCCCTTAGATGCCCCCGCATACGTTCTATGTAAAAAGACAACGCCCTCTTACAGTCCAGGGTATGCAAGACTGTTTCAGCCCGGCTGGTATGCGGCCTGGGAAAAAAATGTTGGAAGAACCACCTCCTGGTTGAGGTGGAAAGAGACGACCACTTTTGGAAGGAACTTGGGATGGGTCCCGTAGGGCCACCCTGTTCCTATAGAACCGTGTGTATGGCCTATCAAAAACCAGAGCTTGTAGTTCACTCACACGTCTGGCCAAGTTAAGACGCACCAGGAAGAGCTCTTTCCAAGATAGGAAGCGCAAATGGCAAGTAGCCATCGGCTCAAACGGTGGGCGAGTAAGTTGCTACAAGACCACGTTCAAATCCCACTCAGTCGCCGGTGGACGAACCGGAGGCTTAAGTAGAAGCAGACCTCTGAGAAATCGGGACACCAAGGGGTGAACCGACAGAGGCTGCCCTTCCACCGGTGAGTGGTGCGCTGAAAAAGCACCGAGGTGGACCTGAACAGAGTTAGACTTAAGGCCTAGGTCTGACAGGTGAAGTAGATACTGCAGTACTACTGGCACAAGGCAAGAGAAAGGATCTTCATTGCGCTGAGCACACCATACCGTAAAGCATAGTTACTCACCTGTAACAGGTGATCTCCGGGAACAGCAGGAATTTAGTCTTCACATATGGGTATTGTCGGTACCGACAGAGCCTGCGTGGGAACGCTCCCCAGCATCCAACAGGAAAGCTTTTGGGAGCATCCCACAGCGCCTGCGTGCTGCCTTCCCCAATTGTCCCTCTCCAGCTGAGTTT
Source organism: Ichthyophis bannanicus (assembly GCA_033557465.1). NCBI lineage: Eukaryota > Metazoa > Chordata > Amphibia > Gymnophiona > Ichthyophiidae > Ichthyophis > Ichthyophis bannanicus. The sequence goes on along the minus strand of CM066033.1, from coordinate 1,083,013,543 downwards.
AAAGCTGAGACAAAAGAGAGAGGGAAAGAGAGAAACAGAGAGAGAGATACAACTCCTAGGGGAGGTGGGTGGGTTGTGAAGACTAAATTCCTGCTGTTCCCGGAGATCACCTGTTACAGGTGAGTATGCCATCTCCAGGAACAAGCAGGAATGTAGTCTTCACATATGGGGACTCCCTAGCTGCAGATGCCAGGGAGAAGGCCCCAGAAGTTGTGTGCCCTTGTGAAAGGGCTCCACTTCCCCCCATGAATCTCTGGCATCCTATCAGGCATGGTGGGTAGGAGTTGATTAAGTATGGAACAGGTGTTGAAGAACAGCCTGACCAAAAAGACATCCCGGCGGGAGTCCTTGTCTAAGCAGTAATGGGATGTGAAGGTATGAACCGAAGCCCAAGTAGCTGCTCGACAGATGTCGTCGATAGACACAGAGTGAAGATGAGCCATAGAGGCTGCCATGGCTCTCACATTGTGAGCTGTGACATGGCCTTCCAGAGGAAGGTTTTTACTCTCATAGGCAAAAGATATACACTGTGCAATCCAGTTGGACAGTGTTCTTTTGGAGACTGGAAGTCCCAAATGACTAGGATCAAAAGCAACAAAAAGTTGAGAGGACTTCCTATGTTGCTGTGTCCTTTGTAAGTAAAAGGCCAGAGCAATCCAAAGTATGAAGATTCCTTTCTGCATTTGAGGCATGAGGCCTTGGAAAGAATACAGAAAGGTAAACCGCTTGGTTTAAATGAAAAGGGAACATCACCCGCTTGGGCTGCATTGAATTATTACAAAGCTTCAGAAACGATTATAACTTCCACTATCAGATAAGCGCTATCTTTTAAGAGTTATGGAAGAGAAAAATATATTAGAGTATAGTGATCAGCGATAGTATCTGATGGACTGAAAATTTCTTATGGGAGCATTAAATCATTGAATACATCATGAAAAATACTACAATTGGATAAAAAAATATTGTATTAAACACAACAGAAAGACATATTAAAAATAAGAAAAACTCTAAGGATTGACAACGGAGTAAGGTCATTGATGCTAAGAAGGCAGTTCACCCCAGCAAGTCTGAGTTGAATAAGAGCCTCATAACAGTCTGAGACCTTGTTGCATCCTAAAAAATGTTTTTCAGTAGCAATAGGATTACTGAAGGCTGAACTCATAGTTTAGGATTGAGCTGAAAAATACATAGTTACTATATATTAAATAAAAAGGTGACATCACCTTTGGAATAAAGTGTGGATGAGTCCTAAGGACTACCTTATCATGATGGAACCTTGTATAAGGAGGATCAGCCACCAATGCTTGCAATTCACTGATGCGACGTGCTGACGTGATTGCAATAAGAAAGATGACCTTCCAGGAAAGGAGTTAAAAGGAGGTAGTGGGTAATGGTTCAAAAGGCGGTTTCATAAGCTGCCCAAGAACCAAATTTAAGTCCCATGCCACCGGTGGTGGCTTAATGGGAGGCTTAGTTAAAAGAAGGCCTCTCATAAATCTCGCTATGAGAGGAAATAGGTTGCCAATTTAGAGGCTTGAAAGAAGCTGCAATAGCACACAAATGAACTCACCGAATTGGTCTTAAGCCCTGCATTAGATAAATGAAGGAGATACTCCAGTAATGATTCCAGAGGTATCGCTAGAGGGTTAAGACCCTTCTGCGAGCACCATATGGTAAACCTTTTCCACTTGAAAGCATAAGAGCGTCTTGTGGAAGGCTTCCTGGAAGCATAAAGGATATCCTTTACCTGCTGAGAAAGGTTAAGACTGTGAAGTTCTAGGCTTTCAGCAACCAGGCCCTGAGATACAGAGACTGGGGATTGGGATGCCACAGCATCCCGTCCTCCTGAGAAAGGAGATCTGGAGCAGATCCTAACTCCAGAGGCGGAGCTTGAGAGAGATGTAGGAGCAGAGGGTACCACATTTGCCGTGGCCAATGTGGAGCTATGAGAATCATATGACCTCTGTCTCTCTGAAGCTTGAACAGGGTTTTGGGAATTAGGGGAATGGGTGGAAAAGCATATAGGAAGTCCTGGCCCCAATGGAGGAGGAAAGCATCCCTGGCCTGACAACCCTGAGCCGGAATTCTGGAACAGAACCGGGGAAGTTTGGCATTCAGCGGACTTGCGAAGATGTCTATGTCCGGGGTTCCCCAAATTTGGAAAGTTTTGGCCACCTGGTCTGCATAGAGAGACCATTCGTGTGGAAGCAGAACTCGACTGAGTCTGTCTGCTCAAGAGTTTTGAATGCCTGGAAGATACACCGCAAGGAGATGAATCTGCTGTTCTCTGGCGAGGGCCCATAGTCGCAAAGCTTCGTTGCATAGCGACAGAGAGCCTGTTCTGCCCTGCTTGTTCACATAGAACATGGTTACTTGATTGTCCGTTTGAACTAGGACTGTCTTGTAGCTGAGCTGGGTGTGGAATACTCGAAGAGCAAGGAAGATTGCTCTGAGTTCCAGGAGACCAATATGTAGATAGGTCTCCTGTGGAGTCCAGGTACCCTGGATAGAGAGGCCTTGCAGGTGGGCTCCCCAACCCACCTGTGAGGCATCTGTTGTTAGAGTGGTTTGGGGTGGAGGTTGCTGAAAAGGGGACCCCACCAAAGGTTTTGGGGTGATTGCCACCATTGGAGGGACAAAATAAGACGATCTGAGTTTGCTATTTTGTCTGACAGGCAACCTGACACCTGAGTCCATCGAGTGGATAAAGTCCACTGGGCTGCCCTCATATGGAGGCGAGCATAAGGAACCACATGCACGGTGGATACCATGTGGCCTAGCAATTGTAACATTTCCCGAGCAGTGAGGTGAGGTTTTAGCACTGCTTGGGAACCTAATTGCACAATGCGAAGGCAGTGGGGCTGTGGAAGGTAGGCCCTTGTCTGTCTGGTATCCAGCAGAGCTCCTATAAACTCTAGGGACTGAGTGGGAGCAAGGTTGGATTTTGGGAAGTTTATGACAAGTCCCAAATACTGAAGGATACGCATTGTGCGAGAGAGAGCAACCCTGGCCTCTGGCTCTGAAGGGAAAACACAGCAAGGAGCAGTGCTCTCGCAGTACCATCCAAGTAACACAAAGAAGCAAGAGACGAGATGAATGTGGATGACCAGCAAATGTTTATTCTTGAAGAACCCCAACGTGTTTCGGCGCTACCGCCTTCTTCAGGTGGAATACAACTTAAAAACATAAACAAATTCAAATAAACATTCATACAAACAACTATAAAAAATACATATAAAAATAACTATAAAAATTAATAAATGATAATAATTCAGTACTTTATAAAAGTAAAGTAATACGAGAAAAGCAACCCCATTAAATTTATCTAAAATTGTTTAACTATATATAGATCATCACTCAATACTATACATAATGAACTTAATATCTACAACACAGGGCAATAAAAAGTAAGATCATAACATTAAAACCATATACATAAACAGGACAACAAGTAAATTGAGAAATAATGATTCATGAACACCTTATTTAAAACTTTAATTGTTATATAGTATGGCTACTAGTATTATAACAATCTAGGCGACATTGACTATCTAAATGAACTATACTTTTAAGTTAGTCACCACTATAATTGTTAAACCTTATTGTGTTGTGTTAAAAATACATTAATTATAGGAATGTACAAATATAGTGAATATAATCAACATTGTATATCATATAAAAGGTGTATATTTAAGCATGTGTATTCTGCTATAAGTTATAGTCAAACTAAAAACTACTAGTAATTGTTGTACATTGTAATCCTTGTGTTGACAAATTGCACCATTGTATCTCATAGTGTATTAACATTTTAATTTTTGGTGAAGAAACAATAGGTATCTATTGGATTACATGGTGAATTCTTCTCCAGTAGAACTTAAAAACTATATTGTTTATGAAAGTTGATGAATAATAAATAAATAATTAAAACTATAGTGGTTGTGTTAATTGTTGTTGAACTGTCAATGGATTCTAATCAAACTTTGTTATAAATTGTTCTCCTATGTGACTTGAGAATTGCGATATATATATATATATATATATATATCAGTAATGGAATGGTTTTGAATACTATATATATATATATATATATATATATATATATATATATATAGTATTCAAAACCATTCCATTACTGAAAGACATCAATAGGACTATTTAACTCACATACTAGAAAAGACGTACACTATGTGACTAACCTGAATGTGTCTGCTTGTCTGCGTATGCCGTTTGTAGACTTGTTTGAACTGTGAACTTCACTAAAAGACCGAACAGACTGCATGTGAACTCTTATGTTGTAAATTTTCAAACTGTATACTTTTTATTAATCAACGATTTTTAATATGTGGTTATTATTGAAAAAACATATGTATTGTAATTGGAGGCCTTGAATTAAAATAAAATATATCTATGTTATCCTAAGCTATACCGTAGAAATCTAAAAAGAGGAGCTGCTGTGGATTCTATTTTTTAAAAAATAGATGACTAGTTCATTGTACTAAGTTTACTAACCTTTGATTTAAAAGCTTTAAATCGTGCTGTCATCAATGTTTAAAACCAGATGAGAGCGCTGCTGAGAAACGAGAAAATTTTTTTACATACATTATTATATCAAGGATGTAAGACCTTCGTGATACGACAGCATTTCTGCGGTTGCTTTATAGATACCTTTTTGAATTGTAAAAAGATTTGCCAGTGATATTAATTTACTTAACGCATAAAAACCGATTGGTAAAACAGAAATTAGACCTTACCTGCTAATTATCTTTCCTTGAGCTCTCTCCGGGCCCGTCCAGGAACAAGTGGGTGATCAACCTTCTCCAGCAACTGAGGACTGAAATCTCAAACTTTGAAGAGCTGGCATCTGGCTCCCTCTGCTGGCCACTGTCAGTCTAACCTTAACAAAGCAGATGAAGAGTAGTGCCCAGTAACCAAAAGAAAATAGGGAATATAACAAAAAACAGTAGCTTTTCGTGAGGCTGATAGAAAGAACGAACCCAGAGCAGCACCGCTGCTATATGACTTAAGCGGCAAAACCGTCAAGTTTGCTCTTTTTTTTTTTTTTCTAGTACAGAACAACCAACGAGTTAAAAGGCAACCCCTGAACGAGAAGAGAAACCACACTCTAGAAACCGTGGCACGGACTCCATCGCCATAAACAGAGTATTCGTAGGTTTCCGTGCCACACTGAAATTGGACAAAAAACCTGGGTGGGTCCTGGACGGGCCCGGAGAGAGCTCAAGGAAAGATAATTAGCAGGTAAGGTCTAATTTCTGTTTCCTTATCGTCTCTCCGGGCCCGTCCAGGAACAAGTGGGAAGTACCAGAGCAGTACCTAACCACGGGAGGGACCAAACAGGCCCGCTATGACGGCCAACGCCTCCACATAGGCATGACCCCTGTCCAAAACCTCTAGCCTGCAATGTTCCGCAAACGTGAGACGCGACGACCAAGACGCCGCCCAAGACGTCGCGTGACCACGCGTAGAAGAAGTACGAAGACCCCCCGGAGGGACCGTCTCTGCGTCCTAAAAAGGACACCACCATCGCTTGCTGCTCAGAACAAGTCAGGGACGACGGAGAAGCGGCTGCGTCCGTCCTAGGCCCGGCAAAGAAAACAACCGGCCCGACTTCCGGAAAGACGCAGTCTTCCGGAGGTACGTCCGGAGCAAGCGGAGAACGGCGGCCCTGGAAGGATCGCCCGCTATCCAAAAAGAGGGGAGAGACAGACTGAGCGACATAGAATACAGAGAAGAGTTGCAGACTAAAGGAGGGAACCGTCCGCAACAGTACCCTGTCGACCGACAAATGCAGACAGGGAGCCCTACCCAATAGGGCTAGGGACACAAGACCCCTAGAATGGCATTTCCCAAGAAGTCCCCCGAGTGAGATATCGCTATTTGGGCGAAAAAGAGGTCGCCCAACGCCTCAAGCCGCAATTCCAAGGCACGGCGTAACCACACCGTGAAAAGGGGAACGAATTACTGAACTAGTAGAAAGACTTAACGGAAGATTTGTAATGTCTTAATTGTGGCTATATGTGGAATAATTTTTCGTATGGAAAAAGCAGCTCAGCGGAGAGGGGTTTGAAAATCGAACTCCGGCTTTTGAAGCTATCTATGCTCCCTGTGCATTTATCCGCAGGTCTCCAGTACGGATAGGCTCTGCTAGTGTTCAGCGAATGCCTTAATGGGGGCCAGAAATACACAGTCAGGCTAGTTCACTAGCAGCAATGGCAGCGGCTCAAACTCCAGTAGGCATACTTCATATGCTGGGCTTCCAAGATGGCTTCCGCGCTGAACGGCATCAGCCAAGGTGACTGCCAGTGTAGACCGTGCCTGTGGAATCAGCCTGGATGAGGAGCCTTGCGTTCTCTGGAAAATGCCCTGCAGACAGTAAAGCACTGCAATTCGATCAGCTGCTGGCAGGACACAAGGCACGCTCGCATGCTTTTTTTTTTTTTTTTTTTCTGCTTAAGTGGCCTAAAAATGGAGTCTGTACCAGGTGGTATAACGGGAACTTGTCTGCAGTGCCTCAACTTCGTTATTGCTGACTCAATTGCCATTTGCGGAAGGAGAGCTGTATTTCATATCACCAGGTGCTAGTTGAACGCAAAATATAAAAGGCCATCTTTGTGCAGTCAGACGGGGTGCGGACTCACTGTATGGAACAGAGCCCTAGCAATCTTCTTTATCGCAAGATGGGAAAATAGATGGTGGTGCAGCTCTTCCTGCAAAGACACCTTTAAACCAAAAATGCCTTCAGGATAATTTAAGAAACGCTCCGACCGTGCCAACAATATGAAGTAGAAAGAACTCTCAAGCACAGGCATACTAATCTACAGCCAACTCCGAGAAACAACACTCCCGCTTTGACTGGTATCAGGGGAAGAAAAATGCTGCAGTGTCAGAACACTGCCTGGAATCCTACCAGAGGTAAGGAAGAACTACAGAGCCCGGACTGCCAAGATCCCTGAGCTAAGGCAGCCAGCCAAGGAGCTCTAACGTAATTTTAAACAAGTTCACAACGAGCGCCAGTGGGAATTGAACCCTTGATCTTTCGGGAATGAGGCAGTTGTTGTAACCTCTAGGGTACTTCTTCACTTCCCCCGCAATGAATGAGACTGGCATCAACCATAACCATCCCCTAGTCGGGCTGACGTAAGGGAAAGTCACACTTAGAGGAACCGGAGCCAGGCACCCCTGGAGACTGTCGGAAACGGCGTTCAACCGGGGCAACCGGCATGCCAGGGGAAGTCTTGAGGATTCCAGCGCGAGAACAACGCTCGCTGTAACACCCGTAGGTGGATCCTAGCCCATAGCACGCGGACGAAGTGTGTCGCCATGGAATCGAGGAGCCGCGGATAGTGCCACGCAGTCGACGCACGGAGAAGCAAGAGGAGCCGCATCGATGACCAGAGGTCAACTCGTTGCTTAACCGGCCGGAAAAGTATCCCGACATGGAACTCGAATACCGTCGGTAAGAACGTCGCGAACAAACGCACTAGAGCATAGAAGTGAACAGCCACCTACGCCGCCGCTGACTCAAGTGAAGCCCTAGCCGCCGGCCCGGAGCGGGGACGTGAAGCCCCACGAACCCACTGAAGAGAGCCTTTGGAAACAGAAGCCGCATAGACCGCCGCCACCACGACAGAACCCAAGACTCAAAAGCCTGTTTCAAGCGAGACTGTAATCTACTATCCCGCAGGACCTGTAGAGCGGCACCCCCTGCTACCTAGCGATTTACTTAGGTACGGCCGCTACGAAGACATCCACCGTAGGGAAGCGCAAAAGAGTCGAGCTCCCCTTGCGGCAGTGGAAATAAGCGACCCATAATCCGTGTCCCACGCAAGGAAGCCTCCGGGCATTCCGATCCCGACACGACCAGCTGTCGCTTCATCCTGTGCACAGGAAGCACCTGCGATCCGACCGGAAGCCTTGAAGAAGCGAATCCTCTAAAGACCCATTTGGGGACACCAGGAAGGCCAGAAACGAGATAAACTATTCCAGCAGTTTCGTGCCAAAACATTGCAATTAAGTAAAAGGTTCTCTGACCAGATGAATGTCTGGCAGTTATGAATTTTCACTGCCGTATGAATAAAAAGGACTTGGACTCCCCGTTACCCTAGCGTCTACTGACGGTAGCTTTGGTGCGGGAAGCATTGGTCCAACAAAAACAAAGTATTGAGAAACCTGCCCTGTGGTTTAAGTTCACCTATTGGCATCTATGTATATGGCTTTTGGGCTCGGTGAACCCTCAGGTCCATGGGGTTCGGACTAGACTCATGCATCTAGTAAGGGCCATTAATAGTCAACCCCAGCAGGGAACACAAAATTGACCCCCCCGATACATAACTGGACCAGAGAAAGGTCAATATTAAAAGTACACAAAACCGTGGAAAGATGCCCAGAAAGGGAATGAAAGCAATAAACCACCTAGACCAAGCAATAATGTAATGAACCAAGGCCAAAAAGTGTATTGGAACCTAAACAATAGTCACACATCCTGATAAGAACACACACCTATAGAAATAGGTAGGCGAATATACGCATGAAGAACACACAAAGTAAAAATTCAAACGAAAAAAATGCAATATCCTGTGCACAGAAGCTAGCTGAGAGTAAAAGACTCCGGGTTGACCTAGGCAACTGTGAATGCCTAACGGAGACAGCAAACGTGGCCAAGAGAAGTGCCACTTAATGCACCACCAAATACCATAATGGAAGTGAGAACTTGCATATAAAAACTAAAAACTATGAAATGTAGTATTTGATCCCGCGGAAACACTGAAAGCGTCAGGTGCATTTGAAAGAATGTTATGTCCAAGGCGAGAGCCCTTCAGAGAGTCATTTAAAGAACCATTTCCCACCAACAAGGGAGGAGGGAAGTAAACATAGAAATCCAATTGGAAAACAAGCCAGAGGCATAAACCAAAGAAGTTAAAGGCAGATACAGTGGTTAACACCTATAACTAAAAAACCGAGCGCATGGGATAAATGACCCTGAGTTATACATGAGGGGAAATAGCAGGCCGCTGGGACTCCCAGGGATGAGCCTTCTGCTCCGGAGACTAATTCTCTTGTGAGGCAGGCTCTGCCTACAGAAAGTAAAAGGAGCAAAACGGTTACCGCGCCGGAGGTGTACAGCAATAACGCTGCCCTTTAATCGCCAACGGTAGCCTTATGATAAGGGTAATCCGTGCCCTGTTTTCATTTATTTATTTACTTATGTAGTGTTTCAACTGCCCTGCTAGGACAGATAAACGGGCTCTAGAGGTAAAGCTTTCCTCCCTTTACCCAGGAACATGAGAGCCTTCGCCCCGTTCCTCATGTCCGCTGTTATCTAACCTAAAGAGACCAGGCTATTGGCGCCACAGCAGCCTGGGCTGCCGTTCCCGCCAAAAACGAACCGCTGCGACGGCCTGCTGCGAAGGTCGGCACTATGCCCGACAGGCCCTTATGCCAAGCGAAGCAACTCAATCCAACTTTAATACCCAGCAAAATCGGAGGATGAACAACAACCATCATAAAACTGGCCTCTCAGACGCGCCGCGGGAAAAACCAAAGACAATTGAGAAGAAAGAAAATGGCCGCCGACACACCAAAACTACTAACAAGCTGAAAAAAAACAAAGGACCAACCTTAAGAAAACAGGAATCTCCTCCTTCAGCTCTGGGCACCCACTGCTAGTGGGGAAGGAAGCTGAGCACCGGAGGCAGCAGGCAGGTATCTGGGGCCCCCAGCACCGCTCTGCTCTCTGCTCTACGATACGGAGCTGAAAACTGAGATAGGCTCTGCCTCTTCAGCTCCGTGCCTCTGAGCGCCGCGAAACAGCTGTCGGCAGCAATCGCTACTGGAAGGAACCCTGCTAGGATCCCCGGTGCTGCAAACACCAAAAAGAAAACCAAAGAAATAAAATTTGCGAAGTCTTAAACATCTGAAGGGGGGAGCCAGCCAGGAACACGTCCTTCAGCTGCTGAGGACTGAAAAGACTGACAGTGGCCAGCAGAGGGAGCCAGATGCCAGCTCTTCAAAGTTTGAGATTTCAGTCCTCAGTTGCTGGAGAAGGTTGATCACCCACTTGTTCCTGGACGGGCCCGGAGAGACGATAAGGAAACTATGATTAAAAGCACTGCCTTTGCGCCAAAAGGAGAGAAATACCAAAAGTAAATATATCTTCGCATTCAGCAATGGAGACATGCAAGCTTCAGAATATATTACCGCGATCAGTCCAATGTTTAAAACCAGATGAAAGCGCTGCTGAGGAACGGAAAGAAATTTGTACATACATTATTATATCAAGGATGTAAGACTTTCATGACATGACAGCATTTCTGCAGTTGCTTTATAAATACCTTGTTGATTTATAAGGAGACTTGCCAGTGCTATAAATTCACTTAACGCATAAAAAGCCCGATGGTAAAATTATGATTAAAAGCGCTGCCTTCGCGCCAAAAAGAGAGAAATACCTAAAGTAAGTATATCTTAGCATTCAGCGATGGAGACATGTAAGCTTCAGAGTATGTTAACGCGATCAGTTCATTATGTTCCTAAAGACTATGCATCTGATAACCTACATAAAAAATAATAATGTATTGTGCGAGTCTTAATATCATCTAGAAGGAAAGAGGGGAAAGGAGACCACGGCAACATTTCAACGATTATTTATAAATACCTTATTGAACCATGTAGAAACTTGTCGGTAATATCAAAACCACTCGATGCATAGGAAGCCTGATCAGTAGAATTGTGATTTTAAAACCGCTGCTTTCGCGCCAAAAGGGGAGGAGAAACAAAAATGGGTGGAGCTTAAAACGTTCAATAGTAGAGACCCATAGACTCCAAAGACTGTATAGCGATCAATTTATTAAGTCCCTTGAGACTGTGTGCCTTATATCTTATGCAAAAGGGGGAATAATATATTGTGCACATGTCAATCTAATACCAACAATTATATCAAGAAGAATAAACTGAAGTGTATGTTCTTTCTTAGAAGAGTGTATTTAAAAAGAAGACAGAAGGACGGGCGAGAGGGGGGGAGGGGAAGGGGAACAAGGGGGAAGGGAGGGGAGGGAAGGGAAGGAGGGAAAGGGGAAAGGGAAGAGGGAAAGGGGAAAAGGGGGGAGGGGAGGAGGAGGGAAAGGGGAGAGGAAGGAAAGGGGGGAGGGAAAGGGGGGAGAAAGGGGGAGGGAGGGAAGGGGAAAGGGAAGGGGAAGACTGTAGGAGAGGGAGAAAAGGAAGGAGAGGAAAAGGGAGGGGGAGAGGAAAAGGGAGGGGGAGGGGGAAGGACAGGGGATTGAAGGGGACCTTAATTCCATAATTTTTTAAACTAATCTATGAGCATTGTATGACACTTAAAAAACTAATCCATAGATGACTAATTAAATAATTGGTATAACAGAAATACTACCATATTGACAATAACAAACTATAGTGTAATCAGTATCAAATCTACATGTCATCAATATTTATTGTATGGAAGTGCAAATTAAGAGTTATATAACTTAACCCTAGCCATAAAACCAAATGTGTTTGGAAAATTTTTAAAAAAGATTGCTGTAATAAGGCTTGAATGCCTGCGCACATACAGCATCATCGTTGATCAACTATAGTGAATGGTATTAAATTATTTTTCACAAAAATACAGAAAGGTCAACTTCTTGATTAAGGCCACTGGGTTCTAAACTATTAAATTCGTATATATACCATTGTTCGAGTTTTAATAGGGCTTTATTGATATTTCCTCCCCTCCAATGTGGTGTAACTTTTTTAATGACCAAGAATTTTAAGTCACTAATTTTATGGCCTGTGGTGATCCAATGCTCAACTAAGGGTTTGTCGGAAATCTTCCTCTGGATACAACTTCTATGTTCTATAATGCGAACACGTACTTCTCTCACGGTTTTCCTGATGTAAACCTTATTGCAGGGGCACAGAATCAGGTATATTACATTAGACGTTTTACAGTTGGTATAGTTCTGTAAATGTATCTTATGTTGAGAAATGGGATGTGTAAAACTGTTTTTAGTTGTAATGGTATGAAGACAGACCGAACAGTTACCACAACTAAAGTGACCCTTAATCTTAGGTAAAGGGTTATGTTTAGTGAGTGCTGACGGAACTAAAATGTTGGACAAGTTTGGGTTCCTCTTATACGCTATCATAAGTCGTTTAGAGGTGAATTGTGGTAAAGAATTGAGTAAATACCATTCTTGCCTTAAAATATTTACTATTGCTTTAGAGAGATGTGTAAACGTGAGAGCACATACTATTTTGTCTTTATTATCACGACAATCCTTCTTTTTTAATAACGAAGGGCGTTCTGTTGCGCAGGCTCTAAGGTACGCTTTTTTAATGCTCTTTTGTGGATACCCTCTTTCTCTAAATTTGTTGTGCATCTTAATTGCTTGATGTTCAAATTTTACATCTGTCGTACATAACCTTTTAATTCTAAGAAACTGGCTGATTGGTAGATTGTTTTTAAGAGATGAATTGTGGTAACTGTCATATTTCAGTAACGTATTGCGATCTGTCGGTTTTTGATAAAGGTCCGTAGTGAATCCATTTTCTTCTTTTCCAATCATTATGTCTAAGTATGGAATACTTTCTGTGCTGAAAGTGCCTTCAAACTGTAAGTTAGGATCTAATGTGTTAAGCCAGACGAAGAAATTATGTAAAGTTTGTTCCGTACCTTCCCAAATTATGAGTACGTCGTCAATATATCGTTTCCATAACCGAATATTGGATTGAAAAGGATGAGATATTAAGTATTGCTTTTCAAATTGGGCAACATATAAATTGGCGACATCTGGTGCCATGGATGAGCCCATGGCTACCCCTTTTATATGCTTGTAATATATACCCCTAAAGTTAAAGTAATTCTCCATCATTGCCAATGTGGCTAATTGTATTAGGAAAAAGGGAGGAGTACGAACAGGTTTAGGTCTTAAGATCAAGGTGTTCACCAATACTTCTATGGCTGCTTGTTGCGGTATATTTGTATATAATGAATTGATATCAAGTGTTACTAACAAAAGATCTTTTTGATATCCTTCAAACGCTTTCAAAATATTGATAATATGTGTAGAATCATGGACATAAGATGGAATTTTAGATACAAATGGTCTTAAGAATATATCAAAAAACTTGGATAAGGGTTCTAACAGAGACCCTATAGCAGACACGATTGGGCGTCCAGGTGGATTTTCAAGTGACTTGTGAATTTTAGGAACCATGTAGATGGTGGGTACAACTGGATGGGAAACCTTGAGGAAAGAAATCTCATGAGATGTAAGGTAACCAGCTTCCTTACCAATGTACAATAATGTGTCAATTTTTTGTTGTAGAATCTGTGTAGGATCATCATAGATCTTTTTGTAAAATGCTTCATTGTTCAATTGGCGTAGTGTTTCTTTGACATAATTGTCTCTATCTTGGACTACAAGGGCTCCACCCTTGTCAGCCGGTTTGATTATGATGTTGTTGTTGGACTGTAACTGTTTTAGAGCTGTTTTTTGTGGACCTGTGAGATTGTAATACATACAAGTGCTTCTTTTTTGATAGAGTTGTGTCACCTTTGACAGAACTACGTGTTCATATGTAGTTATAATAGCATTGGTAGTGGGAGGTATCTATGTTGACGGATTACGTACTATTGAAGGATCAGACTTGTTTATGTCAGAATGATTAAAATGATCTAATATTTTTAGTTTCCTAAAGAATTTATATAGTTCAACGTGAGTTGTGAACTTGTCATGTTGTCTAGTGGGGACAAAGGAGAGCCCCTTCTCCAAAACTTGCATCTCTTCATGTGAAAGTTGATAGCTAGATAAATTAACGACACTACTCAAAGGTCCCAATCTAGATGTCTCTTGGCAGTTGAATCTTGTGTGTGACCCCTCCCTTGAGCTAGATGTTGTGCTAGTGAGGGATCTATGGGCTTGGCTTGCCAATTGGTTGGTGATTTGTGAGACATGTCTCTCCCACCTCCTTTCCATAATGTCTCCTTGTGAAAATCCTTCTTAGGACTACGTTGCTGACGTGAAGATTGAAGGGGTGCTGACGAGAATAAGGAACCAGATGGATCTATTTGGTTATTAGAGTGATGTCGTGACCTTTTGTAAGTTCTTCCTAGATCATCATGAGGGGAAGGAGATCTATGGTGATCTTGTCGGTTACCTTTGTGGTTATAGGTTTTTGAAGAGTATTGTCTAGGAGATCTAAAGGGTCTTTTATTCAATGTACTTCTGCGTCTATCTTTGTTTTCAGATTTATTGTATGTCCAATAATAAACCGTGTTTAATTTATAGTCTTCCTCATCCCTCTTATATTTCTTAATTTTCGTATTCTTGATTGTCTTTCTATATTCTAACGCATTCTTATCAAATTCCTTCTTTTTATTTTCATAATGTTTGTCCTGTTTTTTAAGTTTATCTATTTTTGAATCTATTAGAGGTTGAAGAACCTCAGTCCTGCGTCTGGAGGTATTGGTGAGTAAGATCATAAGATCTAAAGAACATTTATTAAGTATTTTTACCCAATCTGACATAAATCTATTGTCATCTCTAAACATGCCGGGGGCTTTTTGAATTCTAAGTCCTCTTGGAATGATCTTGTTCCAGCAATATTCAAGGAGAATGATCTTGTTCCAGCAATATAAAAGGTGTATATTTAAGCATGTGTATTCTGCTATAAATAGTTTTAATTAATAATTTATTATTCATCAACTTTCATAAACAATGTAGTTTTTAAGTTCTACTGGAGAAGAATTCACCATGTAATCCAATAGATAACTATTGTTTCTTCACCAAAAATTAAAATGTTAATACACTATGAGATACAATGGTACAATTTGTCAACACAAGGATTACAATGTACAACAATTACTAGTAGTTTTTAGTTTGACTATAATTTAGAGCAGAATACACATGCTTAAATATACACCTTTTATATGATATACAATGTTGATTATATTCACTATATTTGTACATTCCTATAATTAATGTATTTTTAACACAACACAATAAGGTTTAACAATTATAGTGGTGACTAACTTAAAAGTATAGTTCATTTAGATAGTCAATGTCGCCTAGATTGTTATAATACTAGTAGCCATACTATATAACAATTAAAGGTGTTCATGAATCATTATTTCTCAATTTACTTGTTGTCCTGTTTATGTATATGGTTTTAATGTTATGATCTTACTTTTTATTGTCCTGCATTGTAGATATTAAGTTCATTATGTATAGTATTGAGTGATGATCTATATATAGTTAAACAATTTTAGATAAATTTAATGGGGTTGCTTTTCTCGTATTACTTTACTTTTATAAAGTACTGAATTATTATTATCATTTATTAATTTTTATAGTTATTTTTATATGTATTTTTTATAGTTGTTTGTATGAATGTTTATTTGAATTTGTTTATGTTTTTAAGTTGTATTCCCCCTGAAGAAGGCGGTAGCGCCAAAACGCGTTGGGGTTCTTCAAGAATAAACATTTGCTGGTCATCCACATTCATCTCGTCTCTTGCTTCTTCGTGTTACTCTGGCTCTGAAGGGGCTCGAATGAGCCAGTCATCTAAGTAAGGGAAGACGAATATTCCTAGGGTGCGAAGAAATGCTGCCACCACAGCCATGCATTTTGTGAACACCCTTGGTGCCGAGGCTAGGCCAAAAGGAAGAACCCTGCATTGGTAGTGTTTCCCCTGAAACAGAAAGCGAAGGAACTTTCGATGAGTTGGATGGATGAGAACATGAGTGTACGCATCCTTGAGATCTACAGAACAAAGCCAATCCTGACTCTGAAGGTATGGCAGCAGAGTTCCTAGAGAAATCATTTTGAACTTCTCTTTGAACAGGAATTTGTTCAATTCTCTGAGGTTTAAAATGGGTCTATGTCCTCCTGTTTCCTTTGGAATAAGGAAATAGGGGGGGGAGGGTAGAACCCTGTACCCTGTTGGAGAATGGGTACCTCTTCTATTGCCCCTTGGGCAAGAAGCACAGTGACCTCTTGACCTAACTGGTCATTGAGAGAGGTCTGAGAATTGAACTGTCTTACCATTGTAGGAGGGGGCATGCTGAGGAAATGAAGCTTGTACCCCTCTCTTACAATAGACAGAGTCCAATTTTCTGCTGTTATCTGACCCTATCTGGGGGCAAAATGACATAACCTTCCTGGCATGGTGGAAGGCTCTGGGCCATTTAGGGCCAGGAAGGCAAAGTTCTCTAGATAGGAGTCAAAGCCCCTGTGGAGGCTGAGTCTGCTGAGCCGGTTGAGGCTTAGCAGCTTTTGTTTTTCTTTGCCTAGGTTGTTGCTACTGTCCCTTTTGGGCAGACTGACCTAAACGATGCTCCTGCTGGGTATAGGAAGGATAAAACTTATTCTTCTTACTGAAGAATAGTTTCTTGTAGGATTTTTTCCTTGCAGGATCAGCTGTAGATTTAGACAATCTATCCAAAGTGATATTGTCAGCATCTATCTCATTAGCTTTTTCCTGCCAATTCCTGGCAAAGAGATTCTTTCCTGTGCAAGGAATATTCCCTAGTTTATCCTGTACCCAAAGTTTCAAGTCAGATGCCTGGAGCCAGGCAATCCTACGTGCACCTATGGCAATAGCAGAGGTTCTGCTTATGCACTCAAAGCAGCCAAAAGCTGCACGAGTCACAAACTTGGAAACATCCTGAGCATGTTTGACAAGAGCGAGGTAATCCTGCCTCTTATCATCAGAAAAGAGAGGGCTCAGAAGCTCTAAATCTCCCGTGACCTCCTTAAGGAACATTACCATATATAATCGTATAGGAACTGATCCTAGCAGAAAGCATGGAAGCCTGGCAGGTTCGATGTCCAAAGGCGTCAAGAGTCCTACGCTCACGTCCTGGAGGATTAGATGCATGCCTTTTTGCACTCTTTATCCTTCTCATAGCTGATTCCACCACCATGGAATGGTGTGGTAGCTGAGTCTTCTGAAACTCAGGACAAGGAGGAACTCGATGCATGGTGTCGAGTCTTTGAGAGTGAGGAGATGTGGTTAGAGGTGTTTCCCACATCCTTAACATGAGATCATGCAAGATCTCATGAATAGGTAAGGTAGCTGCCTCCTTGGGAGTTTTAGGGTATTGTATGATTTCTAATTCCTTTGCCCTAGGCTCTTTTTCAGGAGCCACTGTGATGGAAAGACCTCGAGCCACATCTCGGATAAAATCCTGAAAGGACATATCCTCTGGTCGAGACATCCTACGCTGAGAAGAAGAATCCTCAGGAAGAAGTACTCTGGTATCGGCAGAGCTTTCAGAGCATGACTCGGTCCCGGTAGAATACCTGCCAATGTCGATGCAGTTGGTACCGGTACCGGTACCAGGGTCGGTGCTGGTACCAGTTGAATTCTCTGAAGCGGTTTCAGGGGCATCGAGGCCATGAGAAGAGCCGCCAGACTGCGTTCAATAGCCAAGAATCTCTGGTCTATCGACGCTGCCGATGCTTGGGTATCGGTACCAGATGAAGCAGCCGGTACCCCAGGGCATAGCACCAGTAGTTCTGCCGAGGTTGAGGCCTCGAGAACATCCTGGAGCCCCGTTAGTGCTTTGGAAGATGAAGCCTCCCACCGGGGTAGTTTTGCCGGTGTAAGTCCCTCAAGGGCAACGCCAGAGGCATCTCGATGCTTAGAGAGAGATCTACCCTTTGAGGACCGGCTAGATTTATGTTTAGTTACCTGAGATCCATGGGAGGAAGACGAAGCCCTGGAAGACGTCGATGCCACAGAGGCTGCATCGGAGGGAAAAAGGGTGCTAAGTTCAGCAGCTCAGTTCTGCCGGCCCCTTTTCGACATCATCCCATGGGCAACACACTCCAAAATAGAGGGGTCAGGACCTAAACATTTGAGGCACCACTCATGGGTGTTGTTGACGGAGATGGTACCGCCACACTTGGAACACTTTTTAAAACCCGAAGCGGGTTTTTCCATTTTAAAGGAAAATGTTGGGCCTAGTGCCCAAAATGGCACATGACACCTGAGGAGAAAATAACTGAAAAAGACTCCAGAAGAAAGGGTTTGGGGTTTTTTTGGAAAAAAAGAAAGAACCGGTGGTACCGGTCTAGCGTCAAAGGAAGGCAGACGCGACCACAAAAAAGAAGAATAGAAGGGAATTATTTTCTGTGGTGACAGGATGTGTGACCTGTCGGCTCCGCGGAAAACAAAGAACTGGAGAGGAACAGTTGGGAAAGGCGGGAAGGCAGCACGCAGGCACTGTGGGATGCTCCCAAAAGCTTTCCTATTGGACGCTGGGGAGCGTTCCCGCGCAGGCTCCGTCAGTACTGACGATACCCATATGTGAAGACTACATTCCTGCTTGTTCCTGGAGATACCTAAACCACTTGAGGGCATAGGACTTTCTTGTGGACTACCTCCTAGAGGCCAAGACCACCTTCTCAACTTCCTTATGTAGAAGTAAGGGAGCTAGTACTATCCTTTCAGCAGCCAGGCCATCAAATTGAGGGACCTGAGATTGGGGTGCAGAAGGGAACATTGCTCCTGAGACGGGAGATCGTGTTGCAATCCCAGAGGGAACGGAGTTTCCACCGCCAACTGCAGTAGAAGTGGAAACCACGGCTGCCTCGGCCAACTGGGGGCTACCAGAATCACCAAGGCCTTGTCCCGGAGGATCTTGAACAGAGTTCGGGCCACCAGGGGCGTGGGAGGAAACGCATACAGGAGGCCCATAGACCAAGAGATCAGAAAAGCATCTGCTGCCATCCTCAGGGGATGAGGCTGTCTGGAGCAAAACCTGGGCAGCTGACGGTTCTGTGGACTTGCAAAGAGATCAATGGATGGAAGTCCCCAGCGGAGAAAGATCTGCTGGACCACCCATGGATTCAACTGCCATTCGTGAGGCTGGAGAATCCTGCTTAGCTTGTCTGCTAGAAAATTCTCCTGATCAGGTAGATAAACTGCTTTGAGAAACATGCCTTGTTTGACAGCAAAGGGCCAGCGCCTCCTAACATAGGAGCCTGGACCCCGTGCCCCCTTGTTTGTTCACATAGAACATTGCCACCTGATTGTCCATCTGAACCAGGACAGACTGGTGAGAGAGGGCATGAGAAAAAGTCTGTAGAGCTAAGCGGATTGCTCGCAGCTCCAAAAGATTGATTTGCTGCGTGGCCTCTCGAGGAGACGAGAGGCCTTGAGTGCATGTGCCCTGGCAATGTGCACCCCAGCCCTTTAAGGAAGCATCAGTCATCAGCACCCTTGTGTGTGCTGGAGCCTGAAAAGGTACCCCCCTGAGAAGGTTTTGGAGATGTAGCCGCCACTGTAAGGAGTCCAAAAGCGGTTTGGACACCTTTACTCTGTCTCGGAGGTCACCTGTTGCCTGCGTCCACTGATCTGAGGTACCACTGAGCAGCCCACATGTGTAGACGAGCATTTGGAGTCACATGTACCGTGGATGCCATGTGGCCCAGGAGCTGCAGGCAGTGCCTGGCGGAGACATGAGACTTGCTTTGGAACTGGTTGACCAAGTCCATCAGTCTGTGGGCCCTGTCTTTGGGCAAGTAAGCTCTTGCCTGAAGGGTGTCTAAGCTGGCCCCTATATACTCTAGGTTCTGAGAGGGGAGCAAAGTGGACTTTGCATAGTTTATGACAAAGCCCAGATGCTGCAGAAGAGAGACAGTGCAAAGAGTGGCTTGTCGGGCCTCCTGGAGAGCCTGGCCCCTGATGAGCCAGTCATCCAGGTATGGGAAGACAAAAGTTCCCTGATTCCTGAAATAAGCCGCCACCACCGCCAGGCATTTGGTGGTAACCCTGGGGGCAGAGGTTAGGCCAAAGGGAAGTACCCTGTACTGAAAATGGTTTCCTCCCACCACAAATCTGAGATATTGTCTGTGGTCTGGATGAATAAGGATGTGAGTATAAGCATCCTTGAGATCTAAGGAACATAGCCAGTCTCCCTGCTGGAGGTAGAGCAGCAGTATCCCAAGGGTAAGCATCTTGAACTTTTCTCTCTCCAGAAACTTGTTTAGGTTTCACAAGTCTAGGATAGGCCAGAGGCCTCCTGTCCTTTTTGGTACCAGGAAGTACCTGGAGTAGAAGCCTTGCCCTTTCAGGTGGTGAGGCACCGGTTCCACCGCCTGTTCCTTTAGAAGACTTGCCAACTCTTGAAGGAGGAGGTTCCTGTGTAGAGGGAGCCTTGGAGGCTCCCCTGGATAGTAGGAGGGAGGTAGCTGATGGAAGTGGAGCATGTAGCCCTTTCGGACTATGCTCAGTACCCAGGTATCGCCTGTGATGGCTGGCCACCTGGAGCCATAAGGGTCAGCCGACCCCCTGTGCTGAGTGGAGCCACTGGCGGAGGAGAGGCTATGCTGTGTAAGTCAAAACCTCGCTCCCTGCTGTGCAGGAGCCGGAGCTGGCGGCTTGGGGGTCTTCTGCCTACGGGGCGCATGCCCCTGCCCCTTGGCCTACTGGGGAGCTGGAGAGGTCTGATACTGAGGGTAGGATTTGTAGGCAGTACCCCTTCCTCGGGAAAAAGGGCTTCTTTCCCCGAGCCCTTCTTTTTTTGAGAAGGGGCAGAAGTCTTCTTGAAAAGCCTTGTCCTGGTGAGAGTCTCAGTCTCGATTTCTGCAGCCTTTTCAGTCATGGGTTTACCGAATAGGTTGTCACCTCGGCATGGGATATCGACCAACTTGTCCTGCACCCATGACTTCAGGTCCAATGACAGTAGCCAGGCCTGACGTCGTGCACCGATGCCGGCCGTGGCTACCCGGGCCGAAGCCTCGAAGCCATCATAGGCTGCTCGAGAGATAAACTTCGAGCACTCTCGAATCCCTGTCGACAAGGCTTTGAACCTCTGCAAAGGTTCCTCGGAAAGGCCAGCTGAGAACCCAGCAATCTCCTTTGCCAGGTCCCTCAAGTACATGCCCATGTACAACTGGTAAGTCTGGACACAGCAAGATAGCATAGAGCCCTGGAAGCACTTTCTACTGAGGCCATCCAGGTTCCGGGCCTCCTGGCCGGGGGGCACCGAGAAGTGCATCTTCTGACTCTTCAGGCGGTGCATGGCCGATTCCACAACCATGGACTTGTGCGGTAGCTGCGCCTTTTGGAACCCAGGGCTCTTACGGACTTGATAAATGGAATCCACCCGTTTGCTAAGAACCGGCGCCGAGGCCGGTGCCTCCCACATACAGAAGAGCAGCCGTTCCAGCATCGGAGGAACCGGTACAGTAAAGGCTTCCTCCGGAGGAAAATCATACTGGAGGGCATCGAGCTCCTCGGCTCGAGGCTCCTCATTGGTGTCTGCAGGGAATGCCAAAGCCTTGGCCATGTCCCTCACGAAGTCCGAGAACCGGGTATCCTCCAGGGGGGACCTTCTCCGAGGCTTGGAAGGTGTCAGGAGACTCCTCCGAGGAGGAGTCGAGCAGCTCCGGCCTTGTGGGCCTCAGTGCCACCCGCTCCAACGCCACCGGCGTCGACGACCTCGGCCCCGCACGGGAGGTCGAGGGGAACCTTGACCAAGAATCGACCCGAGACTTGATGGACTCGAGGATCGGCTCGGTCTCCAGGGTCAACTTAGACGTCAAGGTCCCGGTGGTCGGGGCAGATGCACCGGTCAGACTGGCGATCAGCACCCGCTGCTGTTCCATGAAGGCAGCCAAGCTGCTCTCCAAGGCCGTCAGCCTGAGTCCAAGCTCAGGAGACTCAGCAGCCTCCGACTCGGGCCCCAACGGCGGTTCTCCCAGAGGAGAGCCCACGAGGACAACAGAACTTACGTGACTTAGGGACTCCGGCTCCATGCGAGGTAGTTTGGATGGCCTCTCCGACTCCAAGAGCCCGGGGCGGCAGTCAGGGCTACGCGACCTGGCCCTCAGGGATCCAGGGGCTTCCACCGATGCCGCCCTCACAAGCTTCTTCTTCCTTTTGTGCTCCTGGGTGGGAGACCCCCTCTCAGAGGAACCCTGATGGCGCTCGGGGGTCAGACTCCCGAGAGGTCGAGGCCTCTGATGAAGTCCAGGCCCGGCTGGACGCGGACTCTGAAAAAAATTCTTTCATGTTGATGCTGACGGCTCCAAAGTGCTTTCGATGACATTTTGCTGCACGGTCCACAGACCAGCGGGTCATGGTCGGGCCGAAGGCATCAGAGGCAGCAGTCATGTGTGTCAATGAGAGAAATAAGTTTCTTGCACCGATGACATTTTTTGAACCCGCTGGCAGCCATCGGGGGAAAAAGGGCCCCTGCAAGGTCAAAAGACCGGGCTGCCAGTGAAAATTAAAAAAAAGGCGCAAACGCTAGTCACGAAGGACAAAAAACGAAAAAAATTCTGGATTCAATATCGGTGTACCAAGCCCAGGCAGGAAGGGGAACCGGCATCGAACTGGAGAAGAAAAAGCGAAAATCGCAGAAAAAAAAAAAATCTACTTTTCCCGGGTGACACAAACTCACGTCCGTTGGGCTCCGTGGAAAAGACTGAGCAAGATGGCACCCTTAGGCGGGAAGGGGACCGCGCATGCGCGCTGCATTTCCAAAGGCTTTTCTTGAAAGCTGGGGAAATGCTCCGCACGAGGGTTCCGTCAGCACCGACGTCACCCATATGTGGGGACTGACTTCCTGCTTGGTCCTGGAGAATGAGCAAAACTCTAGTGAATCAAGGTTGTTATAGTCATTAATATGTTGGTGCCGAGTGATCCACCTTTAATTATTGTTTAAAATTATTCCATGGGGCTCTGATGTTCATCTCGTTTGAGCCTCTCTACTACCAGACCTCTTACAATAATGCACCTTTCAGTGGCATGGCAGACCTCCGACAGAACTTAGAGGGTCTACACTGAAAAAGGCACATGAACATGCACCATCCATCCACGCGTACTTCAGGAGTTAAGCTAGAAACACATTAATTATCAGCTTCATTTAGCTGCATACCAAAGTATATGCTGGAAATTTCTGGGGATAATGTTTGGAGACCTCCATAAATGCTATGGCTTTCAATAATAGAATGAAATTAATACTGGCATTTTGGACAAGACAAGTGACAGTTCATCTGAGAAGTCTGGGGGAATAGATCTGTTTGTGGCAGCTTCTGTGGTGGGCTGGGTCAACATAATCATTAGGCAGACTAAGCATTGCCTAGGGGAGAAGCGTGGGGGGGGGGGGGGAGCAGCGAGGAGGGGCACCAAAAGCCAGCTGCAGTCACAGCAAACCAATAGGTTCTGACAGTAATACTAACTCTGTGAACTAGTTTTCAAACAGATCATTTACCCCGGTAAATAGCATTTTACCCAGAAAAATAGCCTTTGGAAATTCCATTATTATGCTTATAGAAAAGAAAGTTTAATATTTAAAAGTGTGTGTCCAGATTATTTTTCTTGAAACATCCCTGTAAATGTTTGGTGAAGTATTGTGTTTTTATAGGATTGTTCTAAGAGAGGTAGTGTTGTGTTGCTGAGTTTAATTATCAAAATGATAGGGGCACCTAGAAGCTTGAAAGTTATTTGGGAGAGGTGGGAGGGGGGAACAGGGGACAGGCACAAGGCTGATGATTTGCTTACGGTTCCTAACATGCTTGCACCAGCCCTAGTGGTAGCATAGGAATGCTATGCAAAATATTTCCCTTTTTGCTTTTGGATATGCCTATGAGGATAACCAGACGAGAAACTAGATTTATCAGAGGTGCTTATGAATGTTTTTTGTAATCTGCCTAGGGCATTTTTTTAAAAAAATCAAACTAAAAATGAAATAAAAATTCAATTAAGTTGGTTATTTTTCAAATTCCTGCATCTGTTTGTTTTAGTGGAGCTCAGTGGTTGGAGAAAATGCATGAGAGATTTTGAAAGCTGAGTCTTTGGTTTTCAGACTTTTGATTAATAGAGAAACAGCAAAAAAAAAAAAAATCCCTGCCCCATTATACAATATGTAACTGTGTGAATTCATTCTGCAATTGATTTTCCTTAAAAAATAAGCACCTACGGAAAAATAATAAGTGCTCTTCTGAAGTAGTTGGAAATGGAGGACTGAACAAAGATAAAGAAAACTGAATCAGACAATAATAAAGAGAAAATTGGAAAACAAGAAGTTAATGATTGAGAAGCCAATACACATTTCTTGCTTGAACTGCATTAATGTCATCTCAAGGCTTGGGCATGTTTTATAAATCAGCACTGTATTCTAGGCAACGCAATATTTTGCCATTATTTCAGAGAAAAAAAGTCACTGACAATGATATTGTGATGGCGACTACCCTAGCGAGAGGTCGTTCTGAAATCACATCCTCTTTCGTGAAGCGTCCGATTTACTGAAAATGTTTTTCTCTCATAAACGGAAAGAGACATATCAGCTGCAAATCTCCACGTTCAACATAGAAGCTTGAAATGCTTGGTTTCTATGGTGATATATATTTAGTAAAATTGGCCCAACTCCTTTTTTCTTCCAAGGGAGAGATGCAAAATGGTCGGGCTTATTGGCAGCTATGATATGTATGGAAGTTCACAGATAAGCATCTTTATCTAAGGTGCAAGGCAAATAAGCTGTTTGTGCAGTCCCAGGCCAGCCAGGACTTAGCACATTATCCTACACTTATACCTGATACATAGCTCCCAGTTTCCTGCAGCAGTTCAAAGGTGGATTCGGTGACAGCACTGGAAAAGTCTTTGGCAACTACATAGCAGGTCTGCATATATCAGCATAGATTTGCATAATACTTAATTTAACTTTGGATTGTACTTTGAAAAAGCAAGTCATTTTCTGATATTTCTTATGTCTAGGTAATTTGTTTTGTCCTTTTTTTAGGGGGGGGGGAAAGGAGTCTTAGGGGCCTTTATTTTTTTAAACTAAAGTATGGTAAGCAGTTGCTGTGTGAACTAGTGCATGGCCATGGTAACTGGTATCATGCTGGCAGGACAGTGTGCTAATTCACATACCAATGGGGTTATTTTAAAAGCCCTATTCATACTTTGGATGTCTGAATATGGGCATTCAGACATTCAAAGCACAGAGACGTCACTGGAGCCATCATAGAAAGTGGGTCTAAAAAGGTCCCTGGCATGAGGATGTCCAAGTTGGAACAGATAGCGTGGATGCACTTACTGCCTCCTAAAGAGCACATCTACACTCAGGGGCAGCCCAAGGGCGGTGCAGGAGTAGCCTAGTGGTTAGAGCACTGGCTTGGGAACCAAAAGGCCAGGGTTCAATTCCCACTAGCACTCCTTGTGGCCTTGGGCAAATCACTTAACCCTCCATTGCTCAGAAAATCCAAGTTAGCAATGTCCCTGTTTAATGTACATTTAGCAAGTTTAAGTTACAATGTAAACCACTTTGATTGAAACAATAAAGAGGTATAAAAAAAACCTGTTAAATAAATAAATACAAAGACTCATTTACATAAATTTAATTAATTTTAAAAATGTATACGTTGCCAACTAAAATTTTAGGTGACTTTCAAAAGGAGCCCTTTAGAAGCCTCTTTTGTCCTGGCAATGACTTAGGGGCATGTTAGCGTAGTTACTCACCTGTAACAGGTGTTCTCCAGGGACAGCAGGAATCAGTCCTCACATATGGGTGACGTCGACGGAGCCCCATGCGGAGCAAATCCCCAGCTTGCGAAGAAAGCCTTTGGGACTGCATCACGCATGAGCGGTCCCCTTCCCACCCAAGGGTACCACCTTGCTCAGTCACAAG
Organism: Ichthyophis bannanicus; assembly: GCA_033557465.1. Taxonomy (NCBI): domain Eukaryota; kingdom Metazoa; phylum Chordata; class Amphibia; order Gymnophiona; family Ichthyophiidae; genus Ichthyophis; species Ichthyophis bannanicus. The sequence continues at coordinate 1,082,987,886 of CM066033.1, read as the reverse complement.
ACAGCTAAAAAGACGGCAAAAAGATAAAAATTAATCAAGGACTGCAACTCCAGGGGAAGAGGGAGGGTCGTGAGGACCAATTCCTGCTGTCCCTGGAGAACACCTGTTACAGGTGAGTAACTACGTTTTCTCCAGGAACAAGCAGGAAGTCAGTTCTCACATATGGGACTCCCTAGCTATAGGCTACTGAGAACACATTACTGAAAATAGGCTCCCTCTAGAAGAGCCGCAGCAGCCATGATAGGAGTTCAACCAAGAACGCAACACTCCGGTAGCCTGACACCAAAGGGTCAGAGGGTAGGAGTTGCCTAAACCTCAAACAGATTACGGAGTACAGCCTGGCCGAAAGCACTGTCCCATTGGGACTCCCTATCCAGGCAGTAATGGGCTGCAAAAGTCTGGCTTGAAGACCAGGTTGCGGCCCGGCAGATGTTTGCCAGTGGAACAGAGAGGAAGTGAGCCACTGATGCAGCCTTAGCCCTGACCCGGTGGGCTGTGACCCGACCTTGCAATGGGAGATCGGCCGCCCTGTATGCCCCGAGACAGGCATCCCCAGCTTACTGGGGTCATAAGAGATGAAGAACTGAGAAGCTCCAAGTACGCGTACGCTCCAAGTAGAAGGCCAACGCCCTCTTACAGTCCAGGGTATGCAGAACTACTTCTGCCCGGCTGGCATGGGGCCTGGGAAAGAAAGTTGGAAGCACCACCTCCTGGTTGAGGTGGAAAGAGGTGACCACTTTCGGCAGGAACCTGGGGTGTGTGCGAAGTACCACCCTGTTCCTATAGAACCGTGTGAATGGTCTATCGGACACCAGAGCTTTCAGCTCACTCACTCGTCTAGCCAATGTGAGTGCCACCAAGAAAAGTGTCTTCCAAGAAAGGAAGCTGAGATGGCAAATAGCCATTGGCTTAAAGGCTGGGCAAGTAAGCTGCTGCAAGACCACATTCAGATCCCATTCGGTCACCGGAGGGCGAACCAGGGGATTCAGCAGAAGCAGACCTCTCAGAAACCTGGACACCAAGGGGTGTACAGAGAGAGATTGCCCTTCCACTGGAGAGTGGTGCGCTGATAAAACACTAAGGTGAACTCGGACCGAGTTTGACTTGAGGCCTAAATCGGAAAGGTGAAGCAGGTACTGCAGCACCACAGCCACCTGACAGGAGAATGGGTTCTCACTCTGCTGAGTACACCATACTGCAAACCTACACCACTTAAAATCGTAGATTTTCCTAGTCGATTGCTTTCTAGAGGCTACGTTGGGATCCAGTTGCCTCTCATGCGGCTGGAGAATTCTGCTTAGCTTGTCTGCTAGGAAGTTCTTCTGACTTGGTAAGTAAACCGCCTTGAGGAACATACCCTGGCTGACTGCGAAGGAGCATAGGTCCAGGGTTTCCTGACATGGGATGCGAGAGTCTGTGCCCCTCTGTTTGTTCACATAGTACATCGCTACTTGGTTGTCTGAATCAAGACAGATCGATGAGCCAGGGGTTGTCCGAAGGTCCGAAGAGCTAGGCGGATCGCTCGAAGCTCTAAAAGATTGATTTGTTGTGTACTCTCCCATGGAGACCACACACCTTGAGAGCAGACCTGCTGGCAATGAGCACCTCATCCCAGCAGGGATGCATCCATAGTCAGCACCACTGCGTGGGAGGCTGAAAAAGCACTCCCTCCAGAAGGCTGTGAGGTTGAAGCCACCATTTCAAAGACTGTATTAGGCGATGGGACACCTTGATGCTGTCTGAGTCTGCCTGTGGCTTGTGTCCACTGGTCCCTGAGGCACCACTGAGCCTCTCTCATGTGTAATCGAGCATTGGGTGTCACATGCACTGTGGAGGCCATGTGACCAAGAAGGCGCAGTAAGTGTCCTGCTGAGATTTATTTATTGCTTTCATATACCACTCTCTTTAAAATCAGTGCGGTTTACAGATAACATTTTGTACAAAACAGAAGGCCTCTTATGCACTTACATTGAACGGGTAAAACAACTTGGAATAAACTGGGGAAACTATAACTATCTACTATCTGGTAGCGCTAGTGCAGCAAGTGATCTGCGACTCACTTGCTGCACTAGGGCTACCAGTCTTTTAGCCCTGTCTTCTGGTAGATAAGCCCTTGCCTGAAGGGTGTCTAACCTTGCCCCTATGAACTCCAGCCCTGAGGGGGAACCAAAGTGGACTTTGTGTAGTTGATCAAAGCCCAGGTGCTGAAGCAACTGGATAGTGCGGGACATGGCCTGTTGGGCTTCTAGAGCCGACTGGGCTCTTATGAGCCAGTCGTCTAAGTAGGGGAAGACAAAGACCCCTTGAGTCCTTAGAAAGGCCGCCACCACCGCAAAGCACTTTGTGAATACCCTGGGTGCCGAGGCTAGGTCAAAGGGCAGCACTTTGTACTGAAAATGGTTTCCTCCCACTACAAATCTTAGATATTGTCTGTGGTCTGGATGAATCAAGATGTGTGTATATGCATCTTTGAGATCTAAGGAGCATAGCCAGTCTCCCTGGCAGAGGTAAGGCAGCAATATTCCAAGGGAAAGAATCTTGAACTTTTCCCTCACCAGGAACTTGTTCAGGTTTCACAGGTCAAGGATAGGTCTTAGGCCTCCAGTTCTCTTTGGTATCAGAAAGTACCGGTTCTACCGCCCGATCCTCGAGAAGACCTGTTAACTCCTGCAAGAGGAGGTCCCTGTGAAGAGGGATTCTGAAAGGCTCCCCTGGAAAGTAAGAGGGAGGCACCTGTCTGAGATGCAACCAATAGCCCATTTGGACTATCTGGAGAACCCAGGTGCCTTGCATCCTTCGGGAGAGAGACTATGCACTGGAAGTCAAAAGCCCCCTCCAGGCTGGTCCGGAGCCGGTGCCTGGGGGCCTTTTGCTTACGCGTGCCCTGCCCCCGTCCCCTGACCTGCTACCCCTGCTGGGGAGGCCTGATATGTGGGGTAGTTTCGGTAAGCTTATCCTTTCCTCGTGAGCCCTTCTTCTTAGAAGGGGCAGAAGTTGTTTTCTCCTCAAGTCTTGTCCAGGTCAGGTATTTGGACTCGATCTTGGCAGCCTTCTCAGTCATGGGCTTGCCAAAGAGGTTCTCACCTCAGCAAGGGACATCAACCAACTTGTCCTGAACCCATGGCTCCAGGTCTGACGACTGTAGCCATGCCTGGAGTCGTGCACTGATGCCAGCCCCCGCTACCCGGGCCGAAGCCTCGAAGCCGTCATAGGTTGCTGGAGTCAAACTTCGAGCACTCTTGGATCCCAGTGGACAAAACCTGGAAGGGCTGCAAAGGCCCCTCGGAGAGACCAGCGGAGAACCTGGCAATCTCCTTTGCCAGGTCTCGCAGGTACATGCCCATGTACAGCTGGTACGTCTGGATTCAGCATGACAGCATCGAACCCTGGTAGCACTTTCTGCCAAGAGCATCCATGTTGTGGACCTCACGGCCAGGAGGCACCGAGGAGTGCATCTTCTGGCTCTTGAGCCGGCACATGGCCGATTCCACAACCATGGAGTTGTGCGGCAGCTGTGCCTTTTGGAACTGAGGGCTCTTGAGAACTCGATAGATGGAATTGATTCACCTGCTGAGGACTGGCATAGAGGCCGGTGTCTCCCACATTTGGAGCATCAGCCGTTCCAAAATGGGGGACACCAGTACAGTAAGGGCTTCCTTTGGAGAAACGTCATACTGGAGGACCTTGAGCTCCTCAGCTTGAGGTTCCCCCTCGGCATCCGCCGGGAATGACAAAGCCTTTGCCATGTCCCGGACAAAGTCCAAGAACCGAGTTGTCCTCCAGGGGTGACCATCTCCGAGGTTCAGATCCTGGGGAGTCTGGTATGGTGGGTGCCCGGGGACTCCTCGTCCTCTGTCTCCCAACCGTACTCCAAGGAGGAGTCGATCGGCTCTGGCCTTGAGGGCATCGGTCTCGACCGCCCCGACGTTGAAGGAATCAGCGTCGATGACCTCGATCCCGAACGGGAGGTTGAGGGAAACCTCGGCCGAGGATCGACTCGAGACCTTATTGTCGCGAGGATCGGCTCGGCCTCAAGGGTCGACTTGGATGTTAAAGTCCCAGTGGTCTGGGCGGACGGACGTGTAAGACTGGCCATCTGCACCCGCTGCTGGTCCATGAAGGCAGACATGCTGCGCTCCAAGGCCGCCAACCTGAGACCGAGCTCAGGAGACTCTGCAGCCCCCGGCTTGGATCCCAATGCCGTTGGGCCTGACGCCAGCTCTCCCGGGGGAGAGTCAACGAGGACAGTGCTTACCTTCCTTGGTGTCTCCGGGTCCTTTTGAGGGAGTTTGGCAGGCCTCTCCAACTCTGAGGATCCGGGGCGGTGAGCCGGGCTCCGCGACCGAGCCCGTGAGGGACCAGGCCATTTGGAGCTCTCAGATGACATCGTTCTCACGGATTTTTTCTTCCTCCAGTGTTCCCGCGAGGGAGACCCCCTTTCAGAGGATACCCGATGCTGCTCGGGATCAGACAGCTCCCAAGAGGCCGAGGCCTGGGTGGTTGCAGACTCGGGAAAAATCCTATCATGTTGCTGCTGCCTGCTCCTCAATGACATCTTCTTGCACGGGCCACAGACCACGGGGTCATGGTTGGGCCCGAGGCATCGGAGGCAGAAGTTGTATGTGTCTGTGAGAGACATTAGCTTCGTGCACCGATCACAGTTTTTAAACCCGCTGGCAGCCATCGGGGGAAAAAAGGCCCCTGCAAGTTCGAAGGACCTGACTGCCAGCTAAAAAGAAGAGAGCGAACGCTAGTCACTAAGGACAAAAACGAAAATATAGACCGGACTCGATACCAGTGTACCGAGCCATAGGCGGGAAGGGGAACCGGCGTCCAACCAGCTAGCAGAAAATAGAATTTTCTAACTTTTATCAATTTTTTCCGGGGGAAACGAGGACAACGTCCGTTGGGCTCCGTGGAAAAAAGGAGACCAAGCAAGATGACACCCTTGGGGGGGGGGGGGGGGGGGAAGGGGACCATGCATGCGTGATGCAGTCCCAAAGGCTTTCTTTGAAAGTTGGGGGATTTGCTCTGCATGGGGGCTCTGTTGATGTCACCCATATGTGAGAACTGACTCCCGGCTTCTTCCTGGAGAATACTAAATATTAATGAACGTTAACTGCCAATGCACAAATAGAAATAAATGGGTGTTCCTGCACTTAGCGCACATTAACATTTGCGAATGCGCATTAACTTTTAAACATGCCTCTTAATGAGTGTCTGAATACCATTTGCATGGACAGTGAGGATAAAGAAAGACTACCAGATTTCTACATTACTATATTCCAGTGCCAATTGCCAGGAAGTACTACAAACCCTGCTCATTTAGAACCCATAGCAAACCCGCCATATCATAACAGCACTACAAGGACTCACAAAGCACCAAATCCTACCTATGAAAAGGCAACACTGCAAATATTAAACTAATACATCTCAGAGAATAGCAATATATCTCCTACTGGGGAATGAGAAGAAGTGGTACTGTCACATAGAAACTACATGAACAGAATACTGCAGCTCGGTTACACATGCAAAACACAGACCGTCAGCATAGAACAAGGGATCACAATTTAGAAATATGAAGACAATTAAACTGGGAACCTAAAAAGCCAAACTTGGAATGTACAACACTGGAGAAATAAAACTATAAATTAATTTCCTCTTGTACTAAACAAAATGCAAAGACGTTAGTGATGCACATTTCCCAGATCCGACATATTCCAGTTAATAAAATTCAAAATAAAATAGTATTTTCTACCTTTTTGCTGTTTGGGCATTTTATTTTTCCCATTGCAATTGCCCCAGTCACTTTCTTTTGTTTTCTTCATGTCTATTGCTAACTCTCCATTGTCTGTTATCCATCTGTCCTTTCTTCTCTCTTCTAGGTTTTTCCATTCTCTCTCCATCTGCTCCAACATACTGATCTTTCTCCTTTTGCTCTTTCCTCCATTTCTTTCTTTATTCCTTTTTCAGCCACTCAAATTTCACCCCTCCATCCTCAAACCCCACTTACTCTGCCAATACCCAGCCAATTGTAGATTTTTCTTCCCTCCCACACAGAATATATTTTCCCCTCTCCATACTCACTCCCCCAGCCCCAGCCCCTTCTAGTCCTCCCCCAACATCAGCTTCCTTCTAGTTCAAGCCCCACCCAATATACGCTTCTTTGTAATCCCATTCTCTCATCCCCCCGCATCAGCTCATTTCCAATCCTAGCCCCCCTATCAGCCATTTTCAGTCCTATCCTAGACCCCCCACCATCAGCCCATTTCAAGTCCAAGCCCCCCAATCAGCCCATTTCCAGTCCTATCCTAGTGAAGAGCAGTGTTTTCCCTTCAATCTGGCAGCTGTGTTCTCATGTGGCCCGCTGATGCATTGAGTACCAGGAAACATGAAATGCCCTTTAACCTCTGACATGCCAGATGGCTACATGAGAACACGAGGGCCCAACTTCATCCCGCACATGCTGTTCGGCTCCCTCTGAAGCCAGCCCTGCCAGGAGCCGAACAGCTGATCCTGCTGGGGAGCTAAACAGCATGTGTGGGATGAAGATGGCGAGGGGATCCCTGAAGCGCATGGCTCTATGCAAACAGCATTCCTGTACAATGGACGGGCCGGCCCTGTCCACATTATCTCTAAAGTATCTGTACCATGCCGTAAAGTAGTAAAACTAACTTTTGTTCAATGAAGATTTCCTTCATACCTTAATGGACCAATAGGATGGTGGGTTACAGTTGGCTGGTTTTTAAAAGAAGATTTTTTATTCTTCAGTTTCTTATGTTTTTAATCATTCTCTCTCTCTCTCTCTTATTTGATGCCGTACTGCATGCTTCATTTTGTAAGCTGCCAGGGCTGGTTTCTGTGAACTGAAGGTCTATAAACCAAAGTTACTCACTTGTAGCAGGTGTTCTCCATGGACAGCTGAATAAGTCCTCACATACAGGTGGTGTCATCGATGCACAATAACCTCTTCCAACTCCTTGTAGAAGGTTTTAGATTTGTTCCTTCATGCATGCACACATATTCTCACCTGCTGCCGCCGCACATCATCTGCTCAGTCTAGTAACTAGCTAATGCCAGAATAGAATTCCAAGAGGGGGAAGGTGAGTTGCGAGGACTTATTCTGTTCTCCACGGAGAATGCCTATTACAGGTGAGTAACTTTGTTTGCTCCATGGACTACTACTACTACTTATTTGTATAGTGCTATAAGGCATACGCAGTGCTTTACACAAACATGTGAGATATAGCCCCTGCTTGACAGAGCTTCAATCTATGCAAGTCAGAGAAATACAGCAAACGGGATCAGGGTAGAACTAAAAGGACATGGTTATAACATACATGGATGGCAAACAGGGGGGAAAAAAAAGAGGGGGTCAGAATACAAAAGTAGCTTCAAAGATAAAGTGACCAACCATCCTGTATTATACGGGACAGTCCCGTATTTTAAGGATTTGTCCCTGGAATCATATTTCTTCTGTTGGGACACCTAAATGTCCCCTATTTTAAAACATTTGTGCCATTCCTACACTCTTCCACATTTGTACCAGCAGACTTCTCCAATCCTGCTGAAATTTTCAAAGGGAAACTATTTATATGAGACTGTTTCCATCAGAGACACAGAAAAATATACACATGCATGTACTCTGTTGTACTTCAGTCACACACACACACACACTAGCACTTTTCAGACAGATTCTGTTTCTGACCGTCTACTGGTGCTATGCTGCTTCTGCACTCCTACTTCAATGCCCCCAGTTCTTGCTTCTGCTACCAGTTTTTTCTCAGTCTGCAATAGCCTCCGCACACTTTACCCATTCTCAGCAACCCCATTCACTCCTACCAAGAAACCCACTCTCTCCCACTGTGCAGAAACTCAGTCCATCCTTCCTGTGACTAGTGCAGCCTTTCCATTGGCTGGAACCTACCACTTACTCTATACAGTGAGGGGAGAGCACTGATGAGCTGTAGAGCTAAACTCTAAATACCCAAACAGACAATTTTGACATCAGTCTAAGACAGCTACTTTTACAAAGTTGTAGAATCCTAAAATAATTTAGATGGTTGGCAATCCTAAACTCCTGAGTCCTCAGCACATCTGACAAATCTGGCTCTGCTTCCTCCCTAGGGCCTAGGCAACCATCCGTCATACAATGCCAGCCATTAGGCTGCAGAAGACACAGCCAGCCAATAGGGAGCGGGGGGGGGGGGGGGGGGGGGAGGTGAGAGCAGTAGCTAGGATACAGAAACCTTCCTTTCTCCCTTGTCATGCAGCTTTGGAGTATGGTGGGGTTTGGTTTTTTTGCTACATACAGCTCTACAGGATAAAATATTGGGGGTGCTCAAGCACCCACAGATGTTGGCTCCAGAGCTATGATCCTGGGGCCAAAATTAGTATCAGTATCAGTCAGTGGTCAGCTGATTTCATTAATTCTGTCGTCTGTGTAGGCCCTTAGCCAAGGGTGCGTGTTTCTATTTCATCTTTAGACTTTTTCTTTTCGGCACTTTAAAATGAAAATAGAGTGTTTTTAATGACCAACTACAAAATGAATACTCTGTCATTAAGAAACACATTTTGGTCATTTGTTATAAAACACTCTGCTATCTTCCCTTTCAATCACACATGCAGGAAAGGGTGACATTGTCCATCCTTAGGTGCTGAACACACACCAGAGAGCAGATGTAAGTGCTTCTTCAAATAGAACAGACTTCTTTTTTTTTAAGAAACCAAACTTGGGGAGGTATTTTTACTACAGCCGCGTTTTGAGGAGGCGGCAGGTTGATCCCTGGCTGCCCTGATTTCATCAGGGGCTTGTACAAAGAACTGCCGAGTGCCCTTAATACTGGGATGTACTTTTGCTACAGTCGCATTTTGAGGAGGCAGTGGGCTGATGCCCGGCCTGTCCTGACATTAATCGGGGGCTTGAAGAATCTTGATGGGGTGCTAGGCACGCAGTCATTGGTGTGCGGTCATGGCGCGTCCAAAGGAGCGAGTCACAAGGGGCATTTCTAGCCCCTTCGGAACACCGAGGGAGTAGAAGTGTGTAAGAGGTTGAGTGGCGCTATATATGGGAAAGCATAATAAGAAACCGGCAATAATAGCGGGGGCTGTTATGGGCCCCATGGACAAACATTTGAAGCCTAAGGAGGATGCTATTCTATCTGCAGGTACTGCACTTGCTTCCTTACAGGTTTCAGAAGAGTTTGAGCTCTTCAGAACACTCACCACTACTTCCCCTCTCTGGAAAGATGTCACCTGACTCATAGGGCGGTACTCAGCTGAAATTTCAGAATATGCCAACAATTTCCTCGGGACACCCCCTCCAGTGAATAACCAGGGTGTGCCTGAATCACAGGTTTCTCTGAGGGATATTTGGAGGGTGGCAACAAGGACGTGGAGGGTGGTGAGCAGATTTTAGTGGATACTATTTCTCAGATTTGTGCATTTTCACAAGAAACGGTCACTTGGTTGAGTAACATTGAGGAGCAGGTGGGCTTGCTAGCTACTCAAGTTCACAAGTGTGAAAATCACTGCTCCTCCCTGCAAGCTATTAGTGCTTCACATATTAAGGATAGTCTCATAATACATTGTAGGTTGGAAATGTTTGAGAATGGTTTGAGTTAAAAATATCCGCTGTTTGAATTTTCCTTATTGTCATTTGCTTTCTCCTGAAGTCTTGTTTCGGAGATACCTCAAACAAGCACTGGGTATACCCAGTGCAGACTTGATGGCATTCTCCAAGATCTACTATTTGTCTTGTGGGAAGATATCAGGCGAGTCCTCAGAGGAGGCGGGAATTATTCAGTCCCAACCAGAATTTGATCTCACACAGTTTTTAGAGGACTTGCAGGATGTGATTTCCAGCAGGGCTACTTTGTTAGTTACATTTCTCACAGAACAGGAGAAGACTTCAGTATTTAAAAGTTACTTTAAGAATAGGCTTTTGTGTTTTTATGGTGCTCGTATTCAGTTGTTTCCTGATGTCTCGAAGCCACCCAGTTGCATAGAAGGGCGTTTTTAGCCCTGAGGACATGGGTTTTGGCCCTTGGGGCATCTTTTTTTTCAAAAGGTATCCCTGCAAGTTCTTAGTCACGTTGCAGGGATCTAAATTTATCTTTCAGGACTCTCCGCAGTTAGAGGCATTTCTAGTAGATAGGGAAAAGCAGGCAGATGTGGGATGAGATTAAAGTTGAATAAAAAAAGAATTGTGGGCAACTTGGAGTTGTCTCGTCTCCCCCCCCCCCCCCCTCGATAGGAGTTTTCCTAATTTTTGTTGTTTATCTCCCCAAGATGTGAATTAATGATAATGTTTTGTTTCTTTTTTGTGGAGGTGCCTTTAGTTGATGTATATAGATCCTATTTTCTATATGCTCAGTTACTGGCTACAACTGAGGGAACCAGTGGGCTTAACACTGTATTATCCACAAACATTCTTTTCGGTCGTTAGACTGTACCTCAAAGTTGTTGAAAAAATGTCTTGATGAAAAATGCTCGTGTGCTAACCAAAACGGAAGCAATCATCTAATGTTTTCAAACCTGATTCTATTCATTACCTCGACAGACCTTTCTGAGACAGGTTTAACAGTTTTTTTGCGATTGCTCAAACCTGGGAAGCATTAAAGTGTGCCCTATTTTAGTAAGGTACTTTCTTCCTGAGGAAGGGGTTCAGGTAAATGTTCTTGATCTGTGCTGGGTCCGCTGCTTTTTGACATATTCATAAATGACCTGGAAAGTGGAATAACGAGTGAGGTTATCAAATTTGCAGATGACACAAAACTATTTAAAGTTGTTAAAACCCAAGAGGATTGTGAAAAATTGCAAGAGGATCTTGATAAATTGGAAGACTGGGCATCAAAATGGCAGATGAAATTTAATGTGGACAAGTGCAAGGTTATGCACCTAGGGAAGAACAACCCAAACTATGGTTACACGATGCAAGGTTCCACATTAGGAACCACCACCCAGGAAGATTTAGGCATCATTGTGGATACCATGTTAAAACCCTCGGCCCAGTGTGCAGCGGCGGCCAGGAGAGCAAACAGAATGCTAGGTATGATAAGGAAAGGAATGGAAAATAAAACAAAAGATATTATAATGCCTCTATATCGTTCCATGGTGAGACCGCACCTTGAATGTTGTGTGCAATTCTGGTCGCCGTATCTTAAAAAGGATATAGCGATTTTAGAAAAGGTTCAGAGAAGAGCCACCAAAATGGTAAAGGGGATGGAAGGATACTCCTATGAAGAAAGGCTAAAAAGGTTAGGGCTCTTTAACCTGGAAAAGAGACGGCTGAGGGGAGATATGATAGAAGTCTATAAATTAATGAACGGAGTGGAACGGGTAAACGTAGATCGACTGTTTACGTTATCAGAATATAGAAAGACTAGGGGACATGCAATGAAGCTACAGGGTAAACTATTTAAGACTAATAAAAGAAAATATTTTTTCACTCAACGTGTAATCAAACTCTGGAATTTGCTACCGGAGGATGTAGTAAAGGCTGTTAGTGTAGCTGGGTTTAAAAAAGGTTTGGACAAGTTCCTGGAGGAAAGGTCCATAAACCATTATTAAGAAGTGACCGAAGATATCAATGCTTGACCCAGTACAAGCATTGTGGAACTTGTGTCTCTTGGGGATACTGCTAGGTACATATGACCTAGATTGGCCACTGCTGGAAACAGAATACTGGGCTTGATGGACCCTGGTCTGACCCAGTATGGCATATCTTATGTTCTTATGTTGATGTCCATGAAGTTAAAGGCGAAACCTCAGACATCCTTTCCAAGTGTATTCTTGATACAATTGAGTCCAATGGACTAAGATCCAAAGTTTTGGCACTGTGTGCTGACAATACCAATTACAATCTTGGTGGGGCCGCTAGGAGGGGTAGTAACAATATTTTTTACAAGCTGCAAAAAGATTTAGGAAGTAATTTAATTGGTGCAAACTGCACAGCTCACAGTTTTATCAGCACTGCTGCTGAATGCCTGATAATTGACATTGAAGTTATTGTTGAAAAGATATTCAGACATTTTCACATTTATACAGTGAGAATTGAAGAATTTAAAGAGATGTGTGACTTTGTTAAGAGTATCAAAAACTCCTCAGATATAGCAATATAGATGGCTGGCTTTACTACCAGCCATAGAGGGGTTAATTAAAATGTTCCAACCAGTGAAATCATATTTTCTGAGCCAGGAAAAATGCCCAGTTATCATCAAAAATGTTTTTTGAGAATGAATCAGCAGAGGTTTGGCTGTATTTTCTGCACAGCCAGACAGTGATTTTCCAAAATGCGACTTTAAAAACCAAGTCTCAAAAAAATCTCGATGATCGAGGTGGCTGGAGTCATCAGTGACCTTAGAAACAAGTTAGTTACTAGGAAGAATGAAGTGTTTTTGCCTCTGACAATCAAAAAGAAGATAAAGACCTTGAAGTGGAAGGCAGCATTGATAAATCAGATTTCAAACAATCTGTGTCATCTTTTTACACCACTTGCATTGATTACTTAGATCAGTGGACCACTCACTTCCAGGAGATTGGGAAACAGTGCACTCTTCTTCAAACACAACTAGAGTGGTGCGAGCTAGAGTTGTCCTTAAAATACGTTTTGTCTACAAGACACGGCCTAGAGTGAGTAATAAAATGACACTAAACTGTTTCATGAGTTCTCTTAAGTCATTTGCTTCTGGCGAAAAAAAAAGTTCAAGAATTGAAAAGAAAAACAAACACCACAGTTGATGGAAAATGGAAGGTGGTGTTTGGACACCTCAAAAAGTGAGGTACCATGTAAAAATGGTTGAATTTAGGTTTGCCAGGTTCCAATGCTCCAACTAAAAGTGCTTTTCAATCAAGAACAAAGTATTGTCTACAGAAAAAAACCAAGTGCATGTAGAGAGAATCTCAAATGTCTAATGATTGTAAAGTACAATTTTGAGTTGAGTTGCCTGGAATTTTTTAAATTATCTTAGTGGAAATGTTGCTATTTTGAAGAAAATTCACTCTGTAGAGAAGTATAACAAGTAGGCCTGATCGGCATATTCGTAAGTAAAGGACCTAAAGGACCTGCACTGGCTACCAATTTACTGCCGCCTCACCTATAAAGTAGTCCTGATGACCTTCATGGCCATCAACAAAATATCCTCCACTTCCCTAACGGATCTTCTCCACCCCACTCCAGCAAACAGAGTAAGGAGGAAATTTGCCACCAATACTCTACAGACCCCTAATGAAATAACAAAATGCACCCAGGCAACAAAGAACTGAGCCTTTAAGTTCTATGCTCCCAGCTGCTAGAATGCGCTCCCAACCACCATCCGAACGATCACAGATCTCGCCTAATTCAGAAAAGCACTAACACACCACCTCTTTCTCCTACGCTACTCACAACCCAATAACTCAACTTCACCCACCATACACCTTGCTAGGCAATTGTAAGTTACAGACAGCTCATGATTATATTGTAAATAGTTGTAGATAGCTGTAGATAGTTTCCCCAGTTTGAAATCCAAGTTGTTTCACCCGTTCAATGTAAGTGCATAACAGTTCTCCTGTTCCGCACAAAAAAAACGTATCTGTAAATTGCACTGATTTTAAAGAGCGCGGTATATAAAAGCAATAAAATAAAAATTATAAATAAAAATTATAAACCTAGCCTACTGATTAAAATTTTGGGTTAAAATTAAAACTGTATTTATAAACATAATTTTTCCTCATCTTTGAATCCCCCTGACTTGATTGAGTGTCCTGTATTTGAACTTAGAAAAAGATGGTCAGGTTATCAAAGAGGTAGGTTTTTAGTCTAGATTCAAATAAGATGAGAAATGGAACCTGATGTACCAACTTAGGTGGTCTGTTCCAGGTATACAGTGTAGCAAGGTAGAAGTAGTAAAGTCAGGAGTTGGCAGTGGAAGAGAAGGACATTGATAAAAGGGATATGCCTGAGAAGCAGAGTTCCCAAGGAGGGGTGTAGGGAGAGATAAGAAAGAACCACGGAATAAATGTCTTCGTAGGTCGGTAGGAGAAGTTTGAATTGGATGTGGAAACAGATAGGAAGCCAGTGAAGTGACTTGAAAAAGAGAGATTATGTGAGAATAGAGAAACTAGCAGAAGATTAGCCATGCCGATTAATTTTGAATGGATTGAAAGGGAGACAGATGATTCAGGGGAGACGTGAGAAGCAAACGGTAATCTGAACTGGAGGTGACTAGATAGTGATAAGGGTCTTGGATAGTGTGTTTAGAAAGGAAGACACAAATTTTGCTGATGTTATAGAGAAAGAAATGACAGGTTTTAGCTATCTGTTAGATGTGTGTAGAGAAAGAGAGTCAAAGATGACCCAAAGGTCCCTGACGAAATAGGAAGGATGATAGGGTTATCCACAGAAAGAGAGAAAAGGAGGTTGGGGAAAGGTGGGTTGGGGGGGGGGGGGGAGTTAAAGAGCTCTGTTTTGGTCATATTCAATTTCAGACACCATTGGGACATCCAGGCAGCAATGTCAGGCAAGAAGGCTGAGATACAGGCCTGGATTCCTGGAGAGATTTTAGGTGCAGATAAGTTACTGAGAGTCACCAGCATAACAATGATACTGACAGCCATGGGAGGAGACCAGGACACCAAGGGAATGAGTATAGAGAGAAAGGAAGAAGCCCCAAGACAGAACCCTGAGGTACACTAACTGAAAGTAGGATAACAGTAGAAGATCCACCAGAATGTACACTTAAGGTGTGATGGGAGTGATAAGAAAATCAAGATGGAACAGATGGCCCTTATATCCCAGTGAGCACAGGGTATTAAGGAGAACGTGGTGATCAAATGGTAGGCCAAGAAGGATGAGGATCCAGTATTAGCTGCCTTGCAAATAAAGAAAAAAAAAAAGGGGAAACATGGAATTTTGCAACTGGCGGACACCAGAGAACAGAACAACTTTTTTTTTGTATAAAAGACCTTTAAGCAACATATAGCAACAGTGAGGCACAGAAACAGTAAGAAAAGGACCTGGGGGATGGAGTTGGATTCTAATCCCAAAACAGAATATGAAGTATGGATTGGCCAAATCTACTAATTCTAATTCTAACATACTTGTATACCGCTACAATCCCATACATAGTGGTTCAGTGAGGTTTATAACAAAGAATATACATGAAAAGGAATAAATAATTAGATCAAAAATGAAAATGAGTTAAGAATTAAACAATGCTTTTAAATGTTTTTTGAAAATGAAGAAAAGGAGAATAAAAATAAGACTGCAAACCTTTTGATTTGCTTGCTAAAAAAGGAAGCAATCATTAAAAACATTTATAAAGAAAAATATTAAACAAAAAAACCCCCACCTATTTGAAACTTTTTTTTTTTTTTTAGTGCCATCAAGTCAGTGCTGACTCCTGGAGACCCAGCTGCCTCTGTTTCTTGGCAATGTATCACAAGAAGTAGATTGCCCGGCCTTTTCTTCTGAGGCAATGGAAGGTAAAGTGTCTTGCCTAAGCTCACAAGGAGTGCAAGGGGAATTTGAACCCTTGATCTTCTGGGTACTGGGAAGGTGCTCTAACCCATCAGGCTCCTCCTCCACTCATTTGAAACCTTAAGCTAATGCAAATCATGAAGTATGGGGGTAATTGCTCCATATCAAGACACTCCAAAAATAAGATGAGCTGAAGTGTTCTGACAAAGTTGCAAACATTTCGCCTATCACTGTGAGCAATTTATAAGCAAAATATTGCCATGATCTAAAAAGGCCGAAATAGAACTTTATGCTAAAAGTTGAAAATGATCGGAGAAATATGGCTTAATCCTATACAACTGATGCAGTTTAAAGAACAATTTTGATATCACCGCGTTGATGTAAGCCTCAAAAGGATAGATCAATCAAAATACCAAGAACTCGAAAGAACTGGATCACAATAAACCTATAACCGATCCAATGCCTGTATTAATGAGCCCAGAAGTGGTTTAGCATTATTAAAACAAAGGACTTTGATTTTGATACATTTAGTTGTAAACGCAAAGTTCTTGCCTATCTTTGTAACTGCAGTATAACATTGTTTATCACTGAAAAAAAAGTCATTTGTTAGTGATGAAAAAGCCAAAAGCATAGAGATATCAGCAGCACAGGTATACAATTTAAAATCAGTTTGATCAAGAACCCATCTCAATGTAATCATGAGAACATTGAAAATAATTGGTGAAAGCGAGGATCCTTGAGAGACCCTGCAAACAGCCTTCCATGTCTCTGAACTAGCCACACCTATATGCACTTGGCACATCCTATTCTTTAAGAAAAGGGAAAAGGTGAAATTAGTCTTACCTGCTAATTGTTGTTCCTGGAGTGTAGCCAGTCTAGTCTCGAACCTCTGTGTTGCCCATCTCATCCAGCAGCTTGGAGACTGAGAAACTCCTCCTTTTGTGATGTCACTGGTATATCCTCTCGGGAGCCACCTCCTGTCACCAGTATCCTATTGACAAAGCAGACTCACCGGAGCAACAAGGAAGAATCAACTGCAAGTATTACCTAACAATGAACAAATAACTCAACCACTAATGCTTAACTGAGGGAAACACTCCCTTTTCGTACATAGACTTTAAACTTGACGAGGCCACTCCCTCACCCAAAAGGAAGGAAAGTGTCCACAAAGTAAATGCCATTCTGCAGGTAAACCCCCACCCCAGGACACCGAAGCTCCATAATTGAATACACCTCTTACCTGTTAACCATATAGACACTTCAAGCTTCTATTCGCACAAGATTACTGGGGAGGGATACGGGACTAGACTGGCTACACTCCAGGAACAATTAGCAGGTAAGACTAATTTCACCTTCCTGATCGTGTATCCAGTCTAGTCCCGAACCTCTGGGTCTGTACCAGAGCAGTGAAAACATCATCCACAGGAGGGGACCCGGCAGGCCAGCCTGAAGTACTGCTGATCCAAAATAGGTCTCCTCCGCTGTTTGAACATCCAGCCGGTAGTGCTTAACAAATGAATTCAAAGACGACCAAGTCGCTGCCTTACAAATCTCCACCGGCGACACCAACCGAACCTCTGCCTAGGATGCCGCTTATGCTCTAGTAGAATGGGCCCTAAGCCCCTTCGGCACCGGCCTACCTTTCAGCACATACGCCGATGCAATGGCCTCCTTAATCCACCTCGCAAAGGAAGCCTTTGACGCCGCTTCTCCCTTTCTTGGCCCCGTGAAGAGCACAAAAGTCCGTCCAACCTGCGGAAACTCGCAGTCCGAAGATACTTCTTTAACTCCCGCCGGACATCCAAGAGATGCAACTTCCTCGCTGCCGAACTTCCTGTGCCCTCTCTGAACACCGGTAAGGAAATTTCCTGATTCACATGAAACGCCGAGACCACCTTCGGCAGAAAGGCCGGCACAGGCCTCAAAACTACTTTTGCCTCAAAGAACGAAAGATAGGGTTCCTTACAGCATAGCGCTTACAGTTCGAGACTTTTCTCACCGAACAGATGGCTACCAGAAAAACACTTTTAGAGTAAGGTCCTTGAACGACGCCTGAGACAACGGTTTGAAGGACTCCCGTTCCAGCGCGTCTAGCATGAACGGCAGATGCCATTTAGGAATTATCTGTCTACACAGCGGCCTCAATAGAGACACTGCCTTTAAAAACCATTTAACATCCCACTGACTCCCAAGCGACTGACCCCGTCTCTTACCTCTGTAACATGCCAACGCTGCTACCTGCATCCATAGCGATGCAGCAGCTAGCCCTTTCTCAAACCCATCCTGCAGGAACGCTAAGATCTGAGGCACAGTGGATCTTAACGCCTCGCACTTCTTATCTACGCACTACGCTTCGAATACCCTCCAGATTCGAACATAAGCTAGCGATGTTGATCTCTTTCTGGCCTTCAGCAAAGTAGTAATGACCACCGCTGAGTACCCCCGAGACTTCAACCAAGCCCTCTCAATAGCCAAGCCGTAAGCGAGAACCGATCCATGTGAGGCATAAGCAGGGGACCCTGCGACAACAGATCTGCTCAAGGTGGAAGACGCCAGGGCTTTGCAACTAACAACCTCATCAGGTCCACGTACCAGGGCCGGCATGGCCAATCTGGAGCTATCAGAATTACCTGACCTCTGTATCGCGCTACCCGTTGTACCACTCTGCCTATCAAGGCCCACGGCGGGAAGACATACAGTAGCTGCCCCCCGGCCAGTCTTGAATGACAGCATCCAAGCCCTCTGACATCCTTTCTCTTCATCTGCTGTAGAAGCGACTGACACCTTTACCGAGTTGAAAGTCGCCATGAGATCCATGACTGGCGAGCCCCACAGGCGTACCAGCATCTCGAACACCTCTAGATGCAGGACCCATTCCCCTGGATCCACTCTTACTCGACTGAGGAAAATCGGCCTCCTCATTTTCCACCCCTGCTACATGCGCTGCCGATAGATCCAGAAGGTTCGCTTCAGCCTATTCGCACAGGGCTTCGGCCTCGGACTCTAGCGCGACGCTTCTGGTTCCCCATTGCCTGTTGATATTGGCCACCGCAGTCACATTGTCGGAAAACACTCAGACTGCCCTCCCTTCGAGAGATGCCCGAAACGTCTGTAAAGCCAGAGCCACTGCCCTTAATTCTAACCTGTTGATCGGCCATGTTTTTTCTTGAGAATTCCACTGTCCCTGTGAGAACCTGCCTTGACAGTGAGCTCTCCAGCCCAGAAGGCTGGCGTCTGTCGTCAAGGGCACCCAGTCCGGCGACTCCAATGACTTCCCGCTCTCCAGTGATTCGGGAAGCAACCACCATCGCAGGGCCTGACGCATCTCCGTCGGACAAGGCAGCTTCCAGGACAGCGGATCCTGCTGATGCAACCAGCGCCGAAGCAACACCCTCTGCAAAGGCCTCATGTGAGCCCTTGCCCAGGACACCATCTCTATTGTCGACGCCATTGTGCCCAACAGTTGGAGGTAATGCCAAGCCGAGGGCGCCTTGTAACGTAAGAATCTCTTGACTAGCTTCCGCAAGTCCTGCGCTCGCTGTTGTGTTAGAAAAACCTTTCCAACTAGTGTGTTGAACCGAGCCCCCAGGTATTCCAGACTGAGAGGGGACTAACTGACTTTTTGACATATTGACTACCCAACCAAGCTCTTCCAGAAAGGAGACCACCCTGGCCGTTGCACTCTCGCTCTTGGTCCTCGACTTTGCCCTGATCAACCAATCGTCTAGATAAGGGTGTACGAGAATTCCTTCCTTCCTCAAAGCTGCCGCAACCACCACCATGACCTTGGTGAAGGTTCACGGTGCAGTCGCTAGGCCAAAGGGCAACGCTCAGAACTGAAAATGCCCGAAAGGAAACGCGAATCTGAGAAACTTGTGATGATCCGGTCTTATGGGAATGTGAAGATATGCCTCGGACAAATCCAGGGACGTAAGGAATTCTCCTTTTTGTACCACCATTACTGATCGCAGAGTTTCCATGTGAAAATGCGACACTCGAAGACAACGATTCACTCCCTTGAGATTTAGAATCAGCCGAAACCCTCTGTCTTCCTTTGGTACCACAAAGTAAATGGAGTATCGACCGTAGCCGTATTGGTCTGGCGGCACTGGCACTATCGCCTTGAGGTCTAGCAGCCTTCGTACCGTCCCCCGCATGGCCTCGCACTTGGAGGCCGAATTGCCCGGGGATCTCATGAAGGCAACTCGCACTGGACTTAGCAATTCCAGCACATAGTCCTCTCGGATGACTTCCAGCACCCACTGATCTGACGTGACTCGGACCCAGGCAGAATAAAACTCCTGCAACCGCTCCCCTACGGATGTAAGGGCGCCTGGGTCCCCCTGATCTCATTGTGGCTTTCTAGAGTTGAGGGAAGATGAGAAGGAAGGCCCAAAGCCCCTTCCCGCTCCTCAAAACCCCCAGAACCCCTGATTCTTATTGTAAACCGTCCTCTTTGACCTGAATTAAATCTCTGGAAATGGAACCAGCAAAAATCCCACTGTTGCCCCCTGCCCACAGGAGTCGCCCGGCCTGGCTTAAGATTTTCTTCTGGCAATCTACCTCCTTTAGACTCCCCTAGATCCTTGACCAATTTCTCTAAATCTTCCCCAAACAAGAGACGCCCTTTAAAGGAAAGTTTACTTAACCTAGCCTTAGAGGAGCTATCTGCCCCCCAATTGTGCAGCCACAGGTAACGCCGCGCTGCTATGGCCGACGCCATGCTCTTCGACAATCCCCGCATAAGGTCATAATGAATATCCGTCAGATTGAGTTGACCGGAGAGACGTCCAGGTTAGAATCAGGCGCAGCCTCTCTCCTGCCCACCTTGCACCCGCTGCGACCAGCGAAGGCAGGCTCTAGCCACCCACGTTCCGCAAATAGCCACCTGGAGCGACAGAGCATTCACTTCAAAGACCTGTTTCAACAAAGCGTCCAACTTCCTGTCCTGGGTATCCTTGAGGGCCACACTACCCTCTACGGGTATGGTGGTCTTTTTCGTCACCGCTGAGACGGCCGCGTCCACCTTGGGCAACTTAAACACCTCCTTATCCTGGTCCACCAACAGATACAGACGGCTCATAACTCTGGATCCCTTCAGAGGCGCTTCTGGAATGTTCCACTCCTCCTGAATCATCTCCTGAAACACCCTGTGCACCGGGAACGCTCTGATTCTTTCGGAAGACCTGCAATAACGGATCCTCTAGTGCCTCATCCTCCGCCGACCCCGTAACCGGCATATTCAGCACCTTCAGCGTCTCTACGATGAGCACCGGCAGCTCCACTCTTCTGAAGACCCGTACCACTCTTGCCTGGTCCTCTTTCTCTGAGAGTTCACCTTCCTCTAACTCCTTTTCTAAGTCCATGCTGCGGCCTTCCTCATCCAATAGCGGACCCTCTGAAGGCACCGATTGCTCTCTAGGCTCCCCCTCAACTCGTGGCCTCTTAACCCCTCACGGGAGCTCCTCAACCTGAAGGGGAGTCACGAGCCTCTTCACTCTGCCAGTGTCCGTGGTACCTTTCTGCTGTTGGAGTGTTGCTAAACACCGCTTGCTGCAGGAGAGTTACAAACGCCTGTGAAAAAATGGACGCCAGCCCCTTGGCAAAGACGCTTGAGAGGAGGGAGTGTCCGGAGCGGAAGACGGCCCTGCCAACGGCTCCACCAGAGACCCCTCCGATAACTGTGAGGCCGATCCCCCCGCTTCAGCCCCCGGGACCCCCTCCTTATCTTCCAGATTATGCTCCATAGTAGAAGCTTCTTTCATACAGGCCTTACACACTCCTGAGCCTGTGCCCTTTCTAGCCCCACACATCACACACAGTGGCTTAGAAGGAATACCAGCTCAGGGAACAGCTGACACGTCCCCTGCACACCTAGACTGTTCCCCCACCCAGCTGGGAACCGGCCCTGCAACCATGCTGCAGGACTTGACAAACGGTACTCCTCTGTCCCAAAAAAGTCTTTGCCGACACGGCGCTTCCCGCGCCGGCGCCACGCGACTGGGCCTGATTGCTTTGCGCCGAAATGCGCTGCTAACAGACGTGCTCCCGAATGGGCCCTCTTACCTCCGCCGGCTTCAGAGCAAAACAGCAGCAACATCACAAAAAGGAGGAGTTTCTCAGTCTCTAAGCTGCTGGATGAGATGGGCAACCCAGAGGTTCGGGACTAGACTGGCTACACGATCAGGAAGTGAATATATACCGTACCAGAAACTTCCAAGTAATCTAAAATAACCATCAGGATATCATGATCAGCTAAATCAAAAGCTGCACTAAGATCAAATTGCAATAAAACTGCTATATAGCCATTTGCTAACAGTGTTTACATCTGAAATCAAAATCCCTAGCAACATTTCTGTGCTATGGCCTTCCTCCCAGTCAAAATTATCTAAATAATGTGTTAACTGCTTAGCAACAATAGCCTCCCGTACCTTAATCATCAATGGACTATTAGCTATAGGGTGGAAGTTTGCTACATTAGCAAGACTAGCTCTTTTATCTTTGGGAATTGGGGTGAGAAAATTACCCAGTTCTTGAGGGTAAATACCATGTGCCATAAATTTTATAATAAACCAACAGAACCAAACCTGAAAATCCTGAGGTGCTTGACAATAAAAATAAGTGGGACATTGATCTGCTGATAAGAAAATTTTAGAATATTTCCTGAAAAGATTATCTATTTCTTGAAAAGTTGGTAATGAAAATTCTGACCAAGAATTATCTACAAAACATATAGGGCCCTATATAGTCGAAAGGCATTTACACTGTTAACAGACCAGTAAATCATGTAAATGCCTTAACCAGGAATATTCAATGGCACCTAAACAGTTAGTTGGGAATATTCAATGCCACTATGTCCCTTACGTGCCCCGATGCTATCCAGGTACCATCAAGGCGTGTTGGAGGCATTCTGGGTTGGAATGAAAGTGGGGAGTCCCGGTAACCAGGTAGTAGCGATATTGGGCCGCTACCCGGTTAGCCCTCCACAGCTAAAACTAGGCGAGCTGATTTCCCTGCGGGATTAATGACAGAAAATGACATCTAACTCATCCATAGTAAAGTTGTTATGTGTACTAATTTTCTGTTTGAAAAAAAAATCTGTAAAATGTGGAACTGTCAAGGAGGGATCCTTCCTAACTTTACTTTTATCCCTCAAAATGATGCTAATTTAAATAAAGATTGTGATTGAGATAGAGCTGAAGAAAATTTCTTTCCCATAATATTGTTTCAGAGCTGATGAATCAAGGCCTTGTGTATTTTATATTTAACCTTCCATTTATATTATCTTGATCATCATGGGATTTCCTCCGCTTAAGTTCCAAAGCCCTATATTCTCTTTGAAGTACAGTCAAACCTCGGTTTTCATTTGCCCCGGTTTTCATACGCTTCGGTTTTCAACGTCTTTTTTGACTGAGATTTTGTCCCGGTTCTCATACATCGCTTCGGTTTTCAACGTCTTTTTTGACTGATATTTTGTCCCGGTTCTCGTACATCGCCTCAGTTTTCGTAAAGTACAGTACTGTAAATACATACACCCTCACGCTGCACACCGGTCTGTACACACTGCCAGAACGCCCGCCCGGTCCCGGCAGCACTGCCCCCCGGACTCACCGATCGCCAGCGTGATGAGAAGCGAAAGCCAGCTGAGCACGTAAATGAAACACATCCTCAAGCCTGGTCAGAGTTAGAGAGGCAAGGATTGCGCGGAGAGGAAGGCCCCGATCTCGTCCACCGCCTGCCCGTTCTCTGGAGCGCCCACTCAGGCTCGGAGATAGCAGGGAAGAAAAGCTGTCAACATAAGCAGGAGATGTTGCATGAATGTGGGAGGCAGTTTTTTCTCTTGCAGGGTACGTCTGAAGCTATATCATTAAGATTTTCTGCCATTCTGAAGCATTGAGCAGATAATGCAAAGGTATTTTAATGGGCTGAATCCAATGTGATTCCGAAGAGAGCTGGGCACAGCAGCTTGTCAGGGGTGGCTAAGGCCAGATGCTAACATACTGTACTGTACAGTACTGTACTTAGCTTGCTTTCAGTGATGTTAAATGTTCATTTATCCATTTCATTAGTCATTTATATTTATTTCTCATTGTTTTCTGTATGTAAAAATATAGTTATTCTCTATAAAATGTATTTTTGTGAATATTTTTGGGTGTCTGGAACGGATTAATTGGATTTACATTATTTCTTATGGTAAATATTGCTTCAGTTTTCATACGTTTCGGTTTTAGTCAGACTTTTTCGAACGGATTAATCATGAAAACCGAGGTTTGACTGTATAGTGAATTCTTGAGTATACTAGGGAACAGGGTGCTGCCCCCTCTGGTGATCCCCCCCTCCCGCTGACATCATGCCCTCCCAGCTGCCAGCAATTCTTAAGGAGGGGGAAGTGAGCAGCAGCAGTGACAGTATTTCCAAAAGTGGAGGCTTTTGCCACTACTTTTGGTAATACTACTGCTGCCCTCCCCCCCCAAACAGAACTGGTGGCAGCTGGGGGGGGGGGGGGGACGACTGGTGACAGCTGCCCATGTGTGCCACTGCTGCCATCACCCACCCAGGCTGACCGCCTAGCTCGTCTAGTGGACATGCTGGCCCTGCTAGGGAAGTTGTTGCCTAACCACAGATAGTCTTCTACAAACTATAGGGGCAATTTAAGTTGTGGCTGAACCTGTTTGAGAAAACCCACTGCTCTGCAACCTATTCTAGTAAAGGTCCAGAGGAGGTCTTAACCACATGTACATATTCTAAAGTGTAGATTGATTTACAATTTTAACAGATGGAAGATGTAAAATAAAATTCCAATAAATAATGGTCAGTCCAAATTATTGGAGAAGATGTAACATCTGAAATAAAATAGCAAGATGAAGGAGAAAAATAGTAAGCACATTGATCTAAATAATGACCAGAAGTATGAGTGGAAGTCAAAGAAGTTACAGTAAAACTCAGAATGCAGAGAGCCAATATAATCCTGAGCAATGGTATCTTGCTGGTCTTTCAAGTGGAGATGAATATTCCTCAATAATAAGCAATTGGGATAGGTCGTAACCCATGCTGCCAAAAAAATAGATAATGATCTTGCATACTGATCCACAAGCCAGGAGAACAATAAAACAAAATAAAAATACATTTTTCCCCTAAGTCCCACATAGGCACTTCACAACACAAAGCTTCCAAATCTGGTGTAAAAATGATGTCTAACAATATAAGATGTTAAAAAGACTTAAATATCAAAAAAAACCCTCCCACCTTCCCAACCCTCAGAACATTAATAAAACTATAACCAAGAGGACACATTTCATATACTATGGGATCATCTTCAGAGAGCAACCAGGACTCCATGATAAACATAATGCCTGGATCTTTGATCAATAACAGATCAGTGAAAAGAGACACCTTATTATATACCGTACAAAGCAGGCATTTATACTTAAACAAGGAATCAGAATATCTTCCGAGGAGTACTTTTTGGGAGCGCACATGCATTAACAAACATCTATTCTGTAACTTATTATACACTCTGGGCCCGATTCCATTCCAGACGAAGATCTCCCTTGTTCGTCCGGGCTGACCCGGATGTAAAAAAGATCGCGATTCTGATCCCGCGGGGCACATCTAACCCCGCGGGATCAGAATCCCGAACAGCACTGTACGTGCAGGCTGGGACTGCGATTCAGTCCCGGCTTGCACGTAGAGCGCTAACCTGGCTAACTCATCCAGGACTTTTAAACGGAGCCGCTCCATTTATAAAACGCAATGCCGGCTGCTTCCCACAAAGTTAATTCCCTGCAGTCCGACCCCCCGATCTGACCTCCTAAGGCCAGGGTCAGACTGCGGGGAATTAAATTTGTCCCTCCCAGCCCCTTCCACACCCTGATGCTACAAAAAAAAAAAAAAGGAAAAAAACCCCAAGACAAAACGTCCAGGGAAGTTAATCCACCCCGGGAGTCAAATAACTTCCCCAGACATTTCACTGGTCCTGGACGTACAGGGCCAACATTAGAATTGGCCCTGTACGTCCAGGGCTGGCGACTGCCCACTGCCCTCCCACTCGCCCCGGGGCCGCCTTTTCCCCGCCTCCTAATAACTTCCCTGCACAACCGGCAGGGGAATTTTCGGGGGCCTGCAGGCTCTGCCAAGAAATATAGAAGACAACATCATGGCCAACTGACTGGAAAAGATCTGTGTTTATACCAATACTAAAGAAAGGTGATCCAACTGAATGTGGAAATTATCGCACAGTTGCTCTGATCCCACATGCCAGCAAGATTCTACTGAAATTATTCAAAAGAGACTACAACCATACCTGGAACAAGAACTACCTGAAGTGCAAGCAGGGTTCAGGAAAGGGCGAGGAACGACAGACATCATTGCGGATGTGAGATGGATCCTTGAAAAGACTAAAGAATACCAAAAGGATATCTATTTGTGCTTTATTGACTATAGCAAGGCATTTGACTGTGTAAACCATGAGAAACTCTAGGCCACATTAAGAAGCATGGGTATACCAGAACACCTGATCGTACTCTTGCACAATCTGTACATTGATCAAGAAGCAGCAGTTCGAACGGAACAAGGAGAAACCTGTTTAATTTATATGCAGAACAAATCATATGAGAAGCAGGATTGTATGAAGACAACAGAAGTGTGAAGATTGGTGGAAGACTCATCAACAACCTTCGCTATGCTGATGATACCACATTACTGGCTGAAAGTGAAGAGGATCTGAAACATTTGCGTCTCACAATCAAAGAACATAGTCTCAAAATGGGCCTGCTCCTTAATGTAAAGAAGACAAAGATCATGACAACTGGCACAATCAACAGGTTCATCGTTGAAGGAGAAGAAATTGAAATTGTGAACAACTTTAACCTTCTTGGATCAACTATCAATAAAGAAGCAACAAGCAGTCAAGAAATCAGACGACGCATTGCTCTTGGCAGAATGGCTATGAAAGACCTAGATAAGATTCTCAAGAGCAGAGATGTCTCTCTCCATACAAAGATTCAACTTGTTCAAGTCATGGTATTTTCAATAACATCATATGGATGTGAAAGCTGGACAGTGAAAAAGATAGACAGGAAGAAAATTGATGCCTTTGAATTATGGTGCTGGCGGCGAATACTGTGTATACCATGGACTGCCCGAAGAACAAACCAGTCGGTACTAGAGGAGATCAAACCTAAGCTTTCTTTAGAAGCTCAGATGACAAGACTTCGACTTTCATACTTTGGACACATCGTGCGAAGAGAGAGATCATTAGAGAAAGACATCATGCTTGGCAATATAGAAGGTCAACGCAAAAGAGGAAGGCCAGCAATGAGATGGATTGATACAATAACAGCAGCTACGGGTACCAGTCTGTCAACAATGAGCCGCCTGACTCAAGACCGAACACAATTTAGGATAGCTATCCAGAGGGTTGCCATGAGTTGACTCCAACTCGACGGCACTTAACAACAACAACAACAGCAGCCGCATAAATAGCGGGGATGGACGTTCTATTGGGTCGTCCATCCCCACTATTCGTGGTTCGAAATAATCCCCTCCATGTTTCCTTGATTTAGACAATAACACTTCAATGGGAAAAATAATAATCAAAATTGCAAGGACATTTCAGATGATTTTGAATTGGAAAAGACAAACTTCTCAGAGTTTAGGTGTAACCACAACTGGTGGGGTGGATATGAATAAAAAACCTCCTGAATCACAAAATTCTCTAATATATAAAACCCCCCAAACAAAAACAGTATAACTAAATATATCCAGCCCATTATAATCAAATAGTAAACCCAACCCCACCTCAATAGGAAAGCACACCCAAAGACTTACCTCCCCCACCCACAGACTCCACTAAATACTGTTGCATTGGGAGTTCCAGACAGTAGTGGGTTGCAAATGTATGGACAAAATCCATTTGTAGCTTCACAAATCTCTTCCATGGCAGTGGCCATGGCTTGGACATTATGAGCTGTGACATCCTCAAGCGTTGGACCTGCCTGGTCATAAGCAAAGTGATGCAATCTGCTAGCCAAATTTATTTAACATTTTTTATATATCGCCTTTCATAATCTCAAGGTGGTTTACATCGAATGGTTTACATAGAACTCTTCAAACTATAGTGTTTACTGTATTTACATTTAACTATTTACATAAGTTTCTGCTTGCTTTGTGCCTAAGATTGGTCTGTGAGGTGGAAGGCAGTCCATTATGAAGATGATGGTCTGTAGAAGTATTCAGTAAATAGGTGTGTTTTCAAAAGCTTCCTGAAGGTAGAAATGTCTGTGGTGGCTCTCAGGTGGTGGGGGAGGGAATTCCAGAGTGAGGGGTTGTAGAGTTCAAAGGCTCTCTTTAGAGTATTCTGGGATATTCCTGTGCGGGATGTAGAGCTTGCAAGCGAGTCTTGATGCTGTGTTCTTCGTGATCTGTTGTCAGGAGTTTTTCGGATTAGCTCATTTAGGCAACCAGCAGATTGGTTATTTTGAATTTTGAATGCTAGCATTATGTTTTTATATTTTATTCTGGAGATGATGGTGAGCCAATGGATGGATTTGAGAATTGGGGTGATGTGGTCATGTTTGCTGGATCTTGTGATTAGGCGAGCTGCTGCGTTCTGGGCTAGCTGTAGGGCAGGGGTCTCAAACTCAAATTGCTTTGAGGGCCAAATGAGGACTTGTAGAGTAACCCCGGGGCCGCACAAGACGCAGGCCTCATTTGCATAAGGGCATCATTTGCATAAGGGCATCATTTGCATAAATATTTGCATAATGTTACCATACACTAACTTTTAGTAAACATGCCTCTTAATGAGTGTATGGATAAAGAAAGACTAAAAGATTTCTACATTACTATAAACCAGTGCCAACCGCCAGGCACATTAGGAACTACTAGAAACACTGCTCATTTAGAACCCATAGCAAACCTGCCGTGTCCTAACAGCACTACCAGGACTCACAAAGCACCATACCCTAACTATCAAAAGGCAACACTGCAAATATTAAATCAACACATTTCAGAGAATAACAATACATGACCTACTCGGGAAAGAGAACAAGTGGCAATGTCAAATAGGAATTACATAAACAGAATACCTCAGCTCAGTTACACATGCAGAACATACACCATCACCAAACAAGGAATCACAATTTAGAAACAGGAAGACAATTAAACTGGGAACCCCAAAAGCCAAACTTAGAATGTACAACACTGTAGAAATAAAACTATAAATTGTTGTACCATATAAACCTGGAGCTCTTCTTTAGTGTTAATCCTTTAAGAATGTCTCATGACTTGGTTGCACCTTAGTGTTTCACACAAATATTTGTCAAAAGGAATGTTTGTGTTTATTTCTATTTGCTATACTGCCCTTCATAGTTTTCCAAATACTTATTTTTTTTTATATTTGGCTCCCACAAAGCAATTCTGCTCTTTTCTGAGTCACCTCACCCCACAGACATATATTCAGTGCTTG
This sequence comes from Ichthyophis bannanicus, assembly GCA_033557465.1. Taxonomy (NCBI): domain Eukaryota; kingdom Metazoa; phylum Chordata; class Amphibia; order Gymnophiona; family Ichthyophiidae; genus Ichthyophis; species Ichthyophis bannanicus. Next base: position 1,082,958,958 of record CM066033.1, on the reverse strand, counting down.
CCTTCTGTCTCCCCCGTTCCTCTGCTGTCTTCATGAGCCCCTTCATTCTCTCACACTCTCTCAAGGACTCATCACGGGACTGGACTGCCAGAGCAAAATCTTCTTCTTTTATCACCAGGGCAGACTGTGTCTCCTGCAACCTGAGAGTTATTTGATTATTTGTAGTCCTTAGCTCCTCTGCAGCAATTGCAACATCTGACTTTGTGGCTGTGGTGATCTCCAGGGCAGCACTCAATCTCTCCTTTTCATCCTGCGCCATCTCCTTCTCCTCATGCAACTTTTGACGTAATCGCATCATTTCCAGCTGCACCACTTTCAGCTCTTGTGCATGCTCCTCTTGCAACATATTCAGACGCTCCTCCAGCTGAGCTGAGTTTTTCGGGTTCAGTTCCTTCTCCGTATGCAGCCTGAAGATGCTCAGCTTCAGAGTCTGGATGCTGCTTTCCATGTGGCAGACACGGCTTACCAGAGCTTCACAGTTCTTCCACAGCATGTCATTCTCAGCCATGAAGTCCCATCTGATCTGGTAAGGGCTGATGGGGTGATGCACTTCTGAAGCAATGGGCTGGAGACTCTGACTGGCCACTCCCAGATTCCCCAAGTCTTGGATCAAGGACACTGCTTGCTCCTCTGCTACCCGAATTCTTTGTTGAAGGACACTGAAGGTCTCAGGTGCTGTGGCATGGACATTCATAGGGAGATCACAGGCCTGGCCATATTCATGCTGCTGAGTTATTCTTCTGCACTGGGTGGGCGACGGACCTATCAAAGTCCAATTAAACCTACAAGAGGAAACCTTTCTGCCGGCTCCTGCTGTACTTGAATGCTACAAGCGGAAATCCAAATAAAGAAAAGCGGAGCCGCCGGAACGGAGGCGGAAGTGAAGTGCTTCATTACAGAAACGACGATAGCGCTGGTCTAGCGAGTGGCCACCGCCGCGCGCTTCTCAGTCTCCATGGAAACCCCGTTTTTGTTTCCTCTGCATCGCGGGCCGCACAAAGGTCTCTCGCGGGCCGCATGCGGCCTGCGGGCCGCGTGTTTGAGACCCCTGCTGTAGGGCATGGATTGAGCTCTTTGGAAGGCCATGTAGAATTAGGTTACAGTAATCGAGGAGTGGTGTGATGAGCGCTTGACACACAGTTCGGAAATGGTTCTGCTCAAGCAGTGCATGTAGGTTTTGCAAGTATTTCATCTTGTAGCACATTTTGGAGGTGGTCCTGCTGATGCGAGTCTAAAGATTGAGTCTTTGGTCGAGGTGGATTCCTAGGTATTTTACTTCATTTTTCACGGGGATTGATCTGGTTCCAATTGTTATGCTGTCTAGAGGTTTGAATCAGGAGTTTTGTGATAAGGGTTTCCGATTTTTTGTAGCTGATCTTAAGGTTCTTTAATATTAACCAATCGGTTATTGCTGTCATGCAGGATGAGATGGAGGAGTAGTCGGGGTTCTTTGTGTCTAGAGTGGTGTAGATCATTAGGTCATCTGCATATAGGTGGTAGTGAATGTTGTAGGCTTGTAGTATTTTGCAAACTGGTTGTAGGTACAGGTTGAAGAGTAAATTGAAAGAGTGTTTGTTGATGGCAGCCCCTAAACTATTGGGGGTCAAAAGAAACAAAGGTTTGGGTGGATTTTCTTTGGGCTATAGTCTTCTCCAAATAGAAGACCAAAGTTCTCTTGCAGTCCAATGTGTGCATTTGGTCGTAAGAAAAAAAACGTTGGAAGGACTACTGACTGATTAAGGTGGAAGTCTGACACCACTTTAGGAAGGAATTTAGGATGAGTATGCAATACCACCCTATTGCTGAAAAATGTGTAAAGGGTAAATTCACTATTAGAGTCTGCAGCTCGCTAACCCTGTGTTCTGAATTTATCGCCACCAAAAACATGACCTTCCAGGTCAGGAACTTCAGAACGCAGGCATTCAGAGTCTTGAAGGAAGATTTCATCAGCTGAATTAAAATCATATTGAGGTCCCAAGACACTTTAGGAGGTTTAAGGGCAGTTTCATAAGCAGCAAGCCCCACATAAAGTGAACAAATAAAGGCTGTAGAGAGGTGGGTTTACCTTCTACATGGTGGTGGTAAGCACCAATTGCACCGAGGTGAATCCTTACAGAGTTGTAGCAAGGGTAACTCCAAAGAATGTGAGAAGTATACCTGAAACAAACCACCAGAAGAGTTTAAAACACATACAGTGACAGCACTCAGACATATAGGATGGTCACAAAAAGGATCTTATTTGCAGAGGAAAGGGGAACACCACAGATCAAATAAGACTTGTGATATCACTGCAGGCAGGTACAAATAGGTAGACTGGGTGAATCAAGTAGTCTTGTTCTGATTATACTGTAACCACCTGCAAGCTTTGAACACAGAAATTGTCTTGCTGGTTTCCCTTGTAACCTTTTCTATTTGCACAGTAGGCTAGCAACCATCGGTAGATATGTTTTCTAGTTCGAGCTATAGCCTAAGAAATACTCCATTCTGCAAATTCATGATTTTAAAGTCCCTTAAACTTATTAGGTATAGTTGTATTGGTACAAGTAACCCTACATAACATAAGAAATGCCATACTGGGTCAGATCAAGGTCCATCAAGCCCAGAATCCTGTTTCCACTGGCTCTGCCAATTCCAGCTCATTTATAATATATGTTAAAAAGCAGTGGGCCCAGGACAGATCTCTGGGGTACTCCACTATTCACCTTTCTCTACTGAAAAAAAATGTCATTTGAGCGCTACACTCTTGTTTTCTATCTTTTAACCAGCTTCTAATCTGCAATAGGATACTGCCTCCTATCTCATGACTTTTTAAATTTCCTCAGGGGTCCAGATACACTATTTCCACCGACTCATCTTTATCTACCTGTTCTTTCATACAGTCAAAAAATGTAGCAGATTGGTGAGGCAAGACTTCCCTTGGCTGAATCATGTTGGCTTTGTCCTTTTAAAAACATGGCTATCTACATGTTCAGTAATTTGCTTTTTACAATGATTTCTATCAGTTTTCCCAGTACCGATGTCAGGCTCATTCTGTAGTTTTCTGTTTCACCCCTGGAACCCTTTTTAAAAATTGGCATTACATTGGCTACCCTCTAATCTTCAGGTGCTATAGACTATTTTAATAATATTTTATAAATTACTAGTAATAGGTCTACAATTTCATTTTTATTTTTTTTCAGCAACCTTGAATGTATGCTATCCGGTTCAGGTGATTTACTACTCTTTAGTTTGTCCAAGTATGATTTAATGGTCTCCTTACTTTTTCCTGGATTCCTGTTTCAGTGAACAACCTTTTGTTAAATCTTCAATAAATTGCAATATTGATTGCAATGTATAATCCATTTTATTGACAACTACAGTAGGATTTGATATGATGGTAGTCTTGATGCTTGACTGTGGTACAGCATGAATTAGCTCATTGGTAATTTTAAAAAAATTATATATTCATACACACATACACACTCTTGAGTGAAATTGGTGTGAAGGAGAATAGAAAGTGAAATCATACTCAGTTCTGGGTGCTGTAAATACCATGGGAGTTATGTTAGAAGCCTTATTTGTGTTTTGGATGTCTGAAAATGGATACATAGATGTCCAATTCACAAAGGCGTCCCTGGAACCATTTTAGAAACCAGGTATATGGATATTTCTAGTGTGAGGTCGACCAAGAAGAATGGAGAAATGTTGGAGGCATGGAGCCAGATTCAGAAAGGGGCACATCTGGGCCATCTGGTCAGCCCAAGCAGGACAGGCCCACCAGGACCCAATTCTGTAACACGAGAGCAAAACATTCCTGTGGCATACATAATTGGGCCCCAAGATGGCCAGGCATGCCCACGGAGAAGTCCTCCCCGCAGGTTCCCCTGTCACCCATGGCGCCAACCCTCTTCTTCCCCACTGCGCAACCCACGGCTGGGCAGCCAGGGCCTGGATCAGGCAGCAGAGACCTACCTGTCCACAGCACCGGTGGGTGGGGGGCCATCCCAGCCCCGATCGCCCAGTAGATGCTGCTTATTCCACCTACGAGGGGGAATAGGGGCAGAACAGCTTGCCCTGCGAATCATCTCTGAAATTGTGGCCATAGCCTGGGCAGAGCAATGAAGGTACACGTAATTGTTCAATTCCAGAATAGCACAAGAATATCTGGCCCTGGTGATAAAGGTGTCCATGCCTATACCTTCTCCTGACCATGAATAAAGAGCAAAAAAGTGCACATTTCATGGGAGGGGGTCGTTAATTTCCTGTGCAAAGATACCTATATGTAAATACAAACTTCAAACAATTCACTAATCTGCCACTGAATATCTGAGATGCCTGAAATGTCACTGAACATGGACATTCCCCTTCTGGAAAAGGCTGGCCAGAATAGAAAACATAGGAACATGACAGCAGAAAAAGACCACATGGCCTCTCTTGTCTGCCCTTCCATATCAACCACTACAACAGTTCCCTTTTTCCCTATAGAGATACTCTGTGTTTGTCCCATGCTTTTTTGAATTCAGATACTATCCTCATCTCTACCACCTCCACTGGGAGACTATTCTACACATCTACACCTCTTTCCGTAAAGAAATATTTTCGCATATTACTCCTGAGTCTATCCCCTTTCACCTTCATCCCATGTCCCCTTGTAGAAGAGCTTGCTTTCTTTTAACTTCTTTATTTATATTTCCAACAAAATACAAATAAAAAGAAAACCAAATTACAGTAAATACACAATTCTTCTCCGTAAGATGAAATCATAGCCCACCCCACAATATCCCTCACACCAACATGCGATCATCAGGGGCCATAGAAACAGTACAGCTGAAGGCCGACTATACCTATAAGGGCTTTAGAGGATCACCACTCCATAACCTAAGTGGCACGAGGATTGATTAATAACTCTTTATTATATCTCATACCTCGCTTTAGAAATGTAGTTCTGTAGGGGTTCCCACTTAAGAAGAGTGGAGGGTGTGAAGGTTCTGCCACATCGTGGCATTTGTTCATATTTGCAGCATATGCACAAGCGGTTCCACCATTCATGCCAATTGAGCTCTGCAGTATGTTTCCAGTTAGAGATAATAAGTTGTAGGGCCACTCCCAACATGAAGTCTAACAAAAACTGACTATCCCTCTGTACCGATGGGATGTCACTTGCTGATCGAAAGACAACCACAGACCATGAGAGAGTGGCCTGAAATCCCAGCACCCCCTGAATACGATTCCATATTGCACTCCAATACGACTGAATGTTAGGGCAATCATACACCACATGTCTCAAAGTGCCGACATCTCCCCGACAAGACCAACACTCATTCCCAGCTGCCTTATCCCATTTAGCAGCCTTTACTGGGGTAAAGTGTGCTCTGTGTGCAAAAAAGTACAAAGCTTGTGAGATAGAGGCAAACTGGGAAACCCTATTTACTGTACCCCAAAGGTTTGTCCAAGTTTCTGGAGAGAGAACTTCTCCAGTGTCATGTTCCCATATCTGTTGAACCCCAATGGCTTGAGAACTATTGTTCTGAGACACTAGTTTATAGTATTGGGAAACCACCCCAGAGGTCATACATATAGAACTTATCTTATTCATTAACCCCCAATCATCAGTCAATGAAGTGATATCTAACTGGGATTTTTCTATACAATGACTCAGCTGGATCCACTGGAAATAGAGACTAAGGTAGATCAAATTCACTTTGCAAAACAGGAAAAGGTTTCCACTTGCCATCTAATATTAGTTGGCCTACACTCCAAATGCCATTGCTAAACCATTTTTGCCATGCAAATGAGCTTTTATTAATTTAAAAAAAGGACTGTGTCAGATGGGCATTGATTTCGATAAGCAATCTTCCTTGAGAATTGCATTTGTTACTGTTGAAAAGCCTTCTGAGTGTCTGATATGGTTCTATGAGACTTCAACCTCTTGACAGAAACCATGCCAGGGAGAACATTCAAGGGGAGAAGAGTCCTCAATCTCTCTTCTATTTCAAGCCATATTGGCCATATGCCTATGGCCCCTTCCACCCATTGTGATCCTTGTTTTAGCAAAAAAGCACAGTGATAGGCCTGAAAGTCAGGGAAATTCATCTCCCCCCCCCCCTGCTCTTTTTTAGATTTGAGTTTAAGAGCAATTCTAGGCGGTTTATTATTCCATAGGAATTGGACCAGAATCTTTTCAATTTGACAGTATACTTTACTTGTGAGAAAGACAGGTAGCATCTCTAATATATAATTCACTTTAGGAGTGATAGTCATTTTTATAGCTTCCAGATGACCCCACCAGGAAAGATAGACCAGTGACCACTTTACTGTTATATTACAAACTGTAGTCAGTTCAACCCTACAACACAATGAAGAAGAGATCTTAAGTGGGTAACAATAGTGAACTCCCAAGTATTTCACCATCTTAGGTTCCTATACAAAGGGACATTCCTCCAAATCCGTTCTACATGCTCTTGAGTTTAGGGGGAAGGCAACCGATTTTGACCAATTAATTTTGTCGCCAGAAAGTCCTGAATATTTATCTATCAATTCTAAAATACTTGGTATGGAGCTAGGTGTGGTGAAAAGCAATAGATCATCCGCATATGCGGATAGTTTAATTTCCATGCCAGCAATAGATACGCACTTAATCACGAGGCTTTGCCTTAAGGTCAAAGGTTCCAAGGACAGATTAAAGAGAATGGGGGAAAGAGGGCAACCCTGCCGGGTACCCCGCCCTAGGAAAAACTCTTTAGACAGAGTCGCATTCACGGAACTTTTCGCACTTGGCCTCGTATACATAAGTTTAATTAGATTGCAGAAACCTTCACTGAATCCAAACCACTTCAAGACAGCAAACAAAAAAGGCCATTCTAACCTGTAAAATGCTTTCTGCGCGTCTAACGAGAGTCCCACAAGAGGGTCTTCTATGTCCTCTGCACCTTCCAGGACATGACAAAGCACTCTGGCATTGTCAGCTGTGGAGCATCCCTCAGTAAAACCGCATTGGTCTGGATGTATCAAGGAGGGGATCAGTTTGGAGACACCTTGCGACAATGGTCGCAAAAATTTTATAATCTACGTTTAACAATGAAATTGGCCGATAGTTGCTGACAAACTGAGGGTCCCTCCCAGGTTTTTGTAGGACAACAATGTTTGCAGAGGCAAACGCTCCAATCTGTGTCATATTTTCAAGAAGAATTCTATAGTATTGTTGTAGATATGGCCCTAAAGTTTTGTAAAAGGCTTTATAAAATTCATCTGGCAGACCGTCTGGTCCGACAGCCTTGACAGTTTGTGTAGAGTCAATAGCCTGGATGATCTCCATGACGGTTATCTGCTTATCTAATCCCGCAACAGTTTCTTGATCTAACAACGGCCTTTGGATATTTTTTAGTAAACTATCAAACTCTTTTGCAGAAAATAAAATTTCTGGTGAGTATAACTGGGAGTAGAATTGGCAAAAGGTCTCTGCAATGTCAGGATCCTTGACAATCAATTGTTGCACCTAAGGATCCTTTAGAGCTGCAACAAGCGAAGATTCCTTACGACTCTTTAGTGAGTTGGCTAGCAGCCGTCCAGCTCGATTACCCTCTAAGTAATATCATCCTTTCTGCCCTTGAATATTCTGTGAGGCCTCACGTGGTCAAAACTGAATTATATTTAAATCTAAGATGCTGCAGTCTTATCAGAATATTAGGGTCGGATTTCTGGCCTAAAATACGTTCACCCGCTTTAATTTGTTTATCTAGCATACTAAGCTCTGCTTTACGCTATTTAGCCTGCATTATAGCAAAGCTAGTAATAGTGGCTTGCATACTAGCCTTAAAGCCTTCCCACCAAGCCTACCCCGAGCAATCTTGTGGTAGATTGAATTGAAAGTACTCCTTTATGGCTATTAGGATGGTCTCCTGGAATTCCTGACTGGTTAAAAGAGTCCTGTCAAATTGCCACCGAGAGCGAGGTTGATGGTTCGTTGAGTCAAGTAAAGTGAGAGAGATTGCAGAATGACCTGAAATATGAGCTGCAGGAATAGTAGTCTCACTGACTTTAGAACAAAGTCCTTAGGAGACTAAAAAGAAATCTATACGTGATAATGAGTTATGAGGGGGAGAGAAAAAGGTAAATTCTTTATCTGTAGGGTGCTGCAGTCGCCAAATGTCTATCAGACCCAGGTCTTGCATTAAAGATACAAGAACTGGATGAGCCCTGGAAATCCTAACAGTTTTCACTTGACTCCTATCTATCAATGGATCTAGCACGAGGTTGAAATCCCCTCCCACTATAGTCGGATATCTGGACACCTCCTGCGCCAAAGCCGCAATGGAGCAAAAAAAGGTAGGACAATCAATGTTAGGAGCATAAATGTTGATTAAAGCCATCTCAGTGGATCCAATTTTAATGACAGCCATAGTCCGACTGTCAGTATCAGACCTAGTCTGAATAATCGTGGGGGATAGAGCTTTCCTTACTAAAATGGCTACCCTGTTTTTCTTATGCCGAGCAGCAGCAAAAGCTACTAGAGAAAAGGGGATTTGCCCCTAATTGTAACAACTCCTTTGCATTCAAATGTGTCTCCTGCAACAGTAAGTTGTCAGCGCTTTCCTTCTTACCATATAAAAGAATTTTTCCTCTTAATGGGATTGTTAATGTCCTTAACAGATCCCAATATGTCCAAATTGATCAAGTTGCATCATCACCATTTCCTCAAGAACAGGGCATCCCTCAAGGTTCTGCCCTCTCTGCTCTATTGTTTAATTTATACATTCAACCCATCTGTTCAATATTTAAACGCCACAAGATAAATTATCATATCTATGTGGACGACATTATGTTATACTCACCTTTTGATGTGTCTAACCCTGACTATAACAACATTTACCAATGCCTATCAGAAGCTGAATCTTGGCTGAAATCAATGAATATGAATATTAATTTTAAGAAAACAGAAGCAATATTTGTAACAAGAAACAATAACTTCACCCCACCATCTGAAATCAACACCGGAAAGACACTCATACTAGTCAAGGAAGAGATCAAATACCTAGGAATAACTCTTGACAGGACTCTCAGCCTTACCCAACACATAAAACAGACTGTCAAAGCCATTTACTATAAGTTAAGGACAATCCAACAGTTACGACCGTTAATATATAGCACCGATTTCAGATCAGTGGTACAAACACTAATAACGCCTCATCTAGATTACTGCAATGGTATTCTTCAAGGAACCACTAAAAAAATCTACACACACTCCAATTAGCTCAAAAAGTCACAGCAAGAATCATCTACAAAGCGAGAATAACTGACCACATATCTCCAATTCTCTACGCTCTACACTGGCTACCCATGTCTTGTAGGTTTATCTATAAATCTTTAGTTACCACGTTTAAGATTATTAATAAAATTGCACCATCATTCCTGTCCACGATCATCAATATATCACCTGAAAGCAGAATAAGAAGAAGAGTAAACCAACATATGCTACTAGTCCCGGATACATTTCGAAAAACAAGTCGGAAGACAAGTAATTCTGCTTTCTCATTCTTTGCCCCAACGTTGTGGAACAACCTCCCAATTGATCTTAGAGAAATTAAAGACCTTCAATTATTTAGAAAGGAACTTAAAACTCACCTATTTAACCTGCACTATCACAACCTTCAACAAGATAATGTCCAGACTCCACAGATTAATTCTGAACAACAATCTTACATAGATCCTACCTAGACATATCTTTCCTTTCACAGTCACAACTTCTACAAGATCATCTAACTTAATACAGTTGTTTATCTTCAAATGTAAATAGCCACATTTTATATTTCTCAATGTAAATAGTTCTATGTCATGGCATTCTTTTGCCTCAGTTCTGTTCGTTTTTTATGTTAATGGGTTAAATGTTAGAAAAACATGTTCTACAATTGTTCTATGTAATTAATGATAGTTCTCTATTATTAACATTATTGTTTTTATGTAAACCGCCACTGATCTCTGGAAGAGGCGGTATAGAAAAATGTATAAATAAATAAATAAATAATCTTAAAGGAAGACATAGTGAAAAAAATAGATCAAGTTGTTGTCAAATGTTGCCAAAACATACCTAGTTGTGGCATATAGTTTTATATTAATGTAGAACATCATCTCAGACACCCTCAAAGTACTAGCTGCACTTGTAGCCCAACAAAAGGAGATATAATTTGTCCCTAGCCCCTGTATGTGATCGACCATAATAAAACATAATTCTGAGAACATCACACCAAACCCACCAGTCTAAACCCAGGGAGGCTATACAAACCACAATGTTAGTGGGTGAGCCCACCAGGACAAGACAGACACGGAGGGTAAACTATCCTACTACATTCCCACTTCTGTTACTACATAAAGTTGCACACTCTCCCCACCTCCCACAGTAAAAGAAAACAATGTACCCAATACCTTAACTTATGAACACTGCAAAGCAGGACAACCCTTACCGAACAGTTTATGAGTTGAAAGACCCTGCCGAATGACTAGGGGGCCCTTTCGCTTTCCCAAGCTCCAAATCTCACTCAGACACTATAAACAACAAAACACAGAACACAAAAGAAGAAATAGAAGGAAAACAAAGAAAAGCCAAGGAAAGAAAGAAAGATAAGAAATAACATCTTGACCAGGAAGTACCCTGACCTTCCTTCAAAGAAAAGGAATATATGTCATGATACATAATAGTATTGCATGATAAAATGTCACTTCTGCGCGAGTAGAACTCCTTTACATGGTTTTCCGAACAGTCCAACACCAAGGGGTATGTTTACTAAACCGTCCTAATGTGCACCCGGCGCTAGTGTGCAGGATGCCATATGAGGAGTGGGCGTTTCAGTCTTAAAGCAGCAAAACGGGAGTATCGCGCGATAACGCGCGCTGCTGCGCACATGATCGTGCGAAGCGCCGCTAAGTGCGTTACCGCGCAGTAATTTTAAGTAGGAGCACAGACTACCAAACATAGAAACAGAAGTGTAGCACAATGGTTAATACACTGACTGATGATACAGGGGTCATGAGTTCGATCCCCCAGTGTGCCCAATGCATAAGGGTGGCAGAGGCATTTTATTTGTATTTTATTTATTGCTGCCAGCAAACACACCCTCACGTGCCGTAACCTAAGGTGCCGCATAAGGCATCCTATAAGACACCCCATAGGGCACATTATAAAGTGCACTGTCCGCCACAGCACCCTATAATGTCCCCTATAGGGTACCCTATAAGGCGCTCCATAGGACACCTTATAAGGCACCTTATACGGACTGTAACCATAAGGTGCCTCAGAAGGCGCTTTATAGGGTGCCCTATAAGGCGCCTTATAGGGCGCCTTCTGAGGCACCTTATGGTTACAGTACCCTGAGGGTGTTTTGCTGGCAGAACTAATGTACATTAAAAAAAGACAATGCTTTGGACAGCCCTATCAAAGAACCCCTACTGTGGGTTTGAACCCATGACCTCTGGCTCCACAAATAGTGAAATAACCAGTGGGCTACAGCTCCATAGCTGCTAGCAAACCTCTGGCTGGCTGCAGAAGGACTGCACGTCACCACACAAACAGTCTGCTGTGGTCACCAGGATAGGGTTAACCCACCCATATCCATGATGCACTGCACATGCAAATCAGCAGTCTACAGATGATCACAAGATCAAGATGGGGTATGCACCCCCACAGCACCTCGGCCTGGTAGGGGGAACTGACCGCGTGTGGTACTGGCACAGAGTAGCTACACACCGTCACATTGTGCAGGTACTGCACTCACCCTGAGGGTGAGGTGGGGCGCCCAGCACCAGGTCCACAGCAGAGATTAGGCCATGCTGCAGGTCCCCAGCAGTGCTAATGTGTGAGATAGGTAGTTTCTGCAGACACACCTTGGATATATTTGTATGTCTCAGTCAGGTTTAGCCCCTATGGACCCCTAGGAGGATTATGTACCACCACCCTCCTCCTCCTCCTCCAGGGCTGAGGGGGGTAAACAGGTCTCCCACCAACAGATCCACATTCTACCTCCCTGCAATGGTGGCAGTAGAGGGGACCATCAACCCCAGTCCTGCTGGGGAACAGACACCCTACAGGGCAGCTCTGTACACATCCATAACGGCAATAGCAGATAGACATTAGGCCTGGATATGCTAAGCTGCCCCCCACCACTATCTGATATTCTCCTGCAGCAAGCCTTCAGCCGCTGCACCCTGCAAGGCGTTCCATCAAGACACATACCAGCTGCAGACAGTCTGCTAGCTAGTCCATAGTGCATGTTCCTGGTGGAAATGCATGCACCCAGAACTGGGATGTCAGCATACACAGCAAGCAGATAAGTCAGTGACTGGACCCCAAAAGGGAACCCATATATATCACATGAGAGAAATACTATATAGCACTATGGGGGAGCCTAGCCATGCCGTGGTCACTGCTCAGTCAGGGTGAGAGTGATCTCCCAGCGGAACATGCTGTGGCCACCCTGTCTGTGCAGGTGGTGGACGGGTACTACAATGTCCCAGCCAGTGCCCTATGCCCTGTGCAGATGCATCCTGGCCAGGCCACCCTGTCCGGGCTATACCGATGGTACCTTGCTCCTCATTATGCACATTGGTATGCCAATACTGGCAACAGTTCTGGCAGTGTGGGCTGTGGAGGGTTTTTGCAGCCACCACACACTGGATAGACAGACACACACTCCCACACCTATGCCAGCATTGTGCTACTATAGAGGTGTTTAGCAGCCCTGGCCACCACACCAGTCCTGGGCACAGTGCAGGCATGGATATGGTACGCAATACTGTTGGGGGTCACTCCCCAGGGTGGTGAACACTGTCAGAGACCAGACCTGAAGCACACTCCACAGATATCAGAAAGGTTGCTATGATGGAGCTCAATCAGCAAACTGTGCTTAACGTAGGAATTGCTATCTGTCAGTAATCATAGGAAACGTTTGATAGCTGTGTACCGTATACCCAGGTGTAGGGTGGCATTGCTAAGGTATGCAAGTGCTAGTATTGGGAGATGCACGCAGGGCCCAATGTCCTGCCTCTCCAGGAGGCATTGGCCAATGGGGCCTGTGGGTGTGGGTGTGGGTGTGTCTGCCCCTGTTGGCTGCTGCTTTACGGCAGAGGTTCCCAACTCCAGTCCTGGTGTGCCAAACATTGTTTGGATTTTCATGCTGTCCCTCATGAATATGCATGAGATACATCTGCATACCATGGGGGTGGTGCATAGATATGCAGCACAGGGATCTTTATTAGAGGCAGCATGGAACCTGAATGGTGTGGGGCCCTCCAGGACTGCATTTGGGAGACTCTGCTCTAGGTAATGTGCCTGTTTATGGTGTCTGTGCTCGGTGGGGTAAAATATAGGCGTATTAACCATGCGTATGTTCTCAGCAATAAAGGTTTGTCCTTACTATCACGGTTTAGTTGTGGGAAAAATATGTGGACTGGATTGGCAGGAGCCCCAGCTGGGCTTTGAACCTGTGACCTTCTGTTTTTGCACACACTGTCTGTGTGCACTGCACCACCGTGTTGCCACAGATATGCTGCATTTCCTGGGGAGTCCATGACTGTACATCCGACAGGGACTGTTGCAGTGCACAGCACCCACCTGGACAGGGCTAGGCCATGATCTGCTGTGGCCACCAGCTGCTGCCACCTCCACCACCAGTACCGCTCCATCCTTAGATTGGAGACAGCATAATCCCTGAAGGATTTGTGGCCCTCCAGGACTGCATTTGGGGTAATCTGCTCTAGGTAATGTGCATGTTTCTGGTGTCTGTGCTCTGTAGGGTAAAATAGAGGTGTTTGAGCCATGCTTATGTTCTCTGCAATAAAGGTTCTTCTTTACTATCACAATATAGTTGTGGGTAAAATATGGGGACTGGATTGGCATGAGCCCCAGCTGGGGCTTGAACCTGTGACCTTCTGTCTCCAAACACACTGCTTGTGTGCACTGCACCACCGTGTTGCCACAATGACAGTGCATTCCCTGATGATACCATGACTGTTTGACCGGCAGGGCCTGTCTGTTGCAGTGTATTGCACCCACCTACACAGGGCTAGGCCATGGTCTGCTCTGGGCAGCTGCCACTGCCCCCCTCCACCTCCAGTACCCCTGTGCCACCATGCTGACATGCCCTTCTGCTGGTGGTGCTGGTGGTACGCAGTCTCAGGCCATCCTGTGTGCGGGTAGGCGGGTGCCTATGGTGCAGGTTCTGGGGTAGGGGTGCCTGCATATCTGTCCGCACGTCCCCCAATCACCGCCTGCCAATGTTCCGTGCCCCTGGGGGTACCTGCTGGGTACTATCCCCTGTGACACTGTGCTAAACACTCTCGTGCCCATGTTGGGCACTCATCAGTTGCTGTCTGGCTGCTGTTCAGTTTCAGCATTCCTAGGTGCCATCTAGGCATCTGCCTAGTCCGCACTGTGCCCCAGCTGCACCACAGCTGTATCCCCTTTCCCAGCATCTGTCCAATTGTCCATTCCGACCTGCCCGCCCTGCTGTTGTGGAAATGTACATGTCATAGGTAACCTGTCCAATGGAGAGGGAAACCCTGATCAGTGCTATTTCACTGTGGAATCATTCACCTTGTATGGGGACGGAGCGTAGACCCTTCTAAAATTCATATTTATTTTTTGGGGCTTTTTTGGGAGTGTTTTTTGATGTTCCCCATTACTATCACTATTTCCCAGCTTGATAATATTTTTTTTATATTTTGTTGGGGTCATTTTTATTGTTTATTTGCCCTTTTGTTCCTTGCACATGTATCACACTGCTCACTTTTTGTAGGTTTCCCTGGTTTTGCTGTACATTGCTGACAGAAATGGTTTCTCTTCCCTTTAAATCGGCTCTACCGCGAGGTTTTTACTCGCAGTATTTTTTTACCTGAATTTCAGCCCCGCTCCTGTGTGGGGAGCCTCTCCCCTCCCACTTTCCACCCATTGACCCCTTCCCTCCGCCCCTGGGGAGCCTTCCTCCGCCCTCCCGGAGCCTTTCCATGCCTCTATCGCACAGTAGCGCGCCGCGCACATGAGCGGGCACGTTAGTGAGGCGCGCACGTGTGCGGGGCACAAAAACGCATCATTAGCGTGCGCTAAGGTACCTTAGCGCACACTATTGTGCGCCGCGCACTTGTGCGCCGTTTAGTAAACATACCCCTAAGTCTTGTCATTTGAGCTCCTAAAGAAAGGTTTGGTTTGATCTCCTCTAGTACTGACTGGCTTGTTCTTCAAGAAGTCCATAGTATACACAGTATTCTTCGCCAGCACCATAATTCAGGAGGCATCAAGTTTCTTCCTATCTTTTTCACTGTCCAACCTCGCATCCATATGACATTATTGAATATATCATGACTTGGACAAGTCAAATCTTTGTATGAAGAGAGACATCTTTATTCTTGAGAATCTTGTCTAGGTCCTTCATTGGCATTCTGCCAAGAGCAATGCATCATTGGATTTCTTGTCTGCTTGTCATTTCTTTATTGATTATAATTGAGCCAAGCAGATTAAAGTTGTCCACTACTTCAAATTTCTTCTCCATCAATCTTTGTCTTCTTTAAGACTGTGATCCTTGATCTTAAGAAGCTAATGTTTCAGATCATCTTCACTTCTAGCCAGTATTGTGGTATCATCAGCACAGTGAAGGTTGTTAATGAGTCTTCCACTAATCTTCACACAGCCCTGCCTTTCTGATGATTTGTTCTATATATAAATCAAGCAGGTGAGATTAATATGCAGCTTTGTCATACATCATTGATGATTTTAAACTAGTGTTTCTCTTTGTTCTGACCTCACCCATATGTGAGGACTGACTTGTTTCCCAGAGAAAAAGGAGGCTAGTATGTTTCTCAAAAGTAGCTGAAAAGGTGAAAGATCACAGAAAGAGGAAGACAAGCCCCAATATTCAGAAAAGCTTAGGAAAGCTAGGAAAGTAGTTGGCAAAGCAAAGATTCAAATGGAAGAGGAAAGTGCAAAAGTGGTATTGTCAGACTGAAGGGTGAAGGGAAAGAATGTGTAGTTGCTGATTAGGATAAAGAGAAATTGCTTAACAAATATTTCTGTTCTATGTTCACAGATGAAGGGCCAGGAGCAGGACTTCAGAAAAACGCCGACAAAAAGGAACAGAAGTGAACCGGATTGTGAACGATTTTCAGAAGACTGTTCGCGAGTAGCTAACTCAACTAAAAGCAGACAAACCAATGAGGCCAGATGGGATACATTTGAGAATGCTAAAGGAACTTAAGGAAGTTCTTGTGGCTCCACTGACCTTTTCAATGCTTCTTTAGAGTCTGCCGTGGTGCAAGAAGACTGGAAAAAGGCACACGTGGTCCCTTTACACAAAAGGTTGAACTAAGTATGAGGTTGGGAACTATAGGCCAGTTAGTCTGACCTCTGTGGCGAATAAACTAATGGAAAGGCTACTAAAACAGAGGATAGCGATCCAATGGATTCAAGGCAGCATGGCTTTACGAGAGGCAGATCTTGTCAGAAATATCTTAAATTTCTTTAACTGGGTGAGCAGAGAGTTGGATTGAGGGAGACCTCTAGATGTGGTGTACTTAGATTTCAGGAAAGCCTTTGACAATGTTCCGCACAGGTGACTTATAAATACATTGAATGCCCTAGGGATGATCTTAAAGTGACTGACTGGGTTAGAAATTGGTTGAGTGGGCACTGGTGACAGAGGGTGCAGATAAAATAGGACTTACTCTGAAGAAAAGGATATTACCAGTGGTGTGCCACAGGGATCTGCCCTTGGTCTGATTCTTTGTAACATTTTCGTAAGTGTTCTTGCGGAAGGGCTATTGGGCGACATTTCCTCCTTGTTGAGGATACCAAAATCTGCAATACAGTAGACACACAGCAAGGTGTAGATAACATTAGGAATCTGGAAGTTAAGATTTAAATGCAAAAAAAAAAAAATCAGGGTCATTCATTTGGGCTGCAAACATCCAAGGGAGTGGTACAGTATAGGAGACAAAGTGCTTCTGTCCATGAAAGAAGAAGAAGACCTGGGCGCGATTGTTTCTGATGATCGTAAGGTGGCTAAACAGAAAAGGTGATGGCAAAAGCTAGAAGGATGCTTGGTGTGTATAGGGAGAGGAATGGCCAGCAGATAAAAGGAGGTGTTAGTGCCTCTACATAAGTCTTTAGCAAGACCTCATTTAAAGTATTGTGTGCAATTCTGGAGACCGCACCTTCAAAAGGATAAAAACAGAATGGAGTCTGTGCAGAGGGTGGCTACCAAAATAGTCAGTGGACTTTGCCATAAGGCATTTAGGGAGATCACGTGACGCATGAGCGGGTGAGGACGGTTCCTGATTCGCTCCGGAGCTGCCTCGACTTTTCTTTAAAACAGCATCGTTGTATGTACAGTTGGTGCCAGGTAGTTTCGCCGGTGGCAAAAGGAACTCAAGGGGATTCGAAAGAGTCCATTCCCAGCTCGCTACCATGCCGGTAATCCAGAAAAAAGAGCGGGAGAAGAGCAGGAAGCCGGCGGCCGTGGCAGCAGTGCTAATGCAGCCGGCATCGCCAGGAGCCGACAGCCTAAATTCCGCCAACGATGAGGTGGCCAAGGAGGTGGTTAAATTGCTCGACCCGAAATTTGACCAGGTATTGAAAAAGCTGGATGCTATGGGAGATTCTCTGACACAGGTGGGAAAACGCGTGGAGGAGTTGGAGCACCGCGTGGTGGCCATGGAGGAAGCGGAAGGCCGTCATGAGAGAGAGGCCTCTGCGCAGAGGAAACAATTAGAACATCTACAAGCTAAAGTAGAAGATCTTGAAAACAGATCTCGACGGAACAACATAAGGATTCTGGGAGTATCGGAGGAGAAAACGGATGCCCAACTACTGCCGTTTATTGAGGACTGGCTCCTGAAAGAACTGGGCTTGGATTCTTTGATCGAAGAGATGCGAGTGGAGCAAGCGGATAGAATTGGGCCGAGATCGGCGGGGAGAGGACGGCCGAGAGTGGTCATTGCTAAGATTTTAAATTTCCAGCACAAGCACCAGCTGCTACAAGCCTATCGCAGAAAAGGTGGGCTGACTTGCAATAATCAGAAACTGCTCATCTTTCAAGATTACTCAGCGGGGGTGGCATTGAAGCGGAAAGAGTTCTCACCGATTTGTACTGCCCTGTTTCAGCGGAGAATTCGGTTCACACTGGCGTATCCAGTGGTGTTGAGAGTTTCCCATCAGGGTCGAGACTATTCCTTTGACACTGCAGCTGCGGCCAGAAACTTTGTGGAGGACATGGGGAAGGCGAGTGAGACAACCAACAGTGCCCTGTAATGCAGCCAGCAGGCACCTCATCTCTAATGTGACTGTTGTTTAAGTAATGCTGAGCTGTTTTAACCCGTTGAGAGGTTTAAATGGGTGATTGGGTGGGATGGGTGGCATGAGAGGAGGAATGGTATGAGTGGGGTTATGGATGGAGGGGGTAGGGGAGGGTCGAGGTGTGGATGGTGGGTAGAGTGTGAGAGTGGCGGAGGGTTGGGGATGGCAGGTTGGAAGGAAGGAGTGGTTGTAGGGCGATGTGTAGAGGGTAGAGGAGGGAGGAGGGTTAAGAAAATCTTTCAGCGAGGCAGCCCTGTCGCGTTACATTGGATCTCGGGCCTGGCAAGGGAGCTGGGTGCAGTACTGCGGTGGGGTGGAGGGGAAGGAGAAGGGGGAGGGGACGGGGGTGTGTGTTATGTGTGCTAATTGGAGGAAGAGAAGAGAGGGAGGACTTGGGAGGGGTAGTAGAAGGGGCTGTTGTCTGGTGATGGGAGGGAAGAGACATGTAGTGAGAGGGAGGCATCCACTTAGGAACATGGGGCTCGGGGTTGTGGCTGGGAGATGAATATACGAAAAGAGAGGGTTCCCATGTCTGAACTGTGTATTATAACGTGGAAAGTGGGAGGGGTGAGCTCTCCTATCAAGCGGACCAAGATTTTGCAAGCCCTGAAAAGGGGAAAGGCCCACATTGCTCTGCTCCAAGAAACACACCTAACTGAGCGGGAACATGAGAAGCTAAAGCGGGACTGGGTGGGGGGTGTTTATGCGGCCTCCTCGGGGGGGTCAAAAAAAGGGAGTTGCTATTTTAGTGAAGGCAGGCACCCAAATCGAAGTTCTGCATGAGGATGTGGACCCCCAGGGTAGATACATTTTTCTCCATGCAAAGTTACAGGGGGAAGAAATACTGGTGGGTAATGTATATGCGCCTAATGTTTACGATCACCTTTTCTTTAAGACTGTTTTAGCCAAAATCGGGAGGGTCCCTCACGTTCCGATCATCTTAGCGGGTGATTTTAATTGCCCACATGTTCCGAGGTTAGACAAGCAGCACTGGAAAGCCGGTGGGGGTTGGACCAGCAAAGGGGTGAGCTATTTGTGTAGGCTGGGACGATTAATTAATACGTGGAGAGTGTTACATGCAGGAGAGAGAGATTACACTCACCTGTCACACGTCCATCAGTCCTGGTCAAGGATTGATTACATTTTGGTATCGCAACAGAGTTTTGGAAAAGTGGGTGCAGTTGAGATTGACCCGGTGGTAATCTCGGATCATGCGATGGTCCGGATGGACTGGAGGGGGAGGTTGGGTGTGAAACCCAAATGGGCATTCCTGCGGCATCTTTGGAAAAATGCAGACTTTGTAAGTTATCTGAAGCATCATTGGGAGGAGTATGTTCGGTTCAATGAGAATAGTGTGGATCAGGTGGCGGTGTTCTGGGAGGCGGGAAAAGCGGTGATGAGAGGCCATATAATGGCTTTCATTGCAAAAGAAAAAAGAAGGGTTGATGACACTATCTTGAAGCTATCTCACGACTTGAGGCGTCTAAAGCAGCGGGATATACGAGGGGCGGACGCAAAAGTACGGGGGGAATATTTAGCAAAGCAGAGGCAATTGAATCAGGTGCTGCATGACCGAGCGGTCTATTCTATGCAGTACTATAGACATCAACTTTTTCGGTACGGCGATAGGACAGGGAAATTACTTGCGGAATTAGTGAGGGAAAGAGGAGGGCCACGAGTGATAGCCACTATTAAGGATAAGGACAGAGTACAACACACTACCACGCGGGAGGTCATGAGGGTTTTTCGGCGGTTTTATCAAGATCTATATTCGGTGGAAGCAGCAGATTATGCTCAGGGGAATCTATTTCTTGACAAGGTAGGCTTGCCGAAACTGAAGGAAGAGGAATTGCGGGAACTGAACGTGGAGATTTCCGGTATGGAGATTCAGAAGGTAATCAAGGGGGCGCTACCACACAAAGCTCCTGGACCCGATGGTTACGGGGCAGAATTTTACAAGATGTTGGAGACGCAGGTGACCCCCTCGTTGGCATTGTTGTATCAGGAAGTGTTAGATACTGGAGGTTTCCCAAAAGATATGCGTACAGCGGCGATCAGGGTCATTCCTAAGGCAGGGAAGGACCCAGAGGATCCTGCGTCCTAGCGTCCCATCTCGTTAATTAATTATGATATGAAGATATTGGCTTCGGTATTGGCAGCGAGATTGCAAAGGTTTTTGCCGAGATTGATAGGGCAACATCAAGCGGGATTTGTGAAAGGAAGAACAGCGGTCTTGAATATCAGTAAGGTGTTGATGGGCATGGAACTGTGTGTGCTACGCAAGGAGCCTTTAATCTTGGTAAGCTTGGACGCCGAAAAGGCCTTTGATTGGGTGTCTTGGCATTATATGTTTGCGGCTCTCCAGAAGTTTGGTTTTGAGGGAGCCTTTGTAAATTGGGTTCAGGCTTTGTACCGGGACCTGTTGGCTTGTATGACCATGGGTGGGGAATTTTCGGAGTCCTTTTCGCTTCAGAGAGGCATGAGGCAGGGGTGCCCCCTTTCCCCCCTGTTATTTGTTCTTCAGCTAGAACCACTGTTGGTTGCTCTTGCGTGTGATGAAGGGATCTAAGGCATCAGATGGGGACAGAGTGGGGTCAAAGTCAGTGCGTTTTCTGACGATATGCTTTTGTGTTTGCAAGACCCGCAGATATCATTAGCAGAGGCTCTCAAGCATATTGAGAACTTCAGCGCTTTTTCAGGGTTGAGAGTGAATCGGTCTAAATCGGTGGTGTTGGATGTAGGTGGGAGAGCCCGGAGCCAGTGGGCAGGGGTTTCCGTTGTCGTGGGTGGAGGGACAAATAAGATATTTGGGGGTGCAGATCCCGGAGGAAATATCTCAATTGTATGAGGTTAATATTGGCCCGAGGTTGATGAAGAATGTAGAGACTTTAAGAAGATGGAGAGATTTGCCTCTTTCATTGATGGATCGGATTGTGTTGTTTAAAATGGTGGAGCTACCCAGGTGGCTGTATTTACTTCGGCATGTCCCGCTTTGGATCACCAGAGGGGATATGAGAGTTCTGCACTCCCATTTGGGCATGTTTTTGTGGAAAGGTCGGAGGGCAAGGATAGCCTTGGCGGCATTAATGGGGCCTTTGGAGGAAGGTGGGGGAGGATTGGTGTCGCTGAGAGAATATAATTTGGTTAGTATTGTCCTGCCCCCGCCTAGGGCCGGTGACTCTAGAGCAAGGGTGACCTCTACTTTGTCTTCAAGTGTCCTTTTTGACTAAGGTAGCAGCAAGGGACGCTGGGAGTTGTAGTCTATGTTTACTATCAAACAAAGGTGTTGTGGCACGAGGGTCATTTGAACAGATACATTTTTATTTGGGGTTTTCCCTTTCATACATAGATTCTTGGCTCAAAACATGACACGGATTACTTTCCAAAACAATAGGAAACAGGAGCAATTCAAAGTTAGAAAATAAAGCATATGGCAAACTGTTTCTTCACAGCAAACATTCAGGAGAAAACAACTTTGCATTACCTTCATGCAAAGGTTGTCTAACGTAGGTCCAAGTGATCAATCTCACATAAAGAACAATCCATCTCACAGATATCAGTTGTATCAGGAGTGCTTTCTACGTCAACAATCATCTCCTCGCTGCAATCATTATAATTCTGCTTAGGGGAACTTCTAGACTGCAGGTCACTGAGAACTTCTTGCAGCTGTTCAATAAAGTTGTCCCTCTGATTGGCAGTAACTTTCTCTAGTGCAGGAAACTGATTCTTATGTAAGCTCTTAGCAACAGCCTTTACGTCTGTTTCAAAACACTTACTAAGAATGTTTCTGACTGGAGCTGTTTTCGCAGCAGTGCTATCTCTGCTCTTATTAGCACTGTTCTTTAACTGCTGTACAATCTCCTCAGCAAGTCTCTGGCTAGGAATTATGGCAGACGTACCTTTCTCACTTGCAATGCCCTTTCTGTAATCAGAGCTTTCCTCCCTTGTATAGGTAAACTCTTCTACCTTTTCTTCGGGTAGTTTCCACAGAGGTTTTGGCTTTGCTTCTAGTGCTCCTGAGGTAAAGGAAATGGACCTTCCAGAATCCTCCTTTGCTAGTTCTGGGTTTCAAAGTTTCCCTCTTTGCTGCTCTCCTCTTTGCCTTCCTTGCCTATGTTGCTCTGTCTGCTGTCGTTGCTTGCCTCGTGGCTTCTGTGTGCTCTCTCTCTCTCTCCACCTCTCCTGAACTCTAGCTCTGAAGCAGGTTTAAAACGGCTTCCTTCAGCAGCCACACCCCTCTGGCTACTCATGTGCAACTCATTAGAGCTCCACTCAGCTCCTACGTCACTGCTATGGCTGGGCTCAGTTCTAGTTAGAAGCTTTCGGTTTCTATGGGAACCTGACTTGCCCTTACTCTTAAAGGTACAATGCTCATTATTTTCCCAATCCATCTGCTCAGCATTGCTGTCATTATCACAGTATGATGCGCCCTCTTCGAGATGTAGTGATGGGTACAAGTGAAACGATACCCATTGAGCTGGTGGATGAGATATCTCAGCCAGGACATCGACTGGTTTGGATGCATAGTGCGAATAGGGAGCTCCCCGGGTGGTGGAAAATATCGGTGTGTATGAAGGGGGTTAGGTTGGTTTGGAGGTTTAGGTCATGGAGGCGAACGGATCTTTTGCCATTGAGGGGCAATAAGGATTTTGTACCGGGAGTGCAAGCAGGGGTGGCCAGGCAGTGGGAGGAGCGTGGCGTGAAATGTATTGGTCATCTGAAAATGCTCGCGGCTCCCGAGGTGGACTCGTTTCTAGCCTTGCAACTCCGGTTTGGTTTGAGCGTCAAGGATTTCTACTTTTACTTGCAGGCCAGGCACTATGTGCGTACTCTGCAGAGAACTGAAGGGGCTCTCTTAGGACCTGGTAGCATGTTGGATCTGGTGCAGGATCTGGAGCAGAAAATAATGGTAAAGGGGCTGCGGAGAGAGTTTGGATGGTTAGGTGTGGGGAAGGTTCTCGAGGGGTTGGCGATAAAGTGGCAGCGGGATGGGATGCTGGGACTTGTAGCGGCGGATTTGGCGGAGGCCTTCGCAGTAGCGAGGGTTTTGTCGGAATTGGTACGGCTGCAAGAAATTCAATACAGATTTCTGTGGAGGTCCTATTCGATGGAAGTATGGACGGCTAAAGCGGGGATTGTACAATTGGATGTGTGTCGGTTCTGTAGAAGGGAGAGAGGAACTTTTATGCATCGATTTTGGACCTGTGAAAAAGTGCAGATCTTTTGGCGACAGGTGTGGGGAGAGGTTTCCAGTTGGCTGGCTCAGGAGCTGGAGCCCTCTCCGGAGTGCTGCTTGTTTGGACTTATGGGGAGGGGGCAGGCCCTGGGATCCCATCAGGTGAAGTTGCTGCAGGGAAGTATGGTGGTGGGGAAGCAGTGTATCCTGCGGCACTGGCTGTCGGAGGATCTCCCAGGTCTCATGGAGTGGCAGGGCTTGATGTTAGACCTGCAGACCTTGGAAAAATGGACCGCCAGATTGCTAGGGTCACATCAGTGGGAGATTTGGGGTAAAATTTGGGGACCGTCAAATACTAGAGGAGGGCGGCAGGTAGATGCTGAATCTGAAGGTCCTAATTAGGTGAAGCTGCTGAGGATCTCCTCCACCCATGATTAACGGGATGCAGTGCTGGGGCCCTACAAGTACTACGGGTATCAGAACATCCCTAGGTAATTGTGTGTGCCTTCAGCCACATTTGAATGCCTGAAGATAAAGGGGAGCTTCCCTGGAATAGTGGATGTAAGTTGGAGATTGGAACAAGTGTGAAATGAGTAGACTGACAGCTCGATATATATGGCACGGGTTCGGGGAGGGTGGTGTGGGGAGGGGGTGACTGGGTGGGCCAGGGATTTAATGGGTAAAATGGGAGGGAGGGGGCAGTGGGGTTATATCTACGCTGACGACATTTTACTGGTTCACCACACCTCTTCTTCTGTCCCCGACCTTGCCCCTCTCAATCATTGCCTCTCCACAGTCTCATCATGGTTTGCTTCCAATTTCCTACGTGCTAATCCCGCCAAGTCCTACGCAATTTGGTTTTATTTTTGTCTTCCCTCTCCCAGTTTGTCACCTGTTATGTCTTCCTGTTCTATTCCTCTGGTTTCCACCTTGCGGTATTTAGGCATCATCTTGGACTCATCCCTCTCCTTTCACCACCATATCTCGGCTGTCATTCGCACGTCCTTTTATCACCTACGTAGGATTCGGGCTGTTCGATCATCACTTCCCCCCTCCTCAGTTGTTACCCTTGTTCTTTCCCTAGTTATGACCCGATTAGATTACTGTAACGTTATAAACGCAGGCCTCCCTTCCTCCCAGCTTCGCCGCCTTCAAATCGTGCAGAACGCTGCCGCTCGTCTCATCACTGGTTCCCCAGCACGCTCTCATGTGTCTCCCTGTCTTCTTGCTCTACACTGGCTTCCAGTCAAATTTCGTTTCATCTTCAAGGTTCTTATCCTCACGCACAAGGCCCTCCACTCCAGAACTCCTCAATATTTATCAGATACTATTCATCTCCAGCCCTCTCCTCGTCTCCTCCGTTCTGCCTTTGGTAACCGCCTCTTTCTTCCTTCCCCCTCTCAGGCCCACTTAGAATCGACCCGCCACTCTGCCTTCTTTTTCCTGAGCCCTGCCCTTTGGAACTCACTCCCATTACCCCTTCGCTTGGAACCTTCTTACCCCCATTTTAAGAACCTCCTCAAGACCCATCTTTTCCATCAAGCCTTTGACCTTCCCCCTCCTGCCGACGGTGCTCTGTCCCCTGGTTGTGCCCTCCCCCCATGATTCTCCCCCTGACAGTCCACTTCCCCTTCCTTTCCTTTCTGCCCTCCCACTTCTACGCCCCTCTTGCCCTGCTGGGCCTTCTCTCTCTCTGTTTTAATCTATCCCCTCTTTCCTATCTGGTTTTGGCGTTCTTTTCTGACTCTGTTTCTGGTAGCCTGTGATTGAATTGTACACCGCCCTGATGCTTCGGCCTGGGCGGTTTATCAAATGTTGTGAATAAAGATAAAGATAAGATCCAGGGACGATGTGTTGTTTGTGGTGGAGGGCTGGTTCAGGCCTATACCACTGAAGTAGTTAGTATGTGAAATAGTGTGTAGGATTGAGACCTGTTGTTGGTTGGGTGGGGAGGAGATACAAATGTTATTACAATGGTAATTGTTCTTGTAGCCTTGAGGCTGTGTATAGTGCTATTGTGATTACTAGTAATACTCATGATACTGCAAATACTAATAAAAATGATTTTCCATAAGGCATTTAGGGAAAGGCTTAAAGATCTAACTATGTATACTTTGGAAGAAAAATGGGAGAGGGGAGATATGATAGAAACATTTAAATACCTCTGTGGCATTAATGCACAGGAGGAGAGCCTCTTTCAAATGAAAGATAGCTCTGCAACAAGGAGGCATAGAACGAAAGTGAAAGGAGAGACTCAGGAGTAATATGTGGGAATACTTCTTTATAGAAAGAGTGGTAGGCGCGTGAAATAGTCTGCCAGTGGAGGTAGTAGAGACAAAATCTGTATCCGAATTGAAGAAAGCATGGGACAAACACAAAGGATCTCTAAAGGAAAAAGGACTACAGAGCTTAGTGATTCATATGTAAGGATAGGCCGTATGGTCTTTATCTGCCGTCATGTTTCTATGTAAACACAGAAAGCGAGGTGAAAAAGTACAAGTGGTCACAGATGCTTTTATTAGGAAACCCCTACGCGATTCAGAAAACGCCTTCCTCAGGGGGTAATAGCTTCAAAAAATAAAGTGAAATCAATGATATACTTGTATAAAGGACAGGGTAGGAAGAGGGGGAGGAGGAGTGGCACTGTATGTAAAAAACAATATTAAAGCTATGGAAATACAGGGCTTAAAAGGGAGAGAGGAGGTAGTGTGGGTTGAACAAGAAAGAGGGAAAGAGAAATCCATTTGCATTGGAGTGATATACAGACCTCCCTCACAGGGAGAAGACATGGATGAAGATTTAATAAAAGACATACGCAGCATTGCCAGGAAAGGGTAAGTGCTACCGATAGGGGATTTCAATATGCCGGATGTTGATTGGCGCATCCCTGCTGCGGTGTCATCTAGAAATAAGGAGATCCTGGATTCTTTACAGGAAGAACTAGTCAGGCAACTGGTAACAGAACCGACATGTGAAGGGGCCATACTGGACTTGGTGCTTACCAGTGGGGAAAGTGTTTCTGATGTTATAGATCACATAGACTTGAATGCACCACTGGACATTCACCAGCATGGTTTTAAACCACAACACAATGTCAAAACCTTACTCACCTCCCTCTTTGATAATCTTTTAAGAGGTATAGATGACATAAAGAAGGGATTCCTACTAGTATTCATGGATGTCTCGGCTGCTTTTGACACAGTATCTCACTCTAAGCTACTGCACCATTTACATCATATAGGTTTACGAAAGAATACTCTGAATTGGTTCACCTCCTACTTGGAAGGCCGTATACAGCAAGTCAAATATGACAAAAAAAAATCCTTGCAATTCCCTATTATCCAAGGAATACTACAGGGTTCAGCTTTGTCTTCTATACTTTTCAATATTTATATCCAACCTATATGTAACACCATTAAACTTCACAAACTCCATTATCACCTCTATGCTGATGACATCATGGTATATGCTCCAATAGTCTTACAATCACTTGACACATCAGCAATTTCTAGATGCCTCCAAGACATGAGTATCTGGCTTTCAGATAACAACTTTACACTTAATTATGATAAAAACAGAGGCAATGTTCGTTACTAGAAACCCCAATTTCATTCCACCACAAACTATTAAACTTACTAGATAGATCAATTGTAGTTAAAAATGAGGTCAAATACCTAGGCATAATACTGGATAAGGCTTTGACCCTTACATCTCATATTGCTAGGACTGCAAACAAGGCCTATCATCGTTTAAAGATTATTAGAAAGCTCAAGCCGTTACTCCATCAAGACCATTTCTGTACAGTGTGTCAAGTACTCATTACCCCCCTCTTAGATTACGGAAATTTGCTGTATCAAGGCCTCCCTCAGACTTTACACCCTCTCCAAATGGTTCAAAATACCACTGCACGCATCATCACTGGTACTGCAATAACAGATCATATCTCCCCTGTCTTACAGCAGTTGCACTGGCTTCCAGTGAATGTCAGATCTAAATTCAAAACACTCTTAATTATCTTTAGAATATATAATCATCTATCGGCAGATGCACTGCAGAGTATTATAACAAGGGATATTATTAATAGGCCAAGAAGAAACAACAATGACGACAATAGAATTGGCACTCCTGCTGGATATTGTAAGACCAAGCAAGCGACTTCAAGAAGAGCTCCTTCATTACTGGCGTCCAGACTTTGGAACTCTCTCCCAATGGACTATGAGTGATATTAAAGATTTTCGTAAAGCCCTAAAATCCCTGCTTTTCACAGAAACTTATGAGCTAGTAAACAATCAATAGTTTCTACCATTTGGTCTACTATTACTTACATCAACTCGTCTTAGTTTTGTTTAGTGTTATGTATAATGTTTTATGTACCTCATGTTATTTGTAACCTTCCATTTGTAATGTGACCACTTTGATTGTAGGATAAGGTGGGATACAAGTCTGTCTAAATAAATAAATCAATAGTGGGAGATCATCTTGCATCCAGTGATCATCAGATGGTGTGGTTCAGTGTTAGGACTAGGTCTGATAAAATCCATTCAAAAGCAAGGGTCTTACACTTTAGGAAAACTAACTTTGCCGAGATGGGCCAATACCTCAAGGAGTTGTTAGCGGGATGGGAACAGCGGGCACAACTGAAAGGGGATATTTTAAGGGCAACTAACTTTTGTTAGAATGGTAAATAAAAAGGAAAAGGAGGCCACTACGGTTCTCAAAAGAGGTAGCTAAAAAGGTGAAGAAAAAGAGGAAGGCCTTCATGAAACACAAGAGATCACAGTTAGAGGAAGACAGGCATCAATATATGTATATAGCTCATTATGTAAATAGTTCACCGATATAATCTAACGCACTGCCCCACACACTACACTTCTCATTTCTCACACTGCATGCTACAAACCACACTTTATTATAAAAATAAATATTTGGAAAAACCTAAGAGTCTGGCAAAGTAGTCAGGAAAGCAAAAAGGTACAAAAAGAAGAAGAAATTACCAATGCAATAAAATGGAGGAATAAGACATTTTTTTTTAGATATGTGAGTGGAAGAAGGGCAAAAGTGGTATTGTCAATCTTAAGAGGTAAGGGGAGGAATATGTAGAAGCTGATGAGGATAAAGCGGAATAGCTTAACAAATATTTCTGTTCTGTTCACAGATGAAGGGCTAGAAGCAGGACCTCAGACAACACCCACAAACAGGAACAAAAGCAAGGGGCATCTCAAACGATTTTCAGAGGACTGTGTTTGTGAGGAACTAGCTAAACTAAAAGTGGACAAAGTGATGGGACCAGATAAGATACATCCAATAATACTGAAGGAACTTGGGGACGTTCTAGCCGCTCCACTGACTGACCTTTTCAATGCCTCTTTGGAGTCGGGGGTGTTGCCAGAGGACTGAAGAGAGGCACATGTGGTCCCTTTTCAACTACATCCTTACTTCTGCTTTTGTGTAAGCTACAGGCCAGTTAGTTGAACCTCAGTGATGAGTAAATTATTGGAAACGCCGCTGAAAGAGAAAATAGTGAGGGTTCTGGAGTCCAACGGCTTGCAGGATCTGAGGCAGCATGGATTCACCAGAGGCAGGTCTTGTCAGACAAATCTCATTGATTTCTTTGACTGGGTGACCAGGGTGTTGGACCGAGAGAGAGCCTTAGATGTGGTGTATTTAGATTTCAGTAAAGAACTTGACACTGTTCCGCATAGGTGACATAAACAAACTGAGCACCCTAGGGATGGACCCTAGAGTTACTGCTTGGGTTAGAAACTGGTTGAGAGGGAGGCGACAAAGGGGACAGGTAAATGGAACTCACTCTGAGGAGAAGGAGGCTACCAGAGGAGTGCTGCAGGGGTCTGTCCTTGGTCCAATTCATTTTAACATCTTTGTTAGTGATTTTGAGAAAGGGCTGTCGGGTAGGGTTTGCCCCTTTGTGGATGATACCAAAATCTGCAACAGAGTAGACACCCAGGAAGGTGTAGATAACACGAGGAGGGATCTAGCTAAGCTTGAAGAATGGTCTAGAACTTGGCAGCTGAGATTTAATGCTAAAAAATGTAGGGTCATGTATTCGGACTGCAACAATCCAAGGGAGCGGTACAGTATATGGGTTGATGTACTTCTGTCCACAAAAGAAGAACAGGACCTAGGCGTGATTGTGTCTGATGATCTCAAAGCAGCTAAACAGGTAGAAAAGGCGACAGCAAAAGGTAGAAGGATGCTTGGGTGCATAGGGAGAGGAATGGCCAGCAGAAGAAAGGAGGTGATAGTGCATCTGTATAAGTCTTTGGTGTGACTTCATTTGGAGTATTATGTGCAATTCTAGAGACTGTACTTTCAAAAGGATATAAACAGGTTAGAGTCTGTGCAGAGGGTGGCTACTAAAATGGCTAATGGTCTTCGTTATAAAGCATATACGAGGACAGACTTAAGGACGTTAATATGTATACTTTAGAGGAAATGCAGACAGAGGTGATTGAGGTGTTTAAATACCTCCGTGGCATAAATGCACAGGAGGAGAGTCTCTTTCTATTGAAAGCATGCTCTGCTATGAGGGGACATAGGATGAGGGTCAAAGGGGACAGACTCAGAAGTAATACGTGGAAATATTTATTTTCGGAAAAGAGTGGTAGATGCATGGAATAGTCTCCCAGTAGAGGTGGTAGAGATGAGGACAGTATCTAAAAAGCATGAGACAAACAGAGAAGCTCTCTAAAGGAAATAAAAGGGGAATCTTATAGTCAGTGATATGGAAAGGCAGACTAGATAGAAACATGACGGCAGAAAAAGACCACATGATCTATGTTTCTATTGTGCTGCAGGAGATTTTGGCACAGTACAGAAATTGGTAACTCTAGCGGCTGGCGCTAGCGATGTCTTGGCCTAGTGGAATGGCCTATTGGTTGGGGCCTCAGGCTGGGGGTTTGAATCTTGCTGGAGGACAGCAACCTCGGTCTGGAATGACTGTGGTTTCTAGTCCCACAGGTGCTCCTCAAGGCCTTGGGCAAGCCACTTAACCCTCCATTGCCTCAGGTACAAAACGTAGATTGCAAGCCCTTCAGGGACGAGGGAAATATATACCATACCTTAACATACACTGCTTTGACCCAGAGAAAAGCAGTATATAAGCATTGCTAAATAAATAAATCTGCCCCCACACTCCCCATCAGTGGCACAGGGAGGTAGAAGCTGTAAATCAATCACTTCAATGATATCTTCTCTCAGGCAGCAGCAGTGTCTACATCCTTGGTGCCCTGATACTCCTGGGCTTTGGAGCCCTGCTCCTCCATGCCACCATCATCTCAGGTTGTAATGACTATGGTGTGGGACCTTATATAGGGTTCTGATGTTCTGGGGACTGTCCTGCTGCCCTCAAATGCATATGCAGGCTCCTCATCTACTGTAAGTAGGAATGCAATCATTCACTATGTTCCAGCTGTTTTTCCACCCCATCTCATGCTAGTGGTGCATGACCTTTCCACTCATATATGCCATCCGATGTGGTGCTCCACAGTGTATGACAGTGGATTTCACTCTGAGTGGTGGGCAGAGCCCCCTCGTATCAGCCCTAGCCATGGCAACCTGCAGCATACAGGTGAGAGGGCCAGGGCTGTGGGCCGAATCAATATTGATAGGATCTCAAAACTGTGCCCTCCAATGCCATATACTTTGTATCTCCACAGCAAGCCATTTGTTCAACAGTGGTCACTAGGAGTGGGTGTTGGCCAGGTGCAAGGTCTGCAACTGCCATATGCAAACATCTCAACACATGCATAGCAAGGCTAATGCATCGAAAGTCCAAATGCCCATAGATGTGTGCTGGCTACAACCCAAGGTAGACGAAGCTACCTATACAGGCTGGCAAGTGGTACAACAGCAGCTGGGAAAGAGGGTGGTGATGGGCCTGGTGCAGGGCTAGGGTTTAGTGTCCTTAGAGTTAGGGCATAGGTGGATGCTGCTCATGCACCTCCATAGCAGAGGGTCTTGGAAGTAGCCTCTGTATCCCTTGGAGGCCATTTTCAGATGCTTTGATACACTTTTAGTGATAATAGGGTGCTATGAGGTGTCTAACCATTGTAACCAAGCTGTTTGGGTCACAACCTCTGCACACAGAGTGGACTGAAAGCGAGGTTAACAGAGTAGAAGTCTGCTAGTGCAGCAATGCAGCCTCAGGGTCTGGGGACAACCTAACTGCATGCCTGTCAGATACTGTTGGTGACTATGACCCAGGTCTCCCCTGCTGCAGGCACCCATGTCAGGGCATGACAGCCATTTCCACAATAAGTGTCATAAGTGGGTTAGGGTGATAGGTGCATGCCTACACATAGCACCTAGGTGGAGGGTAGGTAGCAACATGAGGTGGCACAGAATGTAAGGAAAGGATAGACAGATCTAGAAGGGGGTGCTCTGGATAGTTACAGTATCCAGGCTTTTGATATATCTAGGTCACCAATCCCCCTTCATCTATTGTTTAGAGCACCTGTTGTTCTAGGTTGGTGAGGGAATGAGGCGCTGAGGCAGGCCATCTGGTTTTCTTTTTGTGGCCTTTGACATGGTCTTCCTTTGACTTTCCTCTACTTGGATTTCAGGTCCTTGTTCTATCAATGGTAAATGGCATTAAATCACTGACAGATGCCAAACGAGAGTTCTTGTTTTTGATATGCACTCATAAGAGCACCTCTCTGGTCCAAGAGCACTCTCTGATGCTTGGGCACTCCCTCCAATAGGAGTTCCACTTCACCCTGGCAGAGGTTGTCCTTTCTGGTAAGCAACCTTTGTTTGAGAGCCATGACATGGCCTGAGACAGAATTGATCATAGCGTTTCTAAAATAGGGTTGGATGAATTTCCGTTTCCGTTTCATGAACATGTATGAACGGTGCCCGCTTATCTCCAATTTGCGTGTGTGTCATTCTGGAATGAATCACAAGTAGGCATGTACAGAATATAAACATGCATGACAACCATTTTAGAAATGAGGGGAGGAGGGGGGGGGGAGTGGGAAGTCATGTAGGTAAGCTGTAAGTTTCCCCAGTGCTAAAAGCTATCTCATGGACTGCAAGTGGGATATTATCTCAAATGCCTCAGCTGCTTCAGAGCTAGCTAAGGGATCTGGGTGCTGTGCACAGGATTTGCAAGACTCATGTATAAGAAGTGCACTTTGTTTCAAGTGGGCTAGTTTGTCAACTACTGTTCCCACATTTGCGTTTATCCAGTGGAGGCTGCCCCTTCACAAAGTTTGGCTGTGTGTTGGGGGAGGTGGTAGATGAGACTGCTTCATGGGTTGCACTATCCAATGCTAGCTGCTAAAAACGTTTGCTCTCCTTTTCCTGCAGGTAGTGACCAGATAGCGTAGTTACTCACCTGTAACAGGTGTTCTCCAGGAGCAGCAGGAATCAGTCCTCACATATGGGTGACGTCGGCGCCGACGGAGCCCTCGCGGAGCAATTTTCCCCAGCTTTCAAAGAAAGCCTTTGGGAATTGCAGCGCGCATGCGCGGTCGCCTTCCCGCCCAAGGGTGCCATCTTAGCCAGTCAGATGACATAGCTAAAAAAGACAGCATAAAAATTTGCAAAAAAACTTAAGCAGATGATTGCAACTCCACGGGGAGGAGGGAGGGTTGTGAGGACTGATTCCTGCTGCTCCTGGAGAACACCTGTTACAGGTGAGTAACTACGCTTTCTCCAGGACCAAGCAGGAAGTCAGTCCTCACATATGGGACTCCCAAGCTTAAGGCTACCGGAGACCCTAAGCACAAAAACGAGCTCCCTCTAGCTCAGCAGCACAGAAGGAAGGAATCTTCGCTAAATTATTACCCACCGGTAGCCCACATCCGGGATGGAGGGTAGGAGTTGCTCAAACCTCAAAGAGATTACGGAGGACTGCCTGTCCGAAAGCACTGTCCCTGCGGGACTCCCTCTCGAGACAGTAATGGACCGCAAAAGTCTGGCTCGAAGACCAAGTAGCGGCCCGGCAGATGTCTGCCAGCGGAACAGAGCGGAGGTAAGCCACTGACGTAGCCTTTGCCCGAACGCAATGAGCCGTGACTCGACCTTCCAAGGAGAGTCCGGCTGCCCCATAAGCCCAAGTGATACAGTCCGCAACCCAGATGGACAGAGTACGCTTGGAGACCGGGAGCCCCAATTTATTGGGGTCAAAAGACACAAAAAGCTGAGCAGCTTTACGGTGCTCCCGCGTACGGTCAAGGTAGAAGTTCAATGCCCTTCTACAGTCCAGGGTATGGAGGACCGTTTCAGCTCGGTTGGAGTGTGGTCTGGGAAAGAAGGTCGGAAGTACCACCTCCTGATTGATGTGAAAAGGGGAGACCACTTTTGGAAGAAATTTTGGGTGAGTCCGTAGGACTACCCTATTTTTGTAGAACCGAGTGTAAGGGGGATCAGACACGAGGGCCTGCAATTCACTTACGCGTCTAGCGGAAGTGAGGGCTATCAAGAACAATGTTTTCCAAGAAAGAAAACGGAGAGAACAGGTAGCCATAGGTTCAAAAGGCGGACAGGTGATCCGCTGTAAAACCACATTCAGATCCCAGTCAGGCGCTGGCGGGCGCAGAGGTGGTTTAAGCAGAAGGAGACCTCGGAGAAACCTCGCTACAAGAGGGTCGCTGGAAAGAGGTCTGCCGTCCACCGGCACATGATGTGCTGAAAGAGCACTGAGGTGAACTTTGACGGAGTTGGACTTAAGTCCCAGATTAGAGAGGTATAGCAAGTACTGCAGGATCACCGACACCGGGCAGGAGAAGGGATCCTGAGACTGTTGGGTACACCAAACGGAAAAGCGACGCCATTTAAGGGCGTAGCATTTGCGGGTAGAAGGTCGCCGAGAAGCTAGGACGACCTCTTCCACCTCTGCCGGCAGGAGAAGGGGAGCAAGGACTACCCTCTCAGCAGCCAGGCCATTAGACTGAGAGATCTGAGGTTGGGGTGTAGCAGAGACCCCTGATCCTGAGTGAGGAGATCCGGTTGTAACCCCAGAGGGAATGGATCCTCCACCGCTAATTGCAGCAGGAGTGGAAACCACGGCTGTCTGGGCCAGCGAGAGGCCACCAGGATCATGAAAGCTTTGTCTCAGAGAACCTTGAAAAGAGTTCGAGAGACTAGCGGGATGGGAGGAAAAGCATACAGAAGGCTCTCCGACCATGAGAGTAGAAAAGCGTCTGCCGCAACTCGAAGGGGATGTGGCTGACGAGAGCAGAAGCGAGGAAGTTGCCGGTTGAGAGGGCTGGCAAAGAGATCCATCGTGGGGAGGCCCCACTTTAGAAAGAGCTTCTGAACTACCAAGGGATCCAGGCGCCACTCGTGCGGCTGGAGGATCCTGCTGAGTTTGTCCGCCAGGCAATTTTCTTGGCCTGGGAGATAAACTGCCTTGAGAAGAACGCCGTGACTGACGGCCCAAGAGCAGAGCTTCTGTGGTTCCCGACAGAGAAGGAAGGAGCCCGTGCCCCCCTGCTTGTTCACGTAGAACATGGCAACTTGATTGTCCGTCTGGACAAGGATGGACTGGTGAGAGGTCAGATGGGAGAAGGCCTTGAGAGCCAGGCGGATCGCTCTGAGCTCCAGGAAGTTGATCTGCTGAGCAGACTCCCACGTGGTCCAGAGGCCCTGAGTACGTGCCCCTTGGCAATGTGCTCCCCAGCCCAGGAGGGATGCATCTGTCATCAGCACCTGGGCCGGCTGAGGTGACTGAAAAGGCATGCCGAGTACCAGGTTCGGCCGATGAAGCCACCACTGGAGAGACGAGGCCAGCGGCTCGGAGACGCGCACTAGGTCTGCTAGGCCGCCTGTGGCTTGTTGCCACTGCCTGCGAAGACACCATTGAGCAGGCCGCATATTCAGGCGGGCATTGGGGGTCACATGGACGGTGGAAGCCATATGGCCGAGTAGTCTCAGGAAGCGCCTGGCGGAGACCAGGGGTTGGCTGCGAAAACGGTCGGCTAGGTCCATGAGCCGTTGAGCCCTGTCGAGCGGTAGGAACGCTCGTGCCTGAGGACTGTGCAGCCTTGCGCCAATGAACTCGAGATCCTGTGAGGGGAGCAAAGTGGACTTTGCGAAGTTTATAACAAAGCCCAAGTACTGCAGAAGAGTCACCGTGCGGCATGTGGCGTTGGTGACCTCCGGAGCGGACGCTGCTCTGATGAGCCAGTCGTCGAGGTACGGAAAGACATAGAGGCCGTGAAGCCGGAGATGGGCCGCCACCACCGCGAGACATTTTGTGAAGACTCGCGGTGCGGAGGACAGGCCAAAGGGCAGTACTCTGTACTGGTAATGATTTCCTGCCACCACAAACCTTAGGTATTGGCGGTGGCTTGGGTGGATGAGGATGTGCATGTAGGCATCCTTTAGATCCAAGGAGCATAGCCAATCTCCCTGCTGGAGGTAGGGCAGAAGGATTCCAAGGGTAAGCATTTTGAACTTTTCCCGCACGAGGAACCTGTTGAGGTTGCGCAAGTCCAGGATGGGTCTGAGGCCTCCTGTCCTTTTTGGTACTAGAAAGTACCTGGAATAAAAGCCTTGACCTCTCAGGTGGTGGGGCAACCGGTTCCACCGCCTGTTCCTGTAGAAGACCTGCTAACTCCTGAAGGAGTAAGTCCCTGTGCAGAGGGAGTCGTGGAGGTTCTCCCGGGAAATAGGAGGGAGGGACCTGGTGGAAGTGGAGAAGATAGCCTTCTCTTACGACTTGAAGCACCCAGGCATCTGAAGTGATGCTGGACCACCTGTGGGCGAAGTGAACCAGCCGGCCTCCGGTGCTGGGAGGAGCCAGCGGAGGAGGAGAGGCTATGCTTAAGGAGTCAAAAGCCCCCACCCTGCTGAGCAGGGGCTGGTGGTGCAGGCTTGGGGGCTTGCTGCCTACGGGACCCGTTACCCCGTCCCTTGGCCTGCTGGCCCTGTTGGGGAGCTGCAGGGGCCTGATATTGGGGGTAGTGTTTGTAGGCAGCCGCCTTTCTCGGGTAAAAGGACTTCTTTCCCGAGCCCTTCTTTTTCTGGGAAGGGGCGGAGGTCTTCCTAGAAAGCCTAGTCCTGGTGAGAGTCTCCGTCTCGATTTGTGCAGCCTTTTCAGCCATGGGCTTGCCAAAGAGGTTTTCGCCTCGGCAGGGGACATCGACCAACTTGTCCTGCACCCAGGGCTCAAGGTCAGACGACTGAAGCCAAGCCTGTCGGCGGGCACCGATGCCGGCTGCGGCCACTCGAGCCGACGCTTCAAAGCCATCATAGGCTGCTCGGGATATGAATTTTGAGCATTCCCGAATGCCAGTGGACAAGGCCAGGAACCTCCGCAAAGGTTCCTCGGACAAACCAGCGGAGAATCCGGCTAGCTCTTTAGCCAGGTCTCGGAGATACATGCCCATGTATAGCTGGTAGGTCTGGACACGACACGCAAGCATAGAGCCCTGGAAACACTTCTTACCAAGGCCATCCAGGTTACGGGCCTCCCTGCCAGGAGGCACCGAGGAGTGCATCTTCTGGCTCTTAAGACGATGCATGGCCGATTCCACTACCATGGAATGGTGTGGTAGCTGTGCTTTTTGGAAGCCAGGGCTCTTGCGGACTCGATAGATAGAATCGACCCGCTTGCTCAGGACCGGCGAGGAGGCCGGACTCTCCCACATGCGGAAGAGTAGTCGTTCCAGCATGGGAGGAACCGGTACAGTAAAGTGTTCCCTGGCGGGAGAGTCATACTGGAGGGCGTCGAGCTCTTCGGCTCGAGGCTCCTCCTCGGGATCCGCAGGGAAGGCCAAAGCCTTGGCCATATCCCTGACGAAGTCCGAGAACCGGGCATCCTCCGGGGGGACTGCTTCCGAGGTTCGGACTCAGGTGAGTCCGAGGGGACACACCGAGTCCGAAAAGAATCAGGTGACTCTTCCACTTCAGACTCCCAGACCGACTCCGACGAGGAATCGGTGGGGTCGGCCCGGGCAGGCCGCGGCGCCTGCCGCCCCGACGCCGAGGGAGTCGGCGTCGGCGACCTCGGTCCCGAACGGGAGGCCGAGGGTGACCTCGACCGAGGATCGACTCGAGTTCGCATGGACTCGAGGATCGGCTCGGTCTCCGGGGTCGACTTAGATGTCGACGTCCCGGCGGTCGGGGCAGCGGCGCCAGCGAGGCTAGCGAGCAGTGCCCGCTGCTGGTCCATGAAGGCAGACAGTCTGCTCTCCAAGGCCGTCAACCTGAGTCCGACCTCAGGTGACCCAGCAGCCCCCGACTCGGGCCCCGACGGCGTCGGGCCCGACGTCAGCGGTCTCGGAGGCGAGTCCAGGAGGACCACAGGACTTACCCGAGCAGGCAGCTCCGACTCCAGGCGAGGTCGCTTCGAGAGGTGCTCCTTCTCCAAGGACCCGGGACGGCTATCGGGGCTATGCGACCTGGCCCTCGCGGAGCCAGGAGCGTCCACCGACGCCGCCCTCGCGGGTTTCACCTTCCGTCGATGGTCCCCGGAGGGAGAACCCCTGTCGGAGGAACTCCGGCGACGGTCCGAGCTGGAACCTCTGGACGCGGAGGCCTCCGACGAGGTCCGGGTACGGCTGGGGTCAGCGAAGATCCTATCCCGCTGATGCCGCCGACTTCTCAACGCTTTGGAGGACATTTTGCCGCAGGCCCCACAGATCATTTCTTCATGATCCGGGCCCAGGCAGCGGAGGCAATTGTCGTGTGTGTCAGTTAGTGACATATTTCGGTCACACTGACCACACCGCTTGAAACCACTGGCAGCCATCGGGGGAAAAAGGGCCCCTGCGAGGTCAAAGGACCGGGCTGCCAGGGAAAAACCGAAAACGAAAACTGACAAAGTCAGAAAAACCGAAAAAGAAGAAGAGGACTCGTGACCGGTGTCGCGAGTCCGGGCGGGAAAAAGACCGGCGTCGAACCGAAGAAATAAAGAGAAAATTACGAATAAAATCAACTTTTTCGCGGGGACACGACGGGTACGTCTGTAGGGCTCCGCGGAAAAAAGAAGACTGGCTAAGATGGCACCCTTGGGCGGGAAGGCGACCGCGCATGCGCGCTGCAATTCCCAAAGGCTTTCTTTGAAAGCTGGGGAAAATTGCTCCGCGAGGGCTCCGTCGGCGCCGACGTCACCCATATGTGAGGACTGACTTCCTGCTTGGTCCTGGAGAAACAGGGGATAACCGCTATAACAACATAATACACACAAGCTTGGACTGCTCAAAATAAATGAGATTGATACATGCAACAGTATGAACTTAATTATGTAGAACTGCTCAATGTTGTTTAATGTATACTGTTTTGACCTGGAGAAAAGCAATATAGTAAAACAGTTAAATAAAATAAATAAAAATAAGGGTGGGAGAGAAAGGAGAGGAAGAGTTTTTATGTATGTTATATTTTAGTGACACTACAGAGCAGGTTCCAAGGCAACTGGAGCAGTTGGAGCACTATCCTGGGTCCCATACTGCCCGGCAGAACCTCCCTCGAGCATCAGCTCCCGAATCACTCCCAAAGCGCGGGCTTTCAGAGCCGCGAGAGCTTCTCTGACCTCTCGCGGCTCTGTTAATCGCGCCGGGAAATCCCATCAGCCCCGGCGAGATTAACAGAGCCGCGAGAAGAAGGGAAACTCTCGCGGCTCTGAAAGCCCGTGCTTTGGGAGGGACTACCCGTGCTTTGGGAGGGACTCGGGAGCTGATGCTCGAGGGAGGTTCTGCCGGGCAGTCGGGGCCCCGCGGCGTTGACGTTTGATTCTGCCGCTGCAGCAGCCGGTATTTTTTTTAATCTATCTGGGCGGGGGGGGGGGGTTGGGACTACTAATGAGCTACGGGGGAGACTAAGACTGGAAGTGAGCTTATGGGGAGGGGGTTAGGACTGGAAATGGGCTATGGGGGGGGGTTAGGACTACTAATGAGCTATGGGGGGGACTAAGACTGGAAGTGGGCTGATGGGGGAGGGGGTTAGGACTGGTAATGGGCTATGGGGGGTTAGGACTACTAATGAGCTATGGGGGCGACTAAGACTGGAAGTGGGCTGATGGGGGGAGGGGGTTAGGACTGGTAATGGGCTATGGGGGATTAGGACTACTAATGAGCTATGGGGGAGACTAAGACTGGTAATGGGCTATGGGGGGATTAGGACTACTAATGAGCTATGGGGGCGACTAAGACTGGAAGTGGGCTGATGGGGGGAGGGGGTTAGGACTGGTAATGGGCTATGGGAGGGTTAGCCTTTTGATAGGTACGGTCTTGTGCTTTGTGAGTCCTGGTAGTGCTGTTATGATACGGCGGGTTTGCTATGGGCTCTAAATGGGCAGTGTTTGTAGTAGTTCCTAATGTGCCTGGCAGTTGGCACTGGATTATAGTAATGTAGAAATCTTTTAGTCTTTCTTTATCCATACACTCATTAAGAGGCATGTTTACTAAAAGTTAGTGTAAGGTAACATTATGCAAATATTTATGCAAATGAGTTCCCTTATGCAAATGAGGCCCCGCACCGAGTCTCCGCACATGGCCCCGCACCCCCCTTGGGCCGCCCCTGGTCATAAGTACCCAAATCAAATCATCGAGGGTCAAACCCAGAGTCTCTCAGAACAAAACAATGTTGATTAGCTGCACAGTAAATAGTTGTGTAGCTGTCCCTTCCTTTCCACCCTTCAGGTTCACAAAATGGGTGAACCTGCCCCAGGGCTAGAGCTTTCACTGTCTCATCCACAGTACCTCCATGGTTTTCTGGTCCTTATTGTCCTCATATGTTTGAGTTTCCATAGCTTCTTCCACCTCGGGGTATCTGCCCTTCCCCTAGAAATATTGGGAGCTTTTCCAGAAGCAAGGACAGGCTCCTGAAGGCTGCTCTTCCCTCCTTCCTTCCTGGGCCTCCCCTGTACTGCTTTTCAAACCATATACACTGGCCACAGCCTAAGGCCTTGGTTGCTTATTACTGACTCCCTTTCCACCTGTGTGTTCTCTTAACTGGATCACCTAATCCTTTCTGTGGTGGGCCCTCCCATCCTAAGGGATTCTGGGACTTGTAGTCTGACTGACCTGGCCACATACCCTAAGGGATTCTGGAGTTTGTGTGACTGTCCTTGTCACATACCCCAACCCTTAAGTTTCCATCAGCCTTATCACCGTCTGATAGAACTTACATTCTGGATTAGTGGCATAACCTGAACATAGATTCATTCTTCAGTCAACCATCCCTCCCTCAGATGCATACTTAATTTTTCCACACTCAAGGCCGAAGACATCACCTTGTAACATGTCCCCTAGCTCCGTAATATCCACAGACTACGTCACACAGCTTTTTCTCGCCTTCGTTTCTGGATTTTCTTTCTTTCTCTCCCCTCTTAGGAAAGGTTTGTGCTGGGGGGCAGGCTACTCTTCCTATCCTATAAAACTCCCACAATACCTTTTCATGGGATAAAGTTCTGTACTGGGGCAATAGTCCTATTGAGTGACTTATGTAGAAGATCTGCCTCCTTCCCTTGGACTCCTAAATCCCTGGGCCAACTGGACATCCCTCCTTCCTGAGGCCATGCCTTTCTCAGGATTGGCCTCATCAACTGTGGCCTGTCGGTCCTTCTCCTTGGACTGCTAAGCAGACACCATTGGGGTCTGCTCTGACTGCACATGGTCCTTAACAGTTTCTTGCACTGAAGGACCTTCCTGTACTATCCCCTCTTTAGCTGGGAGGATTTCTAGCCTTCCTTCAGGCTAACCCTTAGCTTGTGAGTCCGGTGTGCTCAGGACATGGTCAACGTGTTTACACTTGTCAGAGCTATGGGTTCTCATGCTATGGGGTCTGCAAACACTCTTATGACTTCCAATTTCAGCTCCCCTCAGAGCCTGTTACTCCCTCCGGCCTTTTAGGGTTCAACCAGGACTCTTCCCCCTCTATACCCAGGGGCTCTTGTGTCCCATTTGCAGCTTCTTCCTGACCGGGTTCTAAGATACTAGGGGTTTTCTTATCTCTGTCTGCTGGCTTGGGGTTCTCTTCTGGACTCCCTCCAGACTCTATAAAATTAGCCTCCTCAAGTTTTCCCACTGACTTGAGAACCTTCTCTCCAGGATTTCCTGCTGTACCTCATTCCTTCTCCCTCCAATCTGCCACCTGGGTGGATTGCTCTATTGTACCATTCTCTAGGGCAGGGGTCTCAAACACGCGGCCCGCGAGAGACCTTTGTGCGGCCCGCGATACACAGGGGAAAAAAAAAAACCCCAGCTTCTGCTGCCGCTGCCGTGGCAGCGGCAGAATCAACTGTCCCGCGGCCCCTTCCCATCTGCCCGGCAATAGCAGCAATACCGCATGTCCCGCGGCCCCCCCCCCGATCCCTTCCTGCTTGCCTGTCAGTTCTTCTCTGCTTCGGCTTTCAGAGCCGCGAAGGGAGAGCTTCTCCCTCGCGACTCTGTTAAGCTCGCCGGGGCTGCTGGGGGGGGGGAGCAGGACTTGATGTGGGCTGCTGGGGGGGGAGCAGGATTGATGTGGGCTGCTGGGGGGGAGCAGGACTTGATGTGGGCTGCTGGGGGGGTAGGACTGGAAATGGGATGATGGGGGGATAGTACTGGTAATGGACAGATGGGGGTTAGGACTGGAGGTGGACTGATTGGGGGGGCTAAGAATGAAGATGGGGCGATGGAAGGGTTAGGCCTGGAAGTGGGCTGTTGGAGGGCTTAGGACCGATACTGGGCGATGGGGGGTGGGGCTAGAACTGGTAATGGACTGGGGGGGGGGTGCAATTACTGGAAATGGGCCGAGTAGAAGGGGGAGCTTGAACTGCAAATAGCTGATGGGGACAGGGTCTTGGAATGGTAATGGGCTGAGTGGAAGGGGGCTCGGAATGGAAATGGGCTGATGGGGAGGGGGGCTTGGAAAGGAAATGGGCTGTGAGGGGAGGGAGCTAGGACTGGAAATGGGCTGATGATGCGGGGACTAGAAGGGAGCGGATGCTGGGTGGGGCAGGAGCTAGAAGGGAGTTGATGTTGGGGGACGATTAGAATGGGATGGGGCTGGGAGAGTGAAATGGAGAGGGGAAATATATTTTGTGTGGGAGGGAAGAAAAATCTACAATTGGCCGGGTATTGGGAGAGTAAGTGGGGATTGAGGATGGAGGGGTAAAATTTGAGTGGATGAAATAGGAATGAGGAAAGAGCAAAAGGAGAATGATTAGTATGTTAAAGCAGATGTAGAGAGAATGGAAAAAAACTGGGAAAGAAGAAAGGAGAAATGGACAGCAGACGATGGAGAGTTAGCAGAAGACACAAAGAAACCAGAAGAAAGTGGCTGGAACAATTGCAACTGAAAAAAAAATGCACAAAAGGTAGAAAAATATCTCTTATTTTGAATTTATTAACTGAAATATGTCAGCTCTTGGAAATGTGCATCTTTAACGTCTGCACTTTATTTAATACAAGAGGAAATCAATGTATAGTTTTATTTCTACAGTGTTGTACATTCTAAGTTTGGCTTTTGGGGTTCCCAGTTTAATTGTCTTCCTGTTTCTAAATTGTGATTCCTTGTTTGGTGATGGTGTATGTTCTGCATGTGTAACTGAGCTGAGGTATTCTGTTTATGTAATTCCTATTTGACATTGCCACTTGTTCTCTTTCCCGAGTAGGTCATGTATTGTTATTCTCTGAAATGTGTTGATTTAATATTTGCAGTGTTGCCTTTTGATAGTTAGGGTATGGTGCTTTGTGAGTCCTGGTAGTGCTGTTAGGACATGGCAGGTTTGCTATGGGTTCTAAATGAGCAGTGTTTCTAGTAGTTCCTAATGTGCCTGGCGGTTGGCACTGGTTTATAGTAATGTAGAAATCTTTTAGTCTTTCTTTATCCATACACTCATTAAGAGGCATGTTTACTCAAAGTTAGTGTATGGTAACATTATGCAAATATTTATGCAAATGATGCCCTTATGCAAATGATGCCCTTATGCAAATGAGGCCTGCGTCTTGTGCGGCCCCCGGGTTACTCTACAAGTCCTCATTTGGCCCTCAAAGCAATTTGAGTTTGAGACCCCTGCTCTAGGGCCTCTATTCTATACATCTGCTCTATGGCAAGACCCACTACATTCCACTGGCATTTTCATGGGGAGCTTTCCCTCTTACCTCTAGGTCAGGACTTTGGGAGACTTGGGCTTTTTCTATTCTGCTCCCCTTCCACAATTTCCTGGTGTGCATCAGGCAGAGACTTAGCTCTCCCTTGTCATATGGGAATAGCCCAGCCCGTTGCCATCCTGGCTTCCTCGCCACCCCTAGATTCTTGCAGTGTCAGGGCGATGACCCCTCTCGAAGGCTTAACCAACCCTCCCTGAAGACCTTTCTAGTCTCTACCTAGAATAACTGGATATGGCATTTGGGTCACTACCATCATATTAAGACGTTGGGACAGTCTTTGCCATACAACAGCAATCTTCTATACTAAATGGGGTGTAACAGCCCCATGGATACAACAGATCTGCACAAGACCCTTCTGGTGTCGCGCAGAGCTTGGGCACCATTTGTGAATATTCCGCCACTCACTAGCCACTATTAAAGATTGTGTAGCTTCCGAGTCCAATAATGCCAGACAAAGGATCTAATCTATTCTAATCTCCTGAGTTCGCTGATCTCTCAGAGGAGTGACAGCATCTACCCTTGTGGTCAGAAAAACCAGTCCAAAGCGTGATAAAAGGAAAGACAGAGTTCTTTATTAAGCCTTAGACTGCCCGACACAGGCCGTGTTTCGTCACCCTTCGTCAGGGGCTAGATAGGCATAGGCATAGGCATAATAGATAGGCTAGATAGGCATAGGCATAAGAGTGGAGGAGTGGCCTAGTGGTTGGGGCAAGGTACTTCAGGCCAGAAGGTCGGGGGTTCAAATCCCACTAGAGGACAGCAACCTTGGGCCGGAAGGACTGGGGTTTCTAGTCCCACAGGTGCTCCTTGTGGTCTTGGGCAAGCCACTTAACCCTCCATAGCCCATGTTCCCTGTAAGATAGTTCTCTCCAAGTTATAATGCCCTGTT
Organism: Ichthyophis bannanicus; assembly: GCA_033557465.1. NCBI lineage: Eukaryota > Metazoa > Chordata > Amphibia > Gymnophiona > Ichthyophiidae > Ichthyophis > Ichthyophis bannanicus. The sequence goes on along the minus strand of CM066033.1, from coordinate 1,082,914,520 downwards.
CAATGTAATTTCAGTTTGTTCAATGTAAACCGCAGTGATGCAGAATAGCACGGTATATAAGAGAATGTAAATAAAATAAATAAATAAATAAATAACACTAAAAACATAAATACACATTTACTAAAAATATCAAAGAACAGACATACAATAATTAAAACAATAAATTAATTGAAACAACATCATAAAAAGTTATTAAACCAATGTAAAAAACAACCATTATATCATATAAAAGCAAATCAAATAAATATGCTTGAGACTTAAAACATATGTGAAAATTTATATGTGAATAAGTACTTAAAAATACCTCTGTTGAAGACCGTTTAAACAGATAGGGGTATGTTTACTAAACCGTCTTAATGTGTGCTCTTCTACGTCATTGCGCGATAAGGTACCTTATCGCGCAATAATGGCACTTTATCGGGCGCAGAGGTACCTTAGCGCGCGATAACGCGCGCAGCGTCGCAAATGAGCGCTGAGGGCGGAGGAAGGCTCCCCAGGGGCGGAGTGAGAGGGTCAATGGGAGGAGAGTGGGTGAGGAGAGGCTCCCTGCACACTAACGCTGTGAAAATCGAGGCTGAAAACTAACGCCAGTGAAACCCTGCGGGCTTAACAGAGACGCGAGAGAGACACTCTCCCTTTGCGAATCTGAAAGCCGTCACAGAGGGGCTCAGCCGTCGCAGAGGAAGGGAGGGACTCAGCCGGGCAGAGGGGCCCCGCGGGACACTCCATTCTGCTGCTGCTGCGGCGGCAGCGGCAGCGGTAGCAGCCAACTTTTTTTTTTAAATTTAATTTTGAAAAAAAGCAGAATGTTCTTTGCGCGGGGCCCCCTGAAACGCGGGGCCCTGTGCAAAAAACATTCTTGCTCAATGGACGGGCCGGCCCTGCCTGCGTGTATGTCCCAATACTAGCACTTGCATACCTTAGCAATGCCACCCTAAACATGGGAAAACTGTACACAGCTATCAAAAGGTTGCTATGATAACTGGCAGATAGCAATTCCTACGTTAAGCACAATTGGCTGATTGAGCTGCAGCATAGCAACCTTTCTGATGTTTGTGGAGTGTGCCTCAGGTCTGGTGTCGGACAGAGTGACCCCAACAGTATTGCGTACTATAGCCATGCCTGCACTCTGCCCAGGACTGGTGTGCTGGCCAGGGCTGCCAAACACCTCTATAGTTGCACAATGCTGGCATAGGTGTGTGGAGTGTGTGTCTCTCTATCCAGTGTGTGGTGGCTGACAACACCCTCCACAGCCCACACTGCTAGCACTGTTGCCAGTATTGGCCTGCCAATGTGCATAATGAGGAGCAAGGTACTGTGGGAATAGCCTGGATAGGGTGGCCTGGCCTGGCTGCATCTGCACAGGGCATAGGGCAATGGCTGGGACATTGTAGTGCCCGGCCACCACCTGCACGGACAGGGTGGCCACAGCATGTCCTGCTGGGAGGTCACTCTCACCCTGACTGAGCAGTGACCACGGCATGCCTAGGTTCCCCCATAGTGCTATATAGTATTTCTTTCATGTGATATTTATAGGTTCTCTTTTGGGGCCCAATCACTGACTTATCTGCTTGGTGTGTATGCTGACATCCCAGTTCTGGCTACACGCATCTCATCCAGGAATATGCACTATGGACTGAGGGAACCAAGAGATTGTACAAATTGACATTACGCTTATGAGCCACAGTTAATTTTAAATTTTGAAAGGTTGGAAGGGTCTGCACCAAGTGCCACTCTTTCTGTAGTATCTTGATTATACTACTAGATTGTGAGGAATATATAAGAGGGCAAACAATGCCCAAGTCTTCATTCCGTACTTTAACACTCAGTAAATCTTCACGAGGAGTCTCACGAGACCTTTTATAGGCTTTGTTGATATGAGAAACGGGATACTGTCTTGCCAAAAATCTATCTTTCATTTCTTGAGCTTGTGTTTCAAAATCCTGATTGCTAGTGCAGATCCTTTTTGCCCTTAGAAACTGGCTAACCGGAAGATTATTTTTAAGTGATGGATTGTGGAAACTCCTGTAGTGTAATAGAGTATTTCGGTCTGTTGGTTTTCTGAACAGAGTAGTGGAAAAAGTGTCTTGTTCTTTCTTAATCAGTAAATCTAAATAAGAAATTTTATACGGATCATAAGTCATCTGAAACTGCAAGTTATCATCCAATTGGTTGATCCATAAATGAAAATGGGTAAGTGTATCTATGGACCCTTTCCAAAGAATTAAAATGTCATCTATATGGCATATCCAAAGGGCGATATTAGACTTAAAAGGATCAGATTTCAAAAAACTTTCTTCAAAATAAAACATATAAAGGTTAGCTATATCAGGGGCCATCAAGGACCCCATCGCAACGCCTTTAACTTGCTTATAAAACAATTCCCTGAAGCAGAAAAAATTCTCACAGAGTGTGAAACGTGCTAAAGTAACCAAAAAGGCGGTAGGCATGCGTCGATGTGCTGTTCTTTTAAGAAGATATTGTTCAACAATATGCAATGCTGCTAATTGGGGAACATTAGTATATAGGGACTCTACATCGAGAGTTGCTAAAATAATATCTGAACTAAAATTCTCAAAAGACGACAATATCTGTATAATGTGTGAAGAATCTCTAACATAAGACCACATCTGTTGTACAAATGGGCGTAGTAACAAATCTAGGAATTTTGAAATGAGTTCCAACAAGGAGCCAATAGCCGAGACTTTTGAGAATTTTAGTTCAGATATTATTTTAGTAACTCTCGATGTAGAGTCCCTATACAGATATTTTATATTGATGATTTTGCTAATTGTGAGACTAAGAATGTCATTTACGTGGTTCAGTGTCCCTGCAAAAAGCTATATGTAGGAAAGACTGTCCGCAGCGTAAGCAGGGCCGGCCCGTCCATTGAGCAAGAATGTTTTTTGCACAGGGCCCCGCGTTTCAGGGGGCCCCGCGCAAAGAACATTCTGCTTTTTTTTTTATTACATTTAAAAACAAAAACCTGGCTCTAGCTGCTGCCGCTGCCGCGTCCGTCGCAGCAGCGGCAGAATGGCGTGTCCCGCGGGGCCCCTTCTCCTCTTCGAGCCCTCTGCAAGGGCTTTCAGATTCGCGAAGGGAGAGTTGTGCTCCCTCGCGTCTCTGTAAAGCCCGCAGGGGCTAATGGGAAATTTCCCATCAGCCCCTCGCGTCTAAAGGGGCTGATGGGAAAATTCCCATTAGCCCCTGCGGGCTTTACAGAGACGCGAGGGAGCACTCTCCCTTCGCGAATCTGAAAGCCCTTGCAGAGGGCTCGACGTGGAGAGGGGGCCCCGCGGGACACGCCATTCTGCCGCTGCTGCGACGGACGCGGCAGAAGCTAGAGCCAGGTTTTTGTTTTTAAATTTGCCGGAAGGGAAGGGAAGGGAAGGGAAGGGAAGGGGGGGGGCTGATGGAGGCTGTCTGGAAATGGGGTGATGGGGGGTTAGGACTGGAAATGTGCAAGGGGGGGGGGGTTAGGACTGGAAATGTGCAAGGGGGGGGGTTAGGACTGGAAATGTGCAAGGGGGGGGGGTTAGGACTGGAAATGTGCAAGGGGGGGGGGTTAGGACTGGAAATGGGCTGGGACTGATGGAGGCTGACTTGAAATGGGCTGGGGGGGGTGTTAGGACTGAAAATGGGCGGGGGGGGGGTTAGGACTGGAAATGGGCTGGGGCTGATGGAGGCTGACTGGAAATGGGCTGGGGAGGGGTTAGGACTGGAAATGGGCTGGGGGGGGTTAAGACTGCTAATGGGCTGGGGCTGATGGAGGCTGACTGGAAATGGGCTGGGGGGGTTAAGACTGGTAATGGGCTGGGGGGGTTAAGACTGGTAATGGGCTGGGGGTTGATGGAGGCTGACTGGAAATGGGGTGATGGGGGGTTAGGACTGGAAATGGGCTGGGGGGGGTTAAGACTGGTAATGGGCTGTGGGCTGATGGGGGCTGTCTGGAAATAGGGTGATGGGGGTTAGGATTGCTAATGGGCTATGGGGGGGGTTAGGACTGCTAATGGGCTATGGGGGCGCTAGGACAGGAAAAGGGCTGATGGGGAGGGGTTAGGACTTGAGGTGGGCTGATGTGGTTAGGACTAGTAATGGGCTGTGGGCTGATGGGGGGGGTTAGGACTGGCAATGGGCTATGGGGGGCTGACTGGAAATGGGCTGATGGGGTTAAGACTGGAAGTGGGCTGATGGGGGGTTAGGACTGGTAATGGGTTATAGGGGGGGGCTTAAACTGAAAATGGGTTGATGGGGGGCTAGGACTGGTAATGGGTTGGGGG